>CM040438.1:42561591-43161591 GCA_022702705.1 Papilionanthe hookeriana x Papilionanthe teres
CCGATTGGTAGCAAAAGATGATGAAACATGATAAAAATCAACACATTTTAAAAGGAGTGAATGTTTCAGCTAGCGTTGAAGATCGATTATTGACGAAACGTTGTACATATTTTCCTCTAAGCTCTGTTGTCACTTTAGCTACAACAACTCTTTCACGAGTATACTTTTTTCACATTTTATCTACAAGTGTAAAGTCACTTATCAATGTTTTAAGAGTTTAGTTAAAAGTAGCAGGGATAAGGATACTTAGGTTTATGATTAGCTCTTCACTCGGAGACAAAATATAATAAAAATATATTTGTGCTAAGGCTAGTGTAGCTATAATGACATACAATATTTGAGTGAATCGTCCTAAAGAATTCAGAATCAATGATCGACTAATAATGATCTTCGACGGAACTAATATAACTATATTGCCATTCAGTCTGACTTGTTATAGTCTAATTTTTAGATCAAATACTCTGTCACTCGAGTTACATCAAACCTTACACGAGTTTATTTCTTTCACATTTTATTTTTCAAATGGAAAGCCAATCTTAACACTAAGCATACTCATCGCCGTAAACTACATACGCGATTGACTGCACACCTGAAAATCTGTTCTTAGAAAGAGATATTTCATAAGATGTAAGAGTTTTCAATACAAGTGTGGAATCTAATTTTCATAACTAGAATGAAAATTAACATTGAAATCTAAAATGCCAGTTCTAAAATAGAAATTTATTTCAAAATCTAATTTGCATTGTAAAAATGGGAATTACGTCAATGGAATTTAGATTTTGATGTGAATTTCCATCTTGGAACTGATAAATTATATTTCAAATTGAATCTTCATAATAGAATTACATAAAATTGTTCAATTGCATAGCACATTGATGTACAATAGGTAGAACTAAATTGAAGATACGAAACAAAACATAGACCTATAAATTCATTAACCATAAAAAACCTCCTAAACCGGTTTATTATCTGATTAATTCACCAATGGAGAAAAATAACATCCCTAATGCAACTTTTTTAATCTAATTCATGCTAATTAATCTTTTTTCAATTTCAGAACCTAAAATTATTGCCCTCAAAGGTTTGTCCGAACTGCCAGTTTGAAGGAACAACATGCCATGAGGTGGAGCGGCGGCCGTCGCTGGCGGTGACTCTGAAAGTCAGAAATTGGCCGACGAGGTTAGCATTGGTCTCCCAGTATTGCCCCCAGTTATGCCTCAATGCCCTCCACGGACGCAAGTGCGCTTTCACCTCAACATGGCGGATGTCACCTGCTCCGGCCACATTCCACACCAGTATCAAGTTGAAGTATGGGTTTCCGGTCATGGTGAACCTCATTCCTCCCTGCTTCTTGCATGGAACCCTGTATATACACATATCCATAAATGAATCTTGTACGTATAACTCAACAACAGTTATAATGGCACCAAACTTTTGCGGAAGAAGACTCACCTTCGATAAGACACGGGGACAATGCCCGCTTTGTATTGTGCAATATGGAGAAAAGCCGGCTGAGTGAGATCGAAGTGGGGGCGAGGTGGGTTGCACCAACCACCGTTGTTGCTTGGGAGGTTGTAGTTTGGCGGGCAGTAATTGGTGGCGGTGATGAAGATGGAAGGCCTGCCTGGGTTGCACCACTTGGGATCATCCACGCATATTATCTCAAAACAAGCGCCGCACGACAGGCCATCGTCGAACAGTGCGGTGCTCAACGCCGCTGTCTGTAAGCCGTAGCCTTGCGCGACGGTGTCGGAATACCCGCATGCGCCCCCTGCATTTTGGTTATATATGAATTCCTAAAAATATATGGCTTTCAATTTTCATTAGAGAATTATACCATTTGATTAATGATTACCTTTTGTATCAGAACCATCACTGCCTCCGTAGAATGTGGCGTGTGCTCGGGACCAGGGGCCGGGCTCAAACTTGCCATCGTAGCGGTGCGGCCGGTGGGGGTTCAGAAGAGTTCGCCGGAGGGAGCCGGGCTCGCCATGATGATGGTGCTGGCCTGCAACTTCGCCGGAAACCTTCGTTATCAAGAGCAACAATAGCAAAAGAAACGAGGAGAAAAGAATGTGGAAAGCTCGCAAGGAATGCATCGTGAAGCTGGTGGTGGATATGGATTGTTCTATTGAGGAAATGTAAATCCTTCATTATATGCATGTATGTATTTATAGTGGTGATGAATGGCTTAAAGCCATATTCACCATTAGTATTGGGAGGAATGGAGTGAGTGTCTCTCAAACGGGTGGCTGTTTAAAGGCCCTTGTAAGTGCATGGTTAATTTGGGGTATGACTATGTTTCTCCAATGGATATTATTTCATGCCTTTTCTTTAATTTCTATTATTATTATTTTTGTATTTAAAGCAAAAGAAATAATATTTATAGTATATTAGAAAGTAGGGGGTCATTTAGATTGGGTTTTGGGGCTTGATGAATAATTGAGTTTGAGCTTACAATGGCTAAGATTAGTTTTTTTGAGTTGGCTCGTGAATGGCCTTATGTAATATTAAATGGAAATAATAAAACATCATATTGAATAATAAAAACAAAATACGTTATCTTAGATTTTAATGAATTGTTTTTAAGCTTTTGATCAATTATAATATTTTTAATTAACTAAAATTATATTAATAGTTTTTAAATATGGTAAGGCTAGGGGGTGTTTAGTAACAACTTTAAAGCAAGGATTTAAGACAAGCTTAAAACTTAATCCTTACCCAAACAAATAAAAACTCTAATTTAAGTCAAATTTTTTTGTGACTCGCACCAAAAAAATATATCGTGAGAGAGAGAGAGAGAGAGAGAGAGAGAGAGAGCACAACAATGAACACTAGTTAGAATTGTTGAGTAGTCATTTCTGAGAAAATGATTTCCTATTTATAGAAGCAGAGGGGCACAATATATATAAAGTTACATATTTGCCAATGTTTTGATGAGATGTTACAGGATATTAATTTTAGGCATTTTACAAATATTAGCTCGTTCATCTTTGCTAAATTGGAGTTTTTGAAATGGGCCTAGCTTGATAGTCTTTGGGTCAGTGAAACTCTAGCCATCGACTATGCTACTCTAGTTGTCAATTGTTGATTCTTTAATAAGAAACTCCAATTGATGGAGCAAGGCAAGGATATCGGGCAGAGAGTAAATCACCGTATTCTGACATGCAGCTTACTCCTCGACGAGGGGATTCTTCGAGGAGGCTTTACGTGTTTATGTGATGGTTAATTCTTGGCCCCGTGTGAGAGGTCTCAGAGGCTTCTATGAGATAGCTGACAATGTTAAATACTTTCCTTGAATAGGGTTATGACGAGTGTTGATGCCTCCCCTCGGCTTGATAGGCATTATTCCTTAGTTTAAATGGGCTTTTTACTCGGCTAGTTTTCAACCCCGACTTAGGAGGGGTTGCACCTGGTCAGGAATGCCTTTTAGTATTCTGCTAGGGAAATCTTAACCTTATCATTTTGGCCATTATTATTTCACTTATGAACCTTTGTTCTTCCATGTGTTGTGCCTTTGTTCTCCCATATGTGGGCCCTTCTTGGTTAAACTCATTTGTACTTTTTGTTCGTAGAATTTTCTCAAGAATCGTGCAACGCGTATCTGATTACAATATATACATAATATTAAATCTTATTTCTCCTTAGTTTTTCCTTAAATATAAAAATTAATAAATCTTGACCTTCCTTGAATTAAACTTAAATCTAAGAGCCTTAGGAATTCATCACATCTCACTCTTGTTACTACATGCTTTTCCATTGAGCTCCTTCGCTACCCCTCTCTTTTATATGTCATCAAGGTTTACACACTAGGGAGAAACAAAAGAGTTCCTAATGTTGTTGAATCTTGATATGTTCGTGAATCACACCCAAGGAAGAAAACATAAGACAGGAGTGAGTGATAGAGAGAGAGAGATTGCATAAATAGTCTTATCGATTAGCTTTTTGTCATAAAATGATTCCTTTATTTTTAGAAGAGCGGATACAATCAATAAAGTTACATATTTGCCCCTATTTTAAATAGGTTATAGGATATTTTAGGTATTTTAGATATATGGGCATTCGGATTGGCTATCATCTGACTCGGTCTGCTAAAATCAGTGGGCCTTAGTTCAGTAAGACTGGCTCATCAGACTGTGTTGAATCATGATTGTTGGTCAGCCTTTGACGGTCTTCGAGTTGGCAAGACTTGGCTTGATCAACATGGCTTTGTCGGTAAGTTATTCTAGTATAGTTGTTGCTATTAATCTTTGGGTGAGAATTTCCTGTCGGTAGAACGAGACTAGACTACCAGGCAGATGGTGAATAGGCATAATATGATAGATAGCTATTATCAATGGTATTAAGTCGTTGGAATTAATTAAAAAGCTGTCAGAATTCTGATTTCCAATGGCTTTCAAATAATTTATTTATCGACGGCCTACATCTTCCGATGTGTTTATGACGGTCAGATCCTTATATATTAAGTGTAACCCGAAGTGTCTTACCCATCAGTATAGTGTCAGTAACAATGCCAGTCTAAAAACCATTGGAGTGTGTTTAGTCAATTATGTGTCATTAAACCGTTAGTAATAATTATCAACGAGTAGACCCCATCAATAACCTAAAACATCTATTATTTGACTTTAGGTTTTAGTGGCGTTGGAAAGCCATCGACACTTTAATAATTTGCCACAAAATTGTTGGTTTCCTATTGATTTAAATCCCAATCGATCTAAGCCTTTAGATAGTCATCATTAGGCCGTTGAAAACTTGTAGCAGAGAAAAAAAAAAATACATCCGACAATGTGATTTCTACACCTGCAATCGTTAAACACATTTACATCTAATTACATAATACACTACAGATTTTAACCATCCAAGTATTTAATAAGATAGTAATAACCACAAAAATAAAATAAATAAATTGAACCAACCAAAAATGAATATATGTACAAAGAAAATTCTATTTGATCTAATTATTTCAAAAAAAAAAGGGAATAAATAATACAGCTATCTATTTGTCCTCTGTGCCCTCATCATCATCCTCTTACTCTTCTTCAAACTCATCCAAAGCTAGCTTCTTTCCTCAATGCTCTGCCTGACATCGAGTCTCTTTTAACTCGGATTTCATTTTCTTCTCAATCTCGGACGTCATTTGGGTGAGTTGGGCAGCAACCATAGCAGCAACTTTGGTCTCAGTATCTACAAATAATGCGACAAGCTGCCTACTCCGTCAGAAAATTCTTACCAAAATTCTGATGCATAAAGGTCATCGTTTTTTTCTTTTTTTTTTGCTCGTTTTAAACACTTTTTCTGTAGCGTGTGATAAATCTCAGAAGCCTCCATGAGATTCCTAGTAATGTTGAACTCTTTCCTCGAGTCTGGTTGTGGGATAGGTAGATTAATGTCTATCTTCAGCTTGATTCACCTTAGTTCTTAATTTTGTTGGTCAATACTTGGTCAACCCCAGCCACGGCTCAGGGATTGCATCCGGTCAAGTAAGTAAGTCTTTTGATCTCCCGCCAGTGGGCATAGTATAGAAAATTTGCAAATTAGCGTCAGTATTTGCGTCCAACAAATTCTGAGGCAAATAAAAGCGTTAGATTTGTGTCTGGCTTATGACGAGCATGGACACTAATTATTTGCATGGACCATTGTGTTAGAAATTTTTAATTCAAATAACTTGCATCTCATTTGGGTCGACAATATGTTGATGCAATCTGTTTGTGTCAAACTTTGGTCGATATATTGTCGGCATAAAATTTTTGCGTCGCACTTGGCTTCGACAATTCGTTAGATTTTAAGTGATTGAATTTTGCTTTACATATTAAATGATTATTTTGAAAAGTTTGATTTTAAATATTTATCCCCCCAGTTGAAATCTTAGATTAACACGACTATCATCGCAGATTTGAACATTTAAAGCTTTTATATTTGGTGTAAGTCATGTCGACTCCTATCTTTATAAGAAGGATGATCAAACTAGTGGGGTGATTTAAACTTGTAGATTATTATTTTAAGATTTGATGTTAATTTTAAAACTACTAGACTTGTCAACTCTAGTCATTGTGAGGAGAATCGTAACTAGTGGGGTGATTGAGACTTGTAAATTTTTATTTTAGGATTTGGATGTTTATTTTAAAACTACTATACTTGCCAACTCAGTCATTGCAAGGAGGAGGACCAGACTTGTGATGTGAGACTTACAACCTTAACAAATAGACAAGGCGGCCCGATTAGTCTGCACAACATTCTCAAACCTTGTATTTAAACATTTAATATTTTAGTTAGAGCACATGCAGACATTTAACTCTGTATAATTGATTTGTTTATATAACCACCTTAAAGCATAGATAGCTTAGGAGTATCTTAAGTCATCTAAGCCTTAAAAGTGTGGCTCATTTTTCTAGATGTTTCATTTTGCTAAAGAGATGACCACAAAGCGAACAAAATTTTAAATTATTTGGAATTCAAAAATATTTGCAAGACTATTATGATTTTAGGATTTAAATGCACTGTCTTCTATAGTAGGAGTGATGGGAATCTGGTGGAGGTTAATTTTAAAGCCCACCCCCCTCCCTCTTCCCCTCGAGCCAAGAATTGATATTCAAACCTAAGGGCCGAAGTTTGAATAGCTCAATTTCAAAATATGTTTAAATCCTTTGAGCTTAAATTTCAAAGATGACTTTTCAATATTTTTGAGCCCTTAAAGTTTTATGTTTTAAAAGTCATAACCCTAAATTTTTTTTTAAACCTAAAGAGCCTAAATATTTAAGAACACAGATATCTAAAATTTTAAAACCCCAAGAGTCTAAATTTTATAGGCTCGAGTTCAAATCATTTTAAATTTTGAAATAAGTTGAATTTTATGTTATTTTATAAGCTCGAACATTTAAATTTTAAACTTATCATAAATCCAAATATGCCTCGCGGCATCAACTCCCATTAGGAGACACGAGAGAATGCTGGCATTCTCAGCTATCTCAAAAGAATCGCTAGTTAGTGTCTTAAGACATTACCGTCGACGAGCAATATCAATCCACAGGGAGCAAAATATCAAAAATGTGACGAACAAAAAATTTTTACAATTAAACAACACCAATAAAATAGAATAAAATAAACACTAAAATGTCTTAGGCAAGTGCTCGGGTAGGGCAACAATAATTGGGCTGGGCTAATGTAATAATCGGGCTTGAGTAAGAAAAGCAGAGGTGAACTCACGGTTTGATATGGGAGAATCGGGCTATGCCAGAGAAATGTTCGACGTAGAGAGGAAGAGAAGGAAGGCTCAGTCGCAACTGGGAAGAAGACGTCCCGTGCGGAGGAAGTTCGACGTTGGAATCGATCGCAGTAGAGGTGAATCGGGTGGTGCGGCTTGGCTTCGGTGCGAGACAGGGAAGATCACAGGTTAGGGTAGAAACGAAGGAAGGTTGTCGCAGGGAGAGTTGTTTGGGTTGATCGGGCGGTGCAGCAGGGAGAAGGCTTCGCGTACGCAGTGGGCTAGGGCAGAAAGGATGAGCGGGCTCGACAGTGAGGATCGCGACACAGGGAAGATCCAATGCCTCTATATGCCACGAATTCGTGAGTAGGAAGGGAGGATTTCGAATCTTGGATCGAGCGATACGTTTGCTGTGAGGAGAAGGAATGGAGCCACAGGTTTTCAACATAAGGAACGACAATTTGCGAAGAATTGACTGCGTGAACAGGGGAAAACCAACTTAAACAGAGGGAGGATTCGTGAATTACACGAGACGACAAGAAAGGAGATCGACTTTGCCAGTCTCGAACAGGGAGAAGAGGCTGTACAAGACTTTACGGCGCACAAAGAAGAATTTTGGCGCAAGTCAGGGATTCTTTGCGTGAATAAACAAAAGGAAAAAAGTAGAAACATACGGGACTCGCAACAAAAGAAAACGACGACGTTGGTACAGGGCTCCGGTTGAAACTTAGAACAGAGGAGACGGACGAAGTATCGCAAGAGAGAAGATGAACGAAGTTTGGGAACAACATAGTGCGAATGGAAGCTCTCTCCCTTCGTTCCTCTGCTTGTAACTGAAGGAGAGAAGGGTGCGTGTGCGCGCGCGCATGCGCCTGTGAGTGTGTGCGTGTGTATTATTGTTATTATTACCACACTTTTTATATGCACGAAAAACGACTCTAATGTATGGGACGTCTCTCTGTTTTTTTGGAAAAAATTTGTGTACGTTCTAGCGTTGTGTACAGTTTACATGTTACATAGAGAGTTTCGTATGTTATCTCATTTTAACTCTCGCAGAATCTTCAATGTGAATCCTTTTGCTATTCGGATAATACAATTTATAAGATGCATACGACCGCCTCCTACCTAATCGACGCCTCTCCATATATAAATTTTTTCCATATTTTTTCTATCATATAGACGTGAGATATATAAATACATAAAAGTTATGTGATATATATAAGAATGCCCCCTCTGAAAAGTCATCCTAGCAAATATTCAAACTAAATTATTTAAGCCCATCAAATCAACCAATTAATACACAAACAAATCACTGCCAACTTGTCAAGCTACTTTTCGCATCTCCTTCATTGCCCACTACACCTTCTTGATAGCAAAGCCGCCTGCCTGCGTTTTCTTTGACCCTCCTCTTCTCTTCCGCTCTTCCACCTTCTCTCCTGCTTCTACCTCGATCGGTGCCATGGCAGACTGGGTTGTTGGCCCAATCATGGATAAGATCATCAACGCTTGCTCTGATTACCTGCAAGATCAATATAGATGGCAGACGGGCATGAAGGAAGAGCTCGAGAGGCTGCGAGAGAACCACCCCAAGGTCCAAGCTGTCGTCTCTGCTTCCACCCAAGCACAGATCAGAGATCGAAACCCAGCTCTCAACAGCTGGATATGGCAGCTGCGAGATGCCATCGATGAGGCAGATGATGTTCTTGATGAGTTTGAGTACATGAAGCTTAAAGAACAGCTTGCCAGTGGCAAGAAGCAGCAAAAGGTGCGTTCCACCATGAGTTCTTTGAAGAGAATTGGCAAACGTGCTCTCAAGTTGGATCCCAGTTTGAAGAGACTGGAGAAGGTTGTGAAGAAACTTGATAAAGTTTCAGCTGAGGTCAGTACTTTCCTTCATCTCATCGAAAACGCAAAGCAGGAGTAGCAGGAGCAGGAGCTTCAGTTGTCCAAAGCTCGCGAAACAGGATCCTTGCCTAAAACTAATCTCATCGGTCGAGGCAAGGATAAGGATTTTGTTTTGCAGTGGTTGAGGAAGCCAACAATTGAAGATCCAACTCATATTACGGGCTCTACTTTGTACGAAAACATTTCTCTTCTATCTATAGTGGGTCATGGTGGCATGGGCAAGACAGCTCTCTTGCAACACATCTATGAAGATCTGAAAGAAGAATTTGACCTGAATATGTGGGTTTGTGTTTCGAAAGACTTTGATGCGAAGAAGGTCATTGCCGATATGTTGGAATGCCTTAAAAAGGAGAGGCCTCGTTTGGAGTCACTTGCTGCTGTTCAAGCGAGTCTTAAAACTGCCGTGCAATCCAGAAGGTTCTTGCTTGTTCTGGATGACATTTGGGAGGAAGATATGAGTAAATGGGAGAATGTGCTCTCCACTCTGACTAATGGAAGTTCTGGAAGTAAGATTTTGATAACTACTCGAATGGATTCAGTTGCATCGATGATTGCAAAGGTTGCTGAAAAGAAGAAGGAAATATTGAGAATAAAAGGTTTGGAGGAAGATGCGTCTTTGAAGCTACTTAACACCCATGCATTCGCTGGTGTAGAGAATCATGGTGCTCATAAAAAGTTAACATACATCGCTACTTTGATAGTTAAAAAGCTTTCAGGATCTCCATTGGCAACGAAGATCATCGGTGGTGTTCTGAATTCTAACTTGAATGAGAGCTATTGGATGAGCATTTTAGATAGTGATATTGGAAGCACCGAATCGGAACTAGGGCAGAATAACATCTTGTCCATCTTAAAATTGAGTTATACAATCCTCCCAAAACCTCTTCAAAATTGTTTCGCATTTTGTAGCATATTCCCACAAGACCATAAGTTTGATAAAGATGATTTAGTTCGAATGTGGATTGCATTGGGTTTCATTCAGGCTCCTCTTATTGCAGGAGAGACTATGGAGGATATTGGAGGAAGGTATTTTAATAATTTGGTCAAGAAGTCTTTATTTGACGAGTTCCGGACTAAATATGAAACATACTATAAGATGCATGATTTATTACATGAATTAGTTCAGTCTGTTTCTTCAGAGGAATGTTTTAGATTAATGGAGAATAAAGAGTTACCTTTTATAATTCCCAAAACTATTCGGCACTTATTTATTTCAACTAAAAATTTAGAAATGTTGAAGATGATCAAAGAAGTTAAAAATTTACATTCGCTTTTTTTGATATATTTTGGATATTATCAAGATATTACCGATGAACTTGCTGAAGTATTTAAAGCAGCGAGAAGGATTCGTTTGTTGTTCATAAGTTCTCCATTTGGGCAAATAATACCGGAGGCAATTGAAAATTTGATACATCTACGATACTTGAATTTTGGTAAAACTATTATCACTCGGATGCCTAGATCTCTAAGCAATCTTTATCACTTGCAGTTCATAATCTACAAAAGAGATTGGGAATCTTTTGATGATTTCTTACCGTGTGACATAAGTAACCTTTCTAATCTGCGTTACCTACATTTGCCCCAAAATGTCTTTTCTAAGATATCTGGAATTGGAAAGTTAAGATCTCTTCAAGAACTAGATGGGTTTAATGTTAAGAATGAGAATGGTTATAAAATTGGGGAGCTGGAACATATGAGCTTGTTGCGCCAATTAAGAATACAATTTCTTGAAAATGTGAAGGACGTTGAAGAGGCTTGCACTGCAAAATTATGTGAGAAGAGAAAACTTACGGATTTATCCTTAAATTGGGGTAGTGATAATGATTATGAATTAAAATTGGGAAGTGGAACTTTGCGGAACATTATCGATCCTGACTTAGATGTGAATGTGCTTGAAAATCTTCAACCATACAAAAATCTAAAGAGATTGTCCATACGGGCATACATGGGTTCAAGGTCTGCATTATGGATGTGCGATGCCAATTTGACCTTCAATCTAGAGTACATCCAACTGGACGAGTGTTTGGAGTGGGAAACTCTTCCACCTTTTGGGCAGCTTCCCTACCTCAAGTCTCTGTGCCTTAATAACATGCCAAAAGCAAAGCGGCTTGATAATAAATTCCATGGGAATGGCAAGGTTTCTGTGTTTCCATCACTGGAGAAGCTACATATTGCAAAATTAGAAGTACTGGAGGAATGGTTTTATGCATCGGGGACGGAAGAAGATGATTGGTTTTTTCCTTGTTTAACAGAACTGTGGCTAGAAGACTGCCCAAATTTGGTGGAGTTGCCCTATTTGCCCCCTAAGCTGAATCAATTAAAGATGCAGAACATTGGGTGGAAAGATTTTAACTGGCTACAAGATACTGGCTACTGTCGCAGCATTTTAATTCAAAGTTGTGGAAATCTCAACTATCTCAGAGGAGATACCACTGAGAATTGCAAGCTCGTACTCAATGAACTCACCATAAGCGATCCATCCATGTTGCTAATGGAGCCATTGAGAAGTTTCACTTCCTTGGAAAAGCTTACAATTGAGGATAATGATATGTTGGTTTCTTTTACAAATGAGGTAGAACAGTGGTTTTTGCAAGTTAGCTCTTCCCTTTGTGTGCTGAACTTTAGAAGGCTCAAATCCCTGCAATCTCTCCCTTCCTCCTTGGAAAGCCTCTCTTCACTTAAAGTACTTAGGATGGAAAAGGTTCCTCAGCTTCAGCTGCTGTCGAACATCCCCGCCTCGATGGAACAGTTATATCTTAAAAAGCTAGAATCATTGCAGTGTCTGCCATCTTCTCTGTCAGCCATCTCATGCTTAAAGCATCTATCCTTAAGAAGCATTGTGCTCCTTAAATCATTGCCAGTCCTTCCTCCCTCTTTGCGTTCACTATGGCTAGAAGATCTTGATGAACTAAATTGCCTGCCTTCTTGCCTTCCGAGCCTTTCTTCTCTCCATTTACTTAGCATTAAGAAAGTCCTTCAGCTCCGAGAATTACCAGAACTTCCTCCTTCCTTGCGAATTCTGGAAATAAAAAATTGTCATCTAGAGTTGATGCAGCGCTATAATTGTGAACCGCATGTCCCAACAACGGCGACAATCCGATCCCGTCGACATGCATTTCGTGAGGCTGGATCGTTGTCGGAGTCCAAACGTGCGAACATTGAATGTAGTAGTAAGCAGAGCAGTGGTTGGCAAACTAAGCATCAATGTCTTCCTCGCAGATAATCAAACCTTAGGCAGCAAAGAGATGTGAGGTAACAACAAATTTTGATATACATACATACATACATACATACATACATACATACATACACATATATATATATATATATATATATATATATATATATATATATATATATATATATATATATATATTGCCTCGCTTTTAATTATGAGTTGTTGTGTTATTCATGTTGTTACCATCAGTAAGCAAGGACTCATTATTTAGTTATTATAATACAGAATAACTGTTTCGATGACGATGAACTGTTTCTATCCACTTGACTAATTTTTTTTTTCTTCGTATTTATTTAATGATCTTTCTCATAAATGAAATGTCATCGCCTAGCTTGATTAGCTGTAAAGCTCCTAATCTCAAGAATTTGGCTATAAATAACACTGAGGGGGAGAGCTTTTCAACTAGCAACAAGATACCAGCAAATGTCGCAGTGATTTTATTTACAGCAATGATGTGCTGCTCATAATCCATCACATACCTCATTATAAATGTTCCATCAGTGTTGCTAATGGAGGCATTGAGAAGCATCACCTCGTTTAAATCGTCATCTTTGAGTCATTTATTCTCATCTCCTCAAAGCAAAATTTATTTTTTACCCTTCCATCATCATTAACTTACAATCATTCAGTTATCTCTTTTTTCTAAACTTTGGTTGTCCCAGTTATCTTTGATTACCCGTTGGGTTCATCTCTCCCATAAAAAGAGGAGATATTGTGATTATTCCAAGTCATCAGTCGACTTCGATTCATTCAGGCGTCAAGAGCCTCGTTTGAAGTTTCGCAGCATTGTAAAAAAAGCGGAGAAACGGGTTGTAAAAAAAAAGACACGAGTCTATCGTTTGTTGGTAATTTGTTGGTACAAAGTTCCTTGCCTTTTTAATTTCCTCAAATCTCACAGCATAATGCTCCGCAAGCTTATGCTTGTTGTTAGCTTTTTGATTCCAGCAAACAGATTTTCCATATAAACCAATAAATCATTCAACAAAGCCAATATTCGTTGCCCCAGGAAAATTATTTTAGAAGCTTACTTTAAAATGCTAAGCTAGACATATGCTCACAAATCTTTCCAGGGTGGGGAACCTAGCTTGCAACATGGCCATTCCGACCAAATGGCTTCATGTGTTAGAGATCTCGGGGAATTGGGTCCAATGATTACACTGCCCATCCGAGCTGAAGCGGTCATGGTAGCTTACGTGCAATTACAATGACATCATTGACTGGAGCACGACCCTGCCAAATATAATTGCATTAGTTGGCAAGGTTGTGGGAGAATGATGGCAGCCATTTCTTGTTGAGATGGAAGTTCAATTGTTAGCAACAGGTAGAAGCACTGGAGCCGATATCACCTGATGAAAGGGACTCCTCTTTAAACTCAAGCCCCCAAGAAGCATACATAAAATTCAAAGTTTGTCCTAGTAGATTCTAACTTCTTAGCATCTTAGATGTAGTTCATGTCACTTATAGCCTGCCTTTTGATATACCAACACCCTTTTTCTGCTCATTGGTTGGTAACATGGCGTATGGACATTCAACTACGCTGATTATTTATACTTTCATGTATGATTTATGCCTGATTGGTAATTTTTTTGTTAAGCTTCTTAATCATTGTCACATGCTTATCAAACTATATTTTAAAGCAAATTATTCAAGCCATTACTATAGTCATTTATCTATTGTGACTGGTCTATAAATTGAATTGCTGAAGAAGTATTAATATTTTCATGCTTTTGAGTCTCCTATTAACTTGGTATGAGGTTGTTTTTTTTCATAATCTTCATGTTCACTACATCAATCAATCTACATTTTTTTAATCAATCCTTGGCAAACCAATACTAGCGTATGTTGCCATAGTCTCCCAATTGTTCGTGACCCGTGTTCTTATTTAAAGAATTGTTTTTCCCCTTGTATTGGGAGATTTGGATTGGCACTTATTCGCATGGTTATTGAGAAAGTGAAGTTTGGAGTTACTATCATATTATGGCCTGCAAAATCTTTTGTTATGGCTGACTAATTTCTGTAAGACTCATCATGAACTGAGAAAATCCTCTAGTGACCCTATTGTTTAGGATAACTCTATTGATCATGATATGGACCTGCAAGCTTTATGTGGTAAATACTACTGATCAAATTGAACCGAGTCACTTCCTGAATGTTATCTATTGCTTATCATTTATATCTTTTGCTTCGTGATTTTTTCAACGAAGTTCCACATTGATTTTCTTATTATCTCCTTTATTTGTGTTTTACTTTTAGTTGATTGCATAATTATTTGGATTTGGTTCAGCTTTGGTGCTTTTAGATGCCATGTATGTTAGTAGTGTTTTTCACTTATTTATTGATGTAACACTTTAGGACGGAGTAGTAAAATGTACATTTTGTTGCACCTTTTTATAATGAACTGTTTGAAGCTCGCTTTATGTAGTGTGCATTTCTATGGATGTCTATGAAAGTTCAGTGAAGCAATATCTATTTGCATAATATGCAACTCTTATGTTCTTATTGTCATTACATTTCACCTGTCAGGTTCCTTGTGCAACTTGGTGATTATTACGACATCTTACTTAAAAGGGCTGCAAAAACTGAGCAGACTAGATTGCTTGTACACTCTTAGTCCTGAATTTGAATTAGGATGTCTATCAGATGGGGCACCTGCTGGCATCCTTTTTGTTGCACAGATCCTATCCGTTATGTGAATGATAAATCCCAGTTCTCAGCTGCTTACAGAACTCCCACAGCAACTTTTATCAGGAGGCTGATGCTTCAGGCTTTTAATATGTATGACTGCATTGCTGCTTTATCCGTGGCCATTATATTACTCTGCAAAGAATGGACTAAATGATTTTTGTAGTAGTGCAGCTTACTCTCGATTCTGTCTCCTTCAGCCTCTCCAATTCGGTTAGGGCTTCTCTGCTTTCATCTATTCAGTCTTTTATGGACTCATTATATTTATGTCTTCTGTCTGTTTTACCCCTGCATACGTCTGTATATAAAGGCATAGCTTTGTAAATAAAAATATAATATTTGAAAAGCAATATGCAGGCCACTTATCTGTTTTCTGGCTCCTTCTTATCACTATGTAAAAGGGATACATATTAACTTCCTAAGGATTGCTGTATGTATACTACCCTTACAGATTCTGCAACTATGTGCTTAGTGATGCAATGTTACTTTCCATTAGCAGACTTACATTCTCTTGTTAAAGATGCTTATAAAACTCTCACCAGTGCTCTTATTTTTATTTTATTTTATTTTTATTTCATTCTCATTGGTGTATCTTTTGAGTTAATTTGTCTCTGATAGAATCATTGCATATTTTTAGCATGTTTGGGTTATTTTATTCTTCATTAGTCGTAGAGTTTTGTCCATTGGGCATAGCCTCTACTTGGGCTTTTTAGTATAAAAATTTTTCTTCTGAGTGTCTCTGAGTAGTTCTGCAAGAACTTGTTAGCCAATTAAAGGCCAAAACTTATTCCTCCATAGCAAATCAATCTGCTTTTCCATTTGATCTTCAAAAATAGGAAGTTGAAGATAGCATGCTTTCATGCAAATAAAAATAGAGGACTTACATATCACAATCCACAAGTAATCAATCAATTCAACTATTTATTGTTGGAAGTATTACATGCATAGCACTTAATTCTGATGTATTTATATGTCTAACACAAGCTACAATTTTTATGTATATTCCACCTTACCTATGCATTAGAAGGTGTATTTCACTTCTTAAAAGTAATTAATCTTGGTATTTTTAATGTGATATCAAAGATTTGGTGGTATTAATCCAAAATGGTAAAGTTTAGGTGTTAGATATGTAGACACACAGGATTTGGGGGGATGTATGTATATGCCACAATTAAAAGAGTCAATGAGCAAATCAAATTCAGTTTCACAAATTAGATTTTTGACATTTCACACTTAGATCAAAATCAAGTTCATTTTATCTAATTACTATTTCTTGAAATCTTTGTGTTATTGCCATCTTGATCTTTTATAATCTGAGATTTATTTGCCATTTTGATCTCCTATAGTCTGACATATCATTTTTCATTATATTAGCAAGAGCCCATAATGCTTCAGTGAAGCCGAACACAAGTAGAGCTCAGCCTTCATGTTGTTTGATTACTTGAAGGAATGTATACAACTGGTCATTCAGCTGTTAATAAGAATTTGGTAGACATTTTGTATTCAGGATTATTTTAATGCCAAAATCTTCTCGTAAAATGAAGTGTAAATTTTATTGCTTTAGCAGTATCTTCAGCGAACGTTCAAATATTCAAACCTTTCCTAAACTCAATTGCCAAACACTTATTAGGGATTTAATTAGATTTAAATTAGATAATAACAAACATAAATTTGGATTTAGCAACACTAGAGTTAATAAATCCGGATTTATCGGATTTAGTAAATCATACTTAATTTCAAGTTGCAGCCAAAAATCAGCTTAATGAATGGAAGTAAAAACGACAGTTTAATTATATTTACTAGCTCTTTTTAGCATTAATTAAGGATTTTAAATTAAAGTGAGAAGGAATTTATGATGCTTTCTTTTTATTCATCTTGGTCTGTCTCTCTCCCTCTTCTTAAGGTGGCGAACAGATTTTCGGTTCTGGCTCCCGCTCAGCTTGAGGAAGCCCATCTGCCCGACGATGACCTAATCATACGCTAGATGGAAACTAATAGATGATTCAATGACTTATGAATGCTTTGCAATTGTGCAATGTTGCGCTCAACGGGTTAACATTTTAGTTATCTACTTTTTGTTTTGGTTCTTTCTTGAAAGTTCAGGAGATGCATAAGACTGCAAATTATAGAGAATTAACTTGATGTGTCATATTTTAAAATTTTGGGAGAGGGTAATTGAACATAAGTTAAGACGTGATACGAAAATTTCACATAATCAGTTAGGATTTATGTCGGGCAGGTCTACCATGGAAGCTATACATTTGTTGAGAGGTTTGATGGAGAAATACAGGGAGAGTAAGGAGGATCTATGTATGAATTTTATTAATTTTGAAAAACCTTACTATAAGGTTTCAAGAGAAGTCCTTTGAAAAGTTCTAGAGAAGAAATGTGTTGATATAACTTATATTGAAGTCATTAAAGATATGTATACTATATTTTGTTACGGGTGTTCAAGCAGGAGGATTGACCAAGTATTTTCCTATTTCTGTTGGATTACATTAGGGATCGGATTTAAGCCCATATATTTTTTCTTTAGTTATGGATGCTCTTACTGGACATTTACAGGAGGATATACGTTGGTGTGTGCTTTTTGTTGATGATATCCTTCTTGTGGATAGACTAGAGAAAGAGTTCAAGAAAAACATGAATTATGGAAGTATACATTGGAGTTTGCAGGCCTTTGTTTGAGTAGATATAAAATTGAATACATGGAATGTAATTTTAGTTGTAGTGACTAATGGCAGAGTTGTAACTATGACTGATCGAATCATTAAAAGGTGTGAACGTTTTAGATATCTCGGGTCTATTGGTCAAAGTGATGGTGATATAGATGAGGATGTTATTAGTAGAATTCTAGTTGGTTGGTTGAAGTGGAGGAATGCATCGGGCCTATTGTGTGATAAAAAATATTGTTTAGACTTAAATGGAAAATGTTATAAGATGGCGGTGAAGCTTGCACTGCTCTATAGCGTAGAATGTTGGCCTTTAAAAGAGAAGCATAAAATGAAGTTAAGTGCTGTTGGGATGAGAATGCTTAGGTGAATGAGTGGCTTGACACTTAGAGGCAAAATGTAAAATGAATATATTCGTGATAGCGTTGGTGTAGCTCCAGTGGCTGGCAAGATTACAAGAAGTCATCTTAGATGGTTTAGACACATTAAACGTAGAACATTGGATCATCTAGTTAGGAGACTGGTTGTTTTAGATCCGACTTATATTAAAAAAGACAAAGGTAGACCTAGAAACACTTTGGCATATTGTATAAAAGATAATCTTAATCTATTATGACAAGTAAATGAAAATATGACACTCAATAGGACGCAACCGAACCCTCGTAGTGGGATAAAGGCTTGTTGCTACTGTTTAGAAAGTTTAGGGAAATAAGTCGAGGGAATTACTTCAGATATTAATTATGATTGATATTATAGTGTACCCCCAACCCCAACTTGAAACAAAAAAAAAATAATAATCCAAATTTAATGCGAAAACAAGAAGTCAACCTTTTCATTTTCTTTTATTATTTAGTTCTATGAAAAAATTTCAAGGCATTTTGTTTAACTATAGTTGTTTTTTCCTTTCATTCATCTTTAGTTCTTTTTTTATTATTATTTCATTTTTTTTGGTAGAAACAGGAAGGCATTACTCCTCACATGTTTAAAACAACTTTTGCAGCTAGTCATCCTGAAATTTCAAGCATGAGACAACAAGTATACACTTCAATTTGAAGGCATCGTCTAGGCCTCTCTTCTCTCCCTCCTTAAGATGAAGCATTGTGGTTCGGATTTGGCTCTCACTCACGCTCTCGTTCACCATTAGAAATCCCATCCGCCCTGCGACGGACTCACAGACCACGTGTCGCCTCCTCCAACAGAGCTGGATTTCTCTACCACTCCAAGTGGATCCATGAGATCCGCGCCATTGAAGCAACTTTGCCACATAAATGTCCCAACTGAAAGTTAAAAACTGTCTGGTGATCAAACTCTACTTGATGAGCATTGGAGGTAAGACCCGTGGATTCCAATCCAGAATCTCGGGATTCTCGCAATGCAGTCACGTGCGGAGTCCAATAAAATGACTTCACGTGGAAGTGAAAGAAAAATAAAAAAACGGTGTGGTAATACGGGAGTAACATGGGGGAATATTGTCCCCGTGTTATTCTGCATTATTAAGTATTATTGTGATCTTTTTGATGTGTTATTATATTATGAGAATATTTTCGGTGTTATAATAACACAAAAATACATCAATAACACATGAATAACACATTATAACACATGAATAATGCGGAATAACACAGATAATGAGACGACAGGGGAATATCCCCCCCCCCCCACCCCCCCGCGCGTGTTATTCAGGTATTATCGTGTATTATTCATGTGTTATTGTGTGTTATCGTGTATTATTCATGTGTTATTGTGTGTTATTGTGTTATGAGAATATTCCCTGTGATATAATAACACAATAAAACGTTAATAACACATCAAAATCACCACAACAACACTTAATAATGTTGAATAACACGACATGAATATTCTCCAGTGTTATCGCGCCATTTTTTTATTTTTTTGTCGCTTCCACGTGGAGTTATTTTATTAGATTCCGCACGTAGCTCTACGTGCGGAGTCCTGATGTAATATTTTCTCCATAGCTGGAGCCTCAGTTTGCCAAAGTATATGTACATATGGTGCATTTCAGCTTGCACATAAAAAAATTCGAGAAAGATGAATATTATATATACTAAGAGCTTAGCAGCTAATGTTGATCTACAAGCTCCAGCCTCGGAAGCGAGTATTCCTAAACTAAAATGGGTTAAAAGGAATAGCTCTGCTGGTGATGTTGGATACTTTTTTGGGCTGCACAATATTAAGCTCTTGCCACTTCAACAAAAAAATCTAAGACTTTGTCTGCTAGAGCGCACTCGGGTTTCTTCAAGTTATCAAAGAAAAGAGCTTAATAAGAGAACATATGAAAGGGGCTATATGACAAGCTTATGGAAAATGAGGACAATAGAGCTCCAACCAAGAAGTTGCCATCTTCCATCTGCTATGGTAGCTCAACTCCAACCCAAGCAAGTTCTGCACGGTGAATATAATAATGTCGTGGTACTTAGATCACATGTTTAAGAACTTGCTATCGATCGAAAGATCCCAAATGGAAGCGCAAATTGATATGGGGATCGAGACATCCATGAGAAAGATATGTTGACAAAAGCCTAAGTTGTGAGATCTGATTGGTGCTCTCAGAGATCTACCAATAACAGGCAGCTGCAGCTTGCAGCTTATTGAATAATCTACTGATAAGCTGATTAAAAATAATCTGCTGATAAGCTAGATGTGGTGGCTATTATAATTTTTTATTTTTTTGAAAAAATTAAACTGCAGCCAGAAAGCTGGCAACACACCTAGATAGGTGCGATGTGAAAATACTGTTTCAGCATTTTAAAAACTCATAAGCTACCAAAACGCAATTTACCCAAACAGGCCTGGTGGGTTTTCAAAACGCCACCACATCATATAAGCTGTCCCAAACTGTCCTGAAGGCTTATCGATGAATCTCAAGATGGTTGACATTTTAGAAAGTCAGTCGAGTGATCCAGTCCTATTTATTTAGATTTTTATTTTATTTTTTAATATTTTATTTTCAGAAGATTTATATAGATACCTCCCAATTAGTATGAATTTACATACTTAACACCTAAACCTTTTAAGTTTTTTACATATATGTCATCTTATCTGTGCATTAGGTCAGTTTCACTTATTAAAAAATTAAAATAGTGTTATACTTGATGTGATACGAATGATTTGGGTCGTATAAATGATAGGAATAAAGTTTGAATGTTTAATATGTAAATACATGATAATTTGGTGACATGTATATAAATATTTTCTTTGAAGGAAATTTACATACATAGCACCCAATTCTTATGCATTTACTTATCTCACACCTAAACTTTGATTTTTACAATATAAGCAACTTTTCCTATGTCTAGAAAGATGTCTGAAATGGTGGGTTACACATTTTTCTATAAGTAGGGTGCTTAACTTGTAAAAATTAAAGTTTGTGTGTGGGATAAGTAAATACATAAGTATTTAATTATCCAGTTTTTGGAAAATTTACATACATATCAATCAGTTTTTATGTATTTAATTAATAATATTATAATATTACGTCTTATGCATATCTTTGTTTTATATTTTTAAAAATAGAAGTGTCACATATCTGTGTTGTATGATGTGAGTGTCCTCGTATCTGTATATGCGTATCGAGAATTATATGTTAGTTTGTATATAATAATAAAAATATTATATCATATTATATATTATTTAATATGTTAGAGATATATAGTTTTTAATTATTTTATTTAAATAAAAATTTCTTAACAATTTTAATTAAACCACTGTATTATACAAAATTCCTACATCTAAAATGTACCCAAGAAAACAAGAATAAAAACAAAAGGAAACCAACAGTATAAGTAGATAAAATTTGATCTATAAGAGAATACATCTTCGTGGAAAAATTAATGTAATATCTGGATTTCAATCAGGACCTGTCACGTGTATAGGTAAATTCATTCATGTATTAAATTAGGGGTCTGTCTATAGATGTGGCAGACTCTGATTGGAATCTTAATGCAAAATTGCATCTGGACTCCTAATTCAATAATTTCTCATCATGACACAATTGAGGGTATGTTTGAGATAACTTTCTCTTTGGTTTATTTCTCGTACCGTTGCTATACTTTATTTTGGCTATTGTTTTATTATTATTTTCTAAAAATTTTTATAAAAGAAAGCTACTAAATTTACTAAAGTATAATAAATGTATGAAAATTCTTATCCGACCTTTAAAAAAATATATTTAAAAGATTTACATATATAACACTTTTTTTTTTAGTTAAAGGAGACTTGGCTCCCTACACGTTTCACAAAAATAAAAAGTACAAAACCGGGAAAGAGTTCCTATCTAAACACAACACGTACAACACACACAAAAAAATAGGAATCTAAGGATCTCTTTCCAAAAAAATATTCCAAAAAAATAGAAAATACAACTCACGCACACAACCCAACAAAAGGACAATCAACAATGCAAACAATCATACAATAATAAACTTACTAACCCATAAGGAATACTAGAAGAAATGATAGGAGAATTCAGTCTCAGGCCAGACTTAGCAATCCAATGCGCCGCTTTATTACTATCTCTTTTAACATGCTTCCGAGTACAATCGTTAAGCTTTTAGCCATCCAAAAAATTCTCTTCATAATCAAATTAAGAGTCCAATGATGCTCAACCCGCATGGTACAATACTTCCATAAAATTAAGAGTCGGTTTCAACAATAAGAAATTTCCAACCCCGCTTAAGAGCGACATAAAGACCAAAGATTATAGCCTCAGCCTCGGCAACAAGGGGAGAATTAGGGATAGAGCTAGAAGCAAACCAACAAATAGGAAGGCCTAAAACATCCCTAAAGATGCCCCCTATACTTAGCAAAATTAAAGCTGCAAGCAACCATCACAATTAAGCTTAATAAAAGGAAGAATAGGCTTAGACCAATACACGATTTCGGAAGATCCGGAATGACTATTAAGAGAAATGTTAAAAGAGTGCAAAATGTCGACCAACTCGCGAGTGAGCTTTATTGGAATTGAGCCACTGTAATCCTTTCATTAAATAACAGAAAATAAGACTAGTAGAATGACTCACATTATAAGCAATATTATTAAACTTTGCCTCATTTCTAGCAATCTAAATGAACCATAAGACCACCGCAGGCACAACAATGAAAAAATCCTTACCCATAGACTTCCAGGTATTGAAAATATCTGGAATATCAGTAAAACCGAGAGAATTGAAAGGAATATTAAGCTTAGAAAAAACCTGATGTCAAATAGCTTTAGAAAATAAGCAATTAGTGAAAATATGATCCAAAGTCTCCTCATGAATATGACATAGATAGCAGCGAGAAGAATTACGTAAACCTTTAAGTTTCATAATATCATCAGTTGGGAGAATTTTATGAAAAACTCTCCAAATGAAAAAGGAGATAGAAGGCTTGAGCCATTTATTCCAACTCCAACTAAGATCCATATCATGAACAGGTTGAAAACCAGCAACAAAAACTTTTGAGATAGAATCCCCAAGTTTACCTTTAGGTTTAGGAATATCCTTTTTATCATTGGAAATAGGAATAGAAGCAATGAAATTAGCATCCGAGAATATGCGAGAGAAGAGTAAAGCTTAGTCACACACCACTTATTATCCAGCCAAAAATCTTTGACTTGAATACCTATATCATTAGGACCCCATACCAATGAGCTAAAGGGCCATGACCAGTCCAATCATCAAACCAGAAAGAACAGTCACCATTACCAATATCCCAGCAAATTAAATCCTCAGTATGTCTAGCCACATTAAGCATAGCTTTCCAAATAAAAGAATCTTTATTGGAAGCAGTGATCCTCAAAGGATGAAGATAAGAGCAATATTTATCATTCATATAAGAAGCCCAAAGAGAATTGCTTTTACGAAAACGATACCATAACTTCATATAATTAATCTTAATGGAGTCAGTGAGACTTCTAAAGCCAAGACCACCATTATTAGTAGGCTTACAAAGCTTCTTCCAACTTTTCCAATGATAAGAAGAATGACCTTTACCTTCCCAAAGAAACTTATTAAAATTTTTTTCCAACTTTTGAATAATACCTAAAGGCATATTCATAACTTGAAGAGAATAAAGAGGAAGCGAATTGAGAATACTCTTAGGGAGAGTAACTCTACCACCATAAGAAAGAAAATTATTCTCCCAAGAAAAAATTTTTTTCCTGATCTTATCAATCAAATGGTCAAAAAGCTCTTTTCTACTCTTACCTTTAGTAAGTAAAAAGCCCAAATAAGATAAAGGCAAAGAAGCCTTATTACTGCCAGTGAAATCACTTATCCAATCTCTCTTGGCAACATTTACCTTCTTAGCACAATAGAAGAAGCATTTAGAAACATTAAAGAAGAGACCAGACATATTCTGAAACAAAGAAAGTTCAGACCAAACTTTCTTTATAGAACGTTTATTAGTATTGGTGAAGATAATCAAGTCATCAGCAGAAACATAAATGAGAAATACTCATGTGGCCTTTATGTTTAAAATTTAAAGAAGGAAACTTATTATATAAGAAATTAAGACTTCTAGAAAGATAATCAAAAGCAAGAATAAAAAGATAAGGCGATATAGGATCACCTTGCTTAATGCCCTTATAAGCTTTAAAGAAACCATAACTGTTACCATTAAGCAGAATAGAATAATAGTTGTCATTAAGAACTCTATAAATCAGAGAACAAAAATTATCATTAAAGCCAATAGCATGAAGCACATCCATAATAAATTCCCAACGAATAGTGTCAAAAGCCTTCTTGATATCCATCTTAAAGAAAATATTCCCATCTCTATTTCTAGAGTCAATGTCCAAGATTAACTCTTGAACAAGTAAAACATGATCACAAATATTCCTATCTTTCAAGAAAGCAGCCTGATTAGAACTAATAATACAATCCAGAATAGGCTGCATTCTATGCACAATAATCTTAGAGATAATTTTAGAAATCACGGTGTTTAGACTTATAGGTCTAAAATCACCCCAATTAGCAGGATTATTAACTTTAGGAATTAAAACAATATTGGAACTCTTAAAATACCTCGGTAACTCTTTACCATTGAAGAAATCTTGGATGACTCGGATAACATCTTGGTGAATAATATTCCAGCCGAGTTTTATAAAATTCCAAAGTAAAACCATCGAGTCCAAGCAGCTCCGACCTCATCCATGTTATCAATAATAGCCTTTATCTCTGCATGACTAGGAATATCAGTTAATAAAGCATTATTAAAAGGTTTAACATCCTTATAAAGATCCTTATCAACAAGACCCATATAAGGATCATCACAACTAAACATCTTAGTAAAATAAGAAACTCCATTATCAATAATCTCATTAAAGTTAGTAAGCAAATCTCCATTTTCATTATAAATGGAGTGAATACTATTAATTTTCCTACGAGAATTAATGCAAGCCATAAAAAATTTAGAGTTTCTATCACCATCCAAAAAATGAAGTTTAGCAGCTTTTTGAGCAAAGAAACACTCCTCTTTAGCAATAGCCTCATTCAAATGATGTTGAGCGTGAAGAACAACATTTAAATCAATAAGATTATTAGCATAATCAGTTTCAAGAGCTTGAAGATTAGCTTCAAGATGTTCAATGTTCTCGTGTAAATGACCAAAGGTATGCCGGTTCCAATGCTTAAGTTTTTTAGCCAAACCTTTCTGCAGGCATCCAAAGACGATAACTCGGCGAGAACCCCGCAGTCAAACTTCCAATTATCCATCAAAAACTGATGATAATCTTTATGTAAAGTCCAAGCTTTTAAGAAATTAAAATGATACTTATGTCTATAAGACTTATGAAAAATATTAAGAATAATGGGAGCATGATCGGATGCTTGATAGGCGAAATGTTGAACCCGATGCTTCGAGTAAAAGAACTCGACCAAGAAGAATTAGCAACAAAACGATCAAGTCGTTCAAAAGTGTGTCTCCTATACCAAGTAAAAGGATTACCATTGAACCCCATATCATAAATACCAGCAATCAAAAGAGCATTATTAAAATCATCAATTAAAGATAAATTAGGAGGGATACCACCTTTCTTCTCAGAGGGAGAAGAAATCATATTAAAATCACCTCCCATAAGCCATTTCTCATTATCATTATTAAGTTCAGTTATAAGATGCCAAAGCTCCAATTTAGCCTGTTTCAAACAACTAGCATAAACTAAAGTAAAAAGAAAAGATTCATTAGCATAATGAATCCTAAAATGCAAGAATTGACTATGATTAATAAGAACATCAATATTCAAAAAAATCCTTCCAAAAGAACCAAATCTTATTATTGCAATTAGTAAAAGATTTATAAGAGCTAAAACGTTTCAAATAGAAATCATTATTACTAGAATCAACTAAAGGTTCTAAAATACCAAAAAAATAGAATTTAAAGGTACAAATTAAATTCTTAAGCCGATTAGAGGCATTGTTTTTAGCAATGCCCCTAATATTCCACACCATAGAATTAATCTTCATTAACTTCAGTCCGATCTTTAAGGACTTTACAACCCAATTGTAAACCAGAAGTATATAACTCTTTATCCTTCAATTGAGAAGGTCGAGCAACATTGTAAACGAAATCAGATTCTCTATTGCACTTTATCTTCCTTTTTCTTGATGATCTTTGGACAAGCCAATCCTCCTTATCATTATCACAAATAACATCGTTAGATAAATTAGAAGGAGATCTGTTTTCAACAGCACTTTCTCTACCATGAATAATGGTAGGTTCATTTCCTATGTCGTTAGAAGGTAAAGCAAGCTGATTAACAGAATTCAAAGAAAGCTTTTCTAAAGAAACATTGACAGGTTTAGAAATAATATTGTTAGTAGAAATAGAAATTATATTCCCATCTGAATGATCAACCTGGGAATTAGAATTATTTAAAGGATTAAGAGTAGAGAATTTCATACCACTCATATGATGTTCAGAAGTATGGTTCATCACAACAAGAGCCAAATCAGAATTCAAAGAAGAAGGACCATTCATTTCCTTCTCCGAATTTAGATTCATCTCAACAGGAGTTGAATCAGGAACCACTTTAGGCACATTATCTTGAGCTGTCATATTTCTTAATTTATTCTTGCGCAATTCCGGATGGGCAATGAAGCAGTTAGAAAATAAGTGTCCAAAAATCTTACAGTGATTGCAGTAATGAGGAACAAATTCAAGCTCCACATTCTGCCAATACCCATCATTGGCATTCCCCAACCAAATAGCATCATGAAAGATAGAAGTAACATCACGTTCAACCAATATACGAGCCAGAGAAGGTCATGATAAAGAACTAGTGGCGGCATCAAGTTTCAAGGGTTTCCCGTAAACAGATCCGAGAGAGTAAAGAACCTTCTGATTGTAATATTGTAATTTAAGACCAGGGAAACAAATCCAAACTGGCACAACAGGAGGCTCTTCAGCAGGATTAAAATCCGGGGTCCATTTGAGTAACTTTAAATAACATTTCTCAATAGTAAGAACTTTTTAGCAAAAGAGAGGTGTAATCTTCTTCTAATCGAAGTTTAATCATCAAATTCCGATTATCAATAAGACCAATTTTCCATTCTCCCTTCAAATGCATATCAGAAAAAAATTTACGAAGAACTTCTAATTGAGGATGCGCATAAGAAAATTTGCCTACTAGAGTATACTTCAATGGCTCGACAAGGGTAATCGTGTCTTCTTCAGTAAAAAGAAAAGCAGGTTTACCGTTCTTCCTTGAAGCCATTTTGAGAAGATTATCAGCACCATTTTCAGATAGAAGATCATGAAAACTTGAGGGAAAAAGAACATCTCCCTCAACAAAAGGCTTACCCGATGCAACATCACAATATGAAGGAACATTTACCACCATCGTGCAAAGGATTAAGAAAATCCAGAGAAAACGTGAGAAAGAAGAAATAAAGAAGAAGAACGCTCCTAGGGCTAGAAAAGCTCCAAGAAAGTCATTCCGCCTCTGTCCCTGATAGATATATAAATAAATGGGAGGGTTGTATGGATGTAAATGCTATAAAAAAATATTTATAATATTCACATTAACTTTCCAAAAAATATTTTTTTGCTGCAAAAACATTTCATGACCATTTTCTGCTCTTTAATTGATACGCTTTTATGAATTTTATATGTTAATTAAACTTAAGTTGTTGTTAGACGACTACCATTAATTGTTGTTGAGCAGCACTTGTATTAGTGCATTGGGAGCTAGGGGTGTAAACGAACCGAACACCAACGAATAGAGCTTGTGTTCGTGTTCAGTTCGTTTAAAATTTAGTTTGTTTGAGATAAACACGTGTTCGAAATTGTTCGTAAAGTCACTGTTCGTGTTCGTTTCTTAACGAACGAGCCAAACACGAGCCGAGTATGAGCTGTTCGCGAACGATGAGCCAGTTTGACAGCCCTAATGTTAATATATACATATAAATAATATATTATATATTATATAAATATTTAATATTTATATTAGTATATTACTACTATAGTATATTAATATATTATTATTATTATTAATTTATTATATATTATAATTTATAAAATTTAATTTTTTAAAATATTATAAATTTTTTATATATAATTATTTAAATTATTTTATATTTGGAACAATAACGATTCAAACACGAACGAACGCAACATTGTTCGTGTTTTGTTCGTTTAACTTACCGAACGAAAAAAAATTGTTCGTGTTCTTCTCGTTTACTTATCAAAAGAATCAAACACAAACTCCTTGACAAACCAAACATGAACTGTTCGCGAACAACGAGCTTTTTTGACAGCCCTATTAGGAGTCCACCTTGTTCTTTTCTATTGAACCATTCATTTTCTCTTAGAGCTCTTTATTTATTTAGATTACACATGTGCCTCTTTCTTTCGAGCGATTTGTGTACGTTGTTCGGTGGTGCTACGTCTGGACAACGACCAACATCCGAATATCGGTCGCTATATACTTTATCACGACATTTTTTACTGCAATGATCGGAGAATTGACGCTGTTGTCCGGATGAAATTTTTCCTTTCTTTGAGGATTTTATTTTATTTAATTCTTTTTTTTTTTAGTTTTAGAGTCTCTTTTGGCTAGTTATAGTTGTTGAAGAAGCATTTGTGAAGCAATTACAGAACAAACTATTATTCAAAAAATTACGATGATTATTATATTTTTTTGGTTTTTGAAAAGTTGGACCGCAGCTTTCTGACAGGTTGTAAAACATAAATTTCCATCATTATTTAAAAAACATAGTAATCAAAATATTATTTTATCAATCGGTCTAAAATATGGTGCAATACCCGACAGCATTGCTGCTCCAAACACACCCTTAAACTTTGCTTTGATAGCATCTTTCTAATTCTATGTACTTTAAAAATATTTAAAATATATATATAATTCAATCAACATGTTCATAAATTAATGATGGAAGATACTAAAAGCACAAAATTATAATTTCTTAAATATAGTTTTACTGTCTAAATAAAATATTATCTTTATAAAAATTGTACACTCTCTTTATTTATATCTTATAGTTTTATAGTACATACAATACATATGTAGCACAGCTTTATTCCTTTCTATATATTGCAATCAAGCAAATATGCAGTGCTTCTCTTTTAAACCATGGCCTAAATCAACTAAAACCCCAACCCCAAAACCCTAGCCTCGCCCGCCTCCGTACCCGGATCCATAACCAGACCCGTAACCAGATCCTCCACCATAACCCTCACCAGATCAGATCCTCTACCATAACCCTCACCAGATCCGCCTCCACCTCCTCCTCCTCCGCCGCCGCCGCCACCACCGCCTCCGCCGCCCATTGCCCCACCCGATCCACTTCCAAAACCCGATCCGCCACCATACCCAGACCCATATCCGGATCCGCCACCACGACCATACCCTCCACCTCCACCTCCACCTTCACCACCACCACCACCGCCGCCGCCCCCACTTCCGGATCCATATCCAGATCCAAATCCGGATCCATGCCCGTATCCA
Organism: Papilionanthe hookeriana x Papilionanthe teres; assembly: GCA_022702705.1. Classification (NCBI taxonomy): domain Eukaryota; kingdom Viridiplantae; phylum Streptophyta; class Magnoliopsida; order Asparagales; family Orchidaceae; genus Papilionanthe; species Papilionanthe hookeriana x Papilionanthe teres. The sequence continues at coordinate 42,591,255 of CM040438.1, forward strand.
CTACCACCACCGGATCCAAATCCTGACCCGCCACCTTCTCCTCCCCCTCCCCCTCCTCCTCCACCTCGTCCATAACCACCTCCTCCTGCGGTGGTCATGACGGCAGCTCTTCCAGCGGCAATTAGCTCAATGCCAATCAGCAAAAGGAATGCAACGGCCAAAACTCTTGCGCTTCCCGCCATGCTTTACTATCATATAAGCACACACAAGCTGCGGATCGATTTGACGAGAGAATGGGTACTCAGGAGCCATTTATAAGCTGTTCCTAGAAGCTAGAATGTTCGCTTTTAGTTAGTGCGGGCGCTACGCGTCCAGCCGAAGGGGATTCAGCAGCTTTGTGGAGGTAGGTAGCAGACCCGCTCATTTTGTCGCTTATGTGTTTGACGATTTGCCCCAAAGAATCAGTGGTAATGTGGACTAGACGTTGACGCAAGCTAGCTGGCATTAACATTTTCTGACACTGCATTTAACTTATAAATTATCAAAACACAGTAGGATTTTATAGTGACAGAAGATAGAAGTCGTTAGTGCCTTGTTTTGTTTAAATTTTATGGAGCGTTTACGTATATACCACATAATTTCTATCTATTTACATATCTATCTGTTGTGCAATTTAGGGCGAATAAAACGCAAATCTAGAAAAAGAACACAAAGATTTACGAGGTTTAGCAAAGATGCCTGCATCCTCGGGAGCAGAGCGGCGAATTCACTATTTCAGAGGAGTTACAAGTTCGGTTCACATACCCATAAGGTTACACATCTATTTATGGATAAGACCCACAGATAAATTTCTAAAACGCCTTCGCTCTCCCCAACCCACTAAATTACAAGAGATACTCATTTTCACCAGAAGACACACCTCTTTATTCCAAGAGACTCCAAATTTCTGGTATATGAGCCATACCTAACAAATCTCCATCTTGGCGAATATCCAGCCCCTTAGAAGAAATGCATCACTCGGTATATGAGTCATACTTAATAAATCTCCACCTCAGCGAATATCCAGCCCCTTAGGAGAAATGCTTCATAGAGTTTCTTACACCATAGTTGGTTGGTCAAGAATGCCAATTACAACACTTATCCTGCACCAGCACCTCGGTCGACTGCTGTCTCGCGAGCTTCAAATCCCTTCGCGCCTATACTCGAAATATCTCCGCGAAACCCCTGTTCGCGAATACTCAGAGCTGCTCGCTTCCTGCATTCTGCCGAACTCCACCTGTTGCAAATCCTCATGCGACGAACTAGCGAACTTCGCTGGTCGAACTCCTCTGTTGGCAAAACGAGGCTCCTGTTCGCGATAACAGCACGCAACTCCTCTCCTCTATGAAACTGACAAACCACGCAACAGCCTCTTTTCCTGGTCACGAACTCCACCTCGCCGAACGTCTTTCCGCAAGCAATCGCGAATCGTCGCGACACCCCGCGAACCGGAAGCACGCCCCAGAAGCCCATCATGACTCGAAGAGCTGCGAGAGCTGCGGTCTCTCCACCTGTTTCGTGCGAGCTCGCCGCTCCTTTAGAACCGCTCCGCCGTTGAAGCCGCTCCTGCGAACCGGCTTCCGTCCGAATTGCTCGCACCCGAGCCTGCATCGTTCGCAAAATATGGTTCCTATTCATCAAAACCAAACTCCACTTGTTGCAAAAATCCTTATGCGACAAAATGTACGAATTTGCTGACTCCACCTGTCGTAAATCTTCATACGACAAACTAATGAATTTTGCTAACTCTACTTGTCGCAAATCCTCATGCTACAAACTGACGAATTTCGCTAGCTCCACTTATCGCAAATCCTCATGCGACAAACTGACGAATTTCGCTGGCTCCACATGTCACAAATCCTCTTGCGACAAACTGACGAATTTCACTGACTCCACCTGTCGCCAATCCTCATGCGACAACCGTACTCTCGCCAAACCATGAAGCCATTCCTACCAAACCATGACACCGTACCTCATCAAGCAATGACCGTTATGCTCGCTCCGCCTCCTCTGCTCGCGCTGAACTTGTGGAAGCTTGCTGTATCCGCCAAACTGTTCCTGCTTCGCCGCTCTCAATCGAAATGTCGAAGTGTTCCTCCAATCTGTTCATGTGAGCCAATTGTGATTCGCAAATGCTTCCCTCGCCTATGTGCTGAAGCTAGAAAATTTCCTGCCCCGGAATCTTTCCTGCCCCGGAATCTTTCCTGTCCCGAAATCTTTCCTTCAAGCAAAAATTAATTTCTTGATTAAGATTTCCCCAGAATTTTTCCTTCCAGCAGATAATTTTCTAATTAGAAATTATCAATTTCCTGATTAAGATTTCTTTTGCCAAGCTTGCCTTCCTCAGCAAATTTTGTAATTGAGAAATTTTTCCTTTTTCCCCTGCTTCAGAACTTTCCTTCCAACGCTTGGAATTAACCTTCCCTTAATTAAGCCTTAATCAATTACCTTAATTAAGTCTTGAGTAAATACTTTCCTTAATCAAGGTTTTCCTCTGCCAGCAAATTTTCTCACCTGCTGCCTGTAGATTTGTCTGGAATTGAATTCCATTAACTAAACTCATAATTAAATATTTTCTTAATTAAGCATTTTACTTAATTAATTTCCTTCCAAATGGATTAATCGGCGGCCCAGCACAAGAAAGGAAAGGAATCAAAGATGGTATTTCCGTTAATTCTCAACCAAAATTTCCTTATGAGGGAGTATTCATGATTCTTTCATTTTCAACCCTGTCCAAGCTCCGCCTCCTCACGCGATCTGCCAATGGCCTGCGGACGCTTCTCTTGTGTGAAGCAATTTGTATTCTCGCCTATCGTAGAGAACCCCAGGTGCTCACCGATCCTTTCTCTTCCCTGAGCCGTGAACTGCTCCGCCAACTATCTCGTTCGCGAGCTGTTGTGTGCAGCTTGTATCTGCGGTGAATTCCCGCAGCTCGTGAAATCCTCTGCTAAACGATGCTGCGAACTCCTCTGTCTGGATCCTGGGGTGAACCGCGAATGCTCCGCTGGCTCTGCGACAAACCTCTGCCGCGAATTCCCCGCCACGAATTGCGCTGAGCCAAACCTGCTCGCTTGTTCGCTGAAGAGTCGAACGAAGACCTCCTGCTGCGAATCTCTGGAGATCTTCTGTCCTACGCCGCGCATTGCTCCACCTTGATCGCCGAACCTCGCCGCGAACTCCACCGGCGAGTCTGCTCAACCGCCGCTCAACTGTGCATGCAACCCAAACATGCTCCTGTCCGAATCGCCAAGCATAGACCACGCCTGGGACTAATGGTGGAAATAAAAATTCGCTTGCTCTGGAATTCCTCCTCCTTTCGAACTGCTCCTGTCCGGATCCGGAATTCCTTCTGCGGCGTCGGAACCGAACTTCCTTCTCTGCCGCAAACCAAATCTCAAAATTCTTCTTCTCTTTCCTGTGTCGATCACCTCTATGCCCTCGAACCTTGCTCTGATACCAATTGTTGTGCAATTTAGGGCGAACAAAAACGCAAATCCAGAAAAAGAACACACAAATTTACAAGGTTCGACAAAGATGCCTACATCATTGGGAGCAGAGCGGCGAATTCACTATTTCAGAGGAGTTACAAGTTCGGTTCACATATCCATAGGGTTACACGTCTATTTATAGATAAGACCAACAGATAAATTTCTAAAACGCCCTCGCTCTCCCCAACCCACTAAAATACAAGAGATACTCATTTTCACCAGGAGACACACTTCTTTACTCGAAGAGACTCCAAATTTCTAGTATATGAGCCATACCTAACACTATCACTTAAATTTTACTTTTTTACATTTATATCACTCTTATATATCCTATAAAAATACTATTATTTTAACTTCAAAAAAAAGGAAAATACGTTGCATCTTTTCATGTCTAAATAAAGTGATGTGTATATTCAACAGAAAAATCCAAAGTTACTGAAGATTTCGGATGCATTTGGGGCAGCTTGTCCTTATTCAGATATAAGTCATTTATCTGGAAAGCCGGATTGTGGAGTTTGACTCATGTTCTGCGTTTAGTGTAAAAAAACTAACTGCGTTTTCGGATAAGTTGCTCAAAAGACATTTTCCAAAAGGTGATGCGGTATTTTCAAAGCACGGCTGTATCGAATAAGCTGCCCCAAACACACCCTTAATCTATGGAGTTGCCACATTGATCACATCAGACACATTCGTCGTATACAAGAATACAAACAAGCACCTGCCAATTCTACAAATTTGAATGCTGCTAAAGCTCTCTCCTTGATTAAATAAACTTAAAAATCAGACTAAAACATCAAATAAAAATCCAAACTTGTGTAAATTCGTAAATAAATCTTTCTGTTTTAACTGAATTGAGAAGCAGAACGATCAGTAACTCCTTATGAGAGGCAAGCCGATGGCAGTGATGATAATGGTGGAAGGGAGCCCAAATTTTAAATGGCTAAGGAAGGAGAGATTATAGCCATAAAACTGAGCACTTCGAGCCTGCTCGCAGACGATGAGATTGGCGGCAGAGCCGAGGAGGGAGAGATTTCCTGCCACGGTGCTAACCCACGCAAGTATGAGCCATGCGCGAGCCTCTTCAGATTCAGAGATGGAAGCTGCTGATTGCGCCACCCTGCTCCCAAGCAGGAGAACTGTTAAAAGAGGAAGAAGATAATGTCAGGTTCACACAAAGGTTCTACAAGACTCATAAATTACATGCATGCCATTCAGTTCCTATGTATTTACATATCTGACATCTAAAGTTAGGATTTTACATTTATATTGCTCGATTTTTCATATCATATAAGAAATATCATGATTTTCATTTTTAAGAAGTGAAATGAATGTTTTGATGTATAGATAAGTGGCATGTATGTAAGAAATGAATTTTAGATGTTAGATATGTAAATGCATAGGAATTGAGTGCAGGGTCGTGAATTTAGCTCGATGATAGTTAATCACTTGAAAATTTAAGCTCCCATTGAGATTGTATTGAAATGAATAAGTCAAGCTATAAGCTAAAACTTTGGACCGATTTCAGGTGGATTTTGAGCCGTACAGGAATTGGCTCGACATGGCTCGAGATCAGCTCGAAGTACTTTTTTATTTATAAAAATTATATATAATGCTAAATAGAGTAGAATATAACAAGCAACGATCAGATTTTGAGCTAGAACGGATTAAATATTTCAATTGGAGCCATTTTATTTTAATTTCAAGCAGGATCGATCGAATTTTGAGCTGAAACGGATCCAATAGCTCAAATTTGTGTCAACTCTTTTTGATTTAGAGCCGAATCGAGCTCGATTCAATTTCGAGCCAGGCTTGAAATCAAACATAACAAGCCACAAATCGATTTCAATCCAAAATCAATTCGAGCCAATTTCGAGCCAGAACCAGCTTGCCTCGAAATCAGCTCATTAACATCCTTAATTTAGTGGTGTATACGTGAATCTTCCAAAAAGATTGTTTGATATATAAATAATTCCATTAATGTGACGTTCATGCCAATAAGAAATATGATAGCTATGGCATAAAAATCTTGTGAGCAAACATATCGAGCATAGTTCTACCTTTGGGATAGCGACAAATCGATATTTCAGCTTCTACAGTTCTGAAAGCCATGGTAGATGTTGGGCAGCCATTCATAGTTAAACACATCGAGCATAGTTCTACCTATGGGTAGAGGTGTAAACGAACCGAATACGAACGAACAGAGCTTGTGTTCGTGTTCGGGTCATTTGAAATTTAGTTTGTTTGAAATAAGCTCGTGCTCGAAATTGTTCGTGAAGTCACTGTTCATGTTCGTTTCTTAATGAACGAGTCGAACACTAGCTGTTCGCGAACGACAAGCCAGCTTGACGGCCCTAATATTAATACATATAAATAATATATTATATTAATTATATAACTTATATTATATAAATATATAGTATTTATATTAGTATATTACTAATATAATATATTAATATATTATTATTATTAATTTATTATATATTATAATTTATAAAATTAATTTTGTAAAATATCATAAAGTTTTTATATATAATTATTTTAAACTATTTTATATTTCGAACAATAATAATTCGAACACGAATGAACGTATCACTGTTCGTGTTTGGTTCGATTAACTTACCGAACGAAAAAAAAATTATTTCTATTCGTCTCGTTTAATTATCAAACGAATCGAATATGAACTCCTTGACGAACCGAAGACGAACTGTTCGCGAATAATGAGCTTTTTTGACAGCCCTACCTATGGGCTTAGAACCCGTTCGATGCAGCCTTTCTTGAGGCCTTGAAAAGTAGGCGCCAGCCCCGACGCCTAGGCCTTATGCACCTAGTTTTGGCCCTATTTTCTCCTTGGCATCTCCGTAAACCCCACAAGGAACCGCCTTTTAAGCAGTTGAAGAGTATGTTTAAGGGGATAATTAGGGAATAATCAATGGGGGAAGAGCTGGAGTGGCCATGTGTCCACTTGTTGGACGCTTGGGAGGCTTGGAGAAAAGGGGCTGCAAGTAAACATTTGGGGAAGGCAGTTAAGTCTGCCTTCCCTTCCATTCTCCTCCATTCTGGCTAGGGCTTCTTCTTGGAGAGTTCTTCTTCTTCAGGAGGTGAAAGCTAGAGTGGTCCTCTTCCTTGGTGCTGGAAGGATTTCTTGGATACTTTGGAGTGGAGAACACTAGGGAAGAGAAATGGGGTTTGCTTCCAAGAGCCCCTACTTTTTCTTCCTTTTCTTCTTCTACCAAGATTTCTTTTTCTCTTTCTTCTTCATCTTCATCCACCACTTCACTTTAAGTGTGTGAGAAGACCTTTTTGAGGACAAACTTAGTTACTGAAGGAGCGAGGTGTGTTCGCATCTGCATTATGTGTGTGACATTTTTTTTCAATATGCATTAAAACTATCGATTTTTCATGTCGCCCTGACAACTTGTCATATCGGCCCGATCAACACGATCAGCTATCTTTTGTCGATCTGACTGATATGCCGCACTGACCCGATCGGATCAATAGTCTTCACATCGGTTCCTCCGATTGGCCCCACCAGCTTGATCGACACGACTGGCCATCTTTTGGTAATCTAACCGATCAGTGGCACTGATCGGATCAGATCTACCATCTTGTCTTGTCGACTCGTCTGATCGACCTCACTGGCCTGATCGGCACCATCGGCTATCTTTTATTGATCCGACGGATCAGCCACACCGACCTAATCAAGTCGACTGATATGTTCCATTTGCTCGTCCAATTGACTCCACAGGCCCGATCGACACGATCGGCTCTCCCTTGGCGTTCGATTCAATTGGCCACATCGGCCTAATCGGATCAATTGTCGTGTCTAGTCGGTTCCCCTGATCGACCCCACCATCTTGTTTGACTCGACCACCCCCTTTACATCTAAATGCTACATTTGTGTGTGCTTGCATATTTACATGGCTTGATTTAACATATTCAAATTCGTACCTTCATCGCACACTTGTGACCATATGTCCTCACATGCTCATAGCAAGTATTCACGCATGTCATGGGCAGATTACTCCATGTAATTGCTTCTCGACATCTCACATTTCATGGAGCACCACAATGCTAGTGTTTGTACTTGCATCAGTGCACTCTCACATGTCATGTCTGCTTTACATGTCATCTTGCATATCCATTGTCCTGCATGTTTGAGTCTTCCTTGGGTACTGTTCTTCCACGCCCACCCCGGTCACCCATGGTCTGTATGAGGGATGGCATGTTTATCAATTCTCCCCGGTGTGTAATTCTCTCCAACAAGAATTACTTCACTTCTTTCCCATAGCACCACATTAGATTGTCGTAGGATTTCTCTAGAGTGATTATGCCTCGTGCACACTCATATTGCTGGGTCACTGCCTTCTCGGCACACCCACCCTCCGGTCACTGTCTCATTAGCACACCTATACTCTAGGTCACTGCCTCCTCGACACCATTCAAGTTATTGCCTCCTCGAAACACACACCCTCGAATGCTGCTTCCAAGACACACTCAGCTTCAATTGTGTTGTATGTTTTGCATGCACCATTCTGCACGGTCGGTGCATTCATCATTAGTAAATGTCGTCCATATACTAATGACAAATGTTCACCATCTTTCGGTCATTCCTACCCCGATAGGATGATTACATTACATTGGATCATGTTGCATTTGCATGTGCCTTCTTCGATTGTTCATATGAAGAAGCTGGCTTGTTTGCTGAGTGACCCTCCGCTAGTCAACGTGGTAACTTGTATTGCCTGTGAGGATACCTTAGTGGGTAATACTAGCTATCATACCGTGGACGAACGTGTATGTTGTTCTAAGTTTACAAGTGATCTAATAGGTGCCACATAGGCTTTCTATTTCTTAGGAACTATTTAAAAAAAGTATAAAAATGTACATATATTTTTATTACTTTTATGCATCATTTTTCAAAAATCTATTTTGAAAACTATTGCATATCTAGCTTAGACCATATATAAGGTCAATATTTTAAAAGCTTTTAGAGAACTTGTATCTAGTGGTGCTTCTTAGAATCCATGGATCCATAGGACGAGATCGAAGACGATGATCCCGTCAAAACATACGCTAGCCTTCTAACATAACCCTGCACTCACTTAGTTGTTATGTTAGGACACTACGTTAGATGATGTGCTAGGCTAAATACTAGAATGGTAGGTAGTTTTTTTTTTCATGCCTTGAATATATTTCTCTGTTGGTTTAGTTGCCCTAGCCAGGCATCACCTTTTGTGCTTTTGGTGTGCTTGTATGTTTACTAATTTTGATATGCATGGTAGTATATTAGATCAGTCTTCTTACAAAGAGTCAAGCCTAAAAAACACACTACACATGTAATCGGGAAGAACAATGTAATGATTTAAATACTAACTCTTTTCTGCAAGCGTTGCTCTGCTCCGGCCATCAACATAACTCATATGCTGCATGCGGTTAACTTTGTTCCTAATGTTATTTTTATGCAGATCGAGTCTTTTTATTTTTTTCCTATATACATTTTTGAGTCCCTAGAAGAGTTCCGTGTTAGAAATAAGGTATGGGCGCAGGTTCTGAGGCACCAGGAGGGCGGAATCACACAACGGGGACCAGGAGTTGCTTACTTGTATCCCGTACCTTAATTCTAAATCTTATTGATGTATAAAATTAGTACCAGGTATGTACTTATGCGGTGTTTGACCATTTTATTTTCTAGGATATGTTGTATACCCAGAGGCAACGACCTTTTAGTATGTTGTACTTGGCTTACTTTACTTCTTTGTACTTTGCATGCTTGTATGCTTAAATTGACTTCACCATTTTTTTACTTCGTGGTTTGTTTGGAAACTCGGGGTTATAACTTAGGCTCCCTAACGACATAAATTTATAAAATTTTTCTACAAAATCTCCTGAAATACAAGAAATTATAGAAGATGTTTTTGGAAACTCTCTTGAAATCTAACTGATCATAAAATCCCCCCATAAGATAGGGGGCATTTTTTAGTTTATTTAGGTTGATATCGTGCTCAAGACTGAGATCCACAAATGTGTTAAATAAAATAATAAGTTCCTTTTTTATATTGATAACAAACGTTACGACTAATATCTCTAAAGATAAGTGTTGACATCATGCCTTGCATTAAGATCTCATTTTGTTTGGGTTGATATCGTGCTTTAATGCCGAAGTCCCCAAATATATGCTCGATAGTTTTGCTTTCAAACAAAATATATGTGAAAATTTAAAAGATAGAGTTTTCTCTTTGGTTAACAAAGATCATGAAAGCTCAATTGAAAAGTCTTCGAGATTTGCAAGCTTCAACAAGTTAAGTTGCAATTATGCAAGTTCTACCACAACTCAAGTCTATGGTGCAAGTGGATAAAAAAATTCAGACTCAACAAGCCCAAAATATGGTTGAGTCCCTGACAGCTCGCTTTACTCAACAAGCCATAAATATGACCGCAGTAAGAGAGCCCCCATCTTATTAGTACAATGATGAGAGTTGTCTAGTTCCCAAGCTCATCCATTTTGATGAGTTTATGTGATCCAGATTTAGGAGACTTCCTCAACCGAATTGACAAACCAATGTTTCATCTAAGTGATAATCCACACTCGAAAAATAGATATGTTGTCAAGCTAAATATTCCTAAATATATAAGTTCCAAGACTTTGTAATATAAGAAATGAGAATCCGTAGACTATAAGCTCAAGCTTATTAAGTTGGAGAAGCATAAACTCCTTGTAGTAAGTCTAATACTTAAGCACGTCATGAAGGTCAGAATATGGTTGAGTCGCTGATAGCTCTTTTCACTCAACAAGATATTAATGGTTGTAGTGAAGAAGCCCTAGTTATGCTAGTCCGATGACAAAGACTGTCAAGTTTAAAACAAATTCAACTTGATAAGTTCAAGCAAACTAGATCAAAGAGATTTTCTTGAATAGTCAAAAGATTAAAAAAAATCAAAGGAATGATTGTCGCTCTAAAAAAAAAGAACATCAAGCTGAGCTTGATGGTCTGTTCAAATAAAGATAGACCAATCTTCATTCATAAAAAGTTTGATCAAGCACAAAACATAGACTCAAGGAATTTATTTCTTCAACAAGTCCGAAAAAGAAGAAAACGAAGGACCGAAGAAGTTATCCCAAAAGTTCGTTCAAAGTTTGATGCTGAACTAAGGGAATTCAATCATCAACAAGTTTGATAAAACAGTAAGCATAGGGCTGACGATCGCTTGCCACTGACTCAATAATAGTCTGATAAGTTGTTATTGGATGCACTAAGTCACCGAATGTATCATTTAATAAGTATGTTAAAGTATAAAGCTAGGACCGAAGGTATGCTTATTCACTTGACAAGTCCATGATAGTAATTCAGGTCAATTCCTTCAACAAGTTCGCCAAAGCGTAAAGCGATGATAAAAGGTATGCTCATCCACTTGATAAGTACGTAAAGATAATTCAGGTCCTTCAATAAGCCCCTCAAAACACAAAGCTAGGACCGAAAGTATATGTTCATCCAACTAATATGTCCGTAAATACAATTCAGGTCAGTTCCTTCAAAAATTCTGCCAAAGCATAAAACTAGGACTGAATGCATGCTTATTCACCTAACAAGTCCATAAGAGACAATTCAAGTGAATTCCTTCAAGAAGTCATCTAAACCATAAAGCTAGGACTAAAAGTATGCTCATTCACCTGACAAGTCCTCCGTATAGACAATTCAAGTCATTTCTTTCTAAAAGTCCCTTAAACTATATAGCTAGGTCAAAAAGTCAATTTCTTCTTCAAAATCCATCTAGCAAAAGTAAAGAGCAAAAAAGACAAGCTCAATCTACTATCCAGATAAGTGACAGGTAAGAGGCGAAATCAGCTGAAGTTGGTATATAATGTTATAAGCATGTACACTCAACTTAAAATTCATAATTTGTGTCAACATCCGAGAAATTTCTCAGAGATCCACAAAGTTAAAATCTCAGAGTGACATCCAAATAAGTTTTTTGGAGATCCGCATGGTCGATCAGTTTACAACAAACATTGTCTCTTTCAGGCGCGCACCATATTTGTGATGGGATGATTAATTTTATTAATTAGATTTAATTAGTTAAATTTAAGCTCAAAATCTACTGCATAAGTTCAGTAGCATGGGAAAGAAAATAAGAAAGAAATAAAATATTTTTACCAGTGGGAACATTGGAGGCAACATTAGATAGAACAAGAATGACGACAGTGAGCAATGCGATCCCACCAACAGTGTCAATACGTGAATACCTTTCAACAGCTTCCCAAAGGGCGCTCGGTATTCCTGTTTTATTGAACCCATCAACAGCTATGAACATCCCACAAAAGAATATCAACAGAGAGTATGAAACCTGCACAAATATTTTCAGCAAATACTGCAAATTTCAGCATAAATATTCTGAACAATTTATCAAATCAATGCTTTACATTAGTGGACACAAAAAATTAGTACAAAAATAATAAATTTCTTCATTAAAGAACCTTCTCTAAGCAAGGTCTAGCATCCTGGAAATCAATAACCACAAGAGCAAGAGCAGCAGTAAGAGCAGTCCAAGACATATTAAGCCCCATCAGAAGAGCAATCAGCATCCCTATGGTCACAAGATACACGCAAATCTTCCACAAACTTCTCTTCCACCTCTCATCATTAGCCCCATCCCTCTCTTCTGAATTCGCCTCTGAAGCTTCTTCTCCAGCTTGACTCATCATCCTGCTTCTACTGGCACTAATCCTCTGTGAAATCCCAACGCCTCCTAAGCCCTCACCTTCATAAACTGCATCAATGGCAGAACTCATTTCCTGAGAATTTACAGAGCTAAGATGAGACAGTGTTGCCGGTGAAAACCTGTGAGAACTCACCTCATTTTCAACAACCACATCTCCTGCTTCAACTATTTCTGGCGCCCTGTCTACAGACAAAAGCTTCCAAAAGTAGATTAATAGTATCCCAGCATTGACCAACACACCCAACAACATAGAAGGCATGATTCCAAACAGGAATTTTTCAAACGAAATCTTGCTCTGAACCGCTATAACGAGGTTCTGTGGGTTGCCTATGGGAGTGGCTGAAGATCCAATATTTGAGCTGGAAGCCAGAGCTAGAAGAAAGGGTTGGGGAGGAAGATTATTCTGCCTCGCAATTTTTAAGATGAATTCTGTGAGAACAACGCAGCAGGTGTCATTAGTGAACAGAGCGCTGGAAATAGCGGAAATGAGACAGACTCTGAAGAGCAAATCCTTGCCTCCTCTGCTCTTCCAGGTGAGCAATTTGCCGAGGTACTTGAACATATCGGCTCTTTCGAGGTAGATGCTGACAACCATGGTGCCGAAGAGGAGGCCGAGGATGGGAAGATCAATGGCGTCGTAAGCTTCATCAGGAGATATGACGTGGAAGACGACCATGAGCATGGCACCGAGAAGAGCCCCGGCTGTTCGTCCGATGGGGAGGAAAGGGACGGCTGGAAAAACTGCTAAAACCCAGAAAACGGCGAACGCAATGCTACCTAGAACTACTTTGATGGTTGATGATATCGCCATTTTTGTTTTCTTTCTTTCTGATCAAAGAATGAAAAGTATGGAGGAGCTCTGTTTCTTCTGAAAGAAAGGCGACGACTTTGCTGATTGTTCAGATTACATGAAATGGAGGAGATTGAGAATCTGTGATATCTTCTACCCTGAAACCCTCAAGAACACATTCAAGGAAGAAGCGCAGTGTGAGGCGAAGCCATTGGAGCAAGAACACGAGCATTGGAGCTCGTTAGCCGGAGAAGATCAACTAATTGTTCAACATGAGAAAGATGGAGAATTTAGCATCAAAATTGAATCTTTAGAAGAAGAGTTGCCAGAAAAGAGATCGACGAGATTTCTGATTCATCTTACTGCAACTAAAATTTATAAGAGATAATTACACGAATCAAACAAAAGATCAACCCTTTTTCATCCTACGTAATTTATTTTTGAGGACAGCGCCATGTTTGGCCTCATTTCCAAGTCTCTGATTAATAACGAAATTCATAAAATTTAGCCTTTTTTGTGGCATTTACACAAACCACCCTGTTTCTATATATTTACATATCTAACAACTACTTTTCATTATTTATATTTATAACACTCCAATATTTAATACCACAATTTTATCTTTTAAAAAATTTAATACATATTTTTATTGGCCTAAACATTTAACAAATCTTAAAGACTTAGACAATAGGAAAAAATTGCGTACATAAATCGTACGTGCGGAATGGGTTTCAGGGGTTACACGGAGGTTATAATTTGGTTATAAGCGTGTTATAACCCCCTTGTACTCTCTGTGTAACTCACCCTGCGCGTTCCTATTTCATCTAGTTGTAGGTTACAGAGACTACAAATTTACATAAAGGTTACAAATGAGTTACACGGAGGGTACAAGGGGGTTATAGCACGCTTGTAACCAAATTGTAACCTCCGTGTAACCCATTCCGCACGCAGCTCCTGCGTACGGTTTATGTACGCAATTTTTTTTTCTAGACAATTTGACAAATAATAAGCATTCACATTCATACAACCAAAATTCCTAACTATTTACATTTCTAACATCAAATCATCCAAAGAACAAACATTTGCATGGATACTTGCCTCCAAAGAACACTCCCAAATATTTCATTTCACGATTCCTGAAATTCCTTTTCAAAAAAGCAAATGAATTGTTTACCGTAGAAATGTGAGAGAAGAGAAAGCAAGAAATCGCAGCTTCGCGCGAGATCGCAGACTAGTTCGGGTCAAGGATTGGGCAAACAAATCTCAAAAGAAAGGAGGGCACAAAAAATCAGAAGAGAAACGCGCGCCGCGGGTTCAAACCTGAGGCCCGCATTTTATGAGAAATGCACCGCATCAGGCGTACAACGACGCCCCAAACACATTAAATCCTGGCTGCAAGCAACGTCGCTGCCGTACCGCAGCCCCAAACGTGGGCATAATCTTATCATTAAATCAATTTTTTGCACAATTCTAATGCAGTTTGGAATATTTATTTATATTATTCTTTAAAATAATTAAAATTTAAATAATTTAATAATATAACAAATTACACAATACCTTTGAAACATTTTTATATCAGAATGTTCCAAGTAAAAATGATAGGATGGATTTTCCATATAAAAATTAAAATTTAATAAAGATATTTGAAGGAATTTAGAACTAAAATTAAATATATTCATCGATATCATTAAATTCTCAAAGATTTAAAAAATGACTTACATTCTCAATCAGATAATATAGAAAATGTCACATCTTCTATCAGATATGTTATAATAATCCTACTAATTAATTATTAAGTAAAATATTTCCAAATAAGAAAATTACCAAAAAGATAACATTTGATGCATTTATTTTTGGAAGATTTACATACATCACACTCAATTCCAATGTATTTATATATCCAGATAAATCACCATGTGCATTGCCCATTATCATGGCATGCATCTATGTTAGTGCATGGTAATGACTTGCATATTAGTATTAATAACATGCATCGATCTTGTTGGCAAAATTGCGCCTAATTTATGTCAATATTGTGCATCAATTCCGTGTGTAAGTCACATGCATCAAGCTCATACTTGAATCGAGCGTCTCGACAAGACGAATCCAACGAGCCCAAGATCACTCAATTACGACATCTTTAAGGTTATCAAATGCCCCTCAAACGCCTTCTGATCAAGAGAAGTCCTCTGGACCGTCCAATCAAATTGATTCCATTAATTGCACCCAAAAAACTATAAATAGACCCCCCGGGGGGGGGGGGGGGGGGGGTTGAGGCCTAGAGAGAGCCTGAAGCTTTGAGGAGAAGTTGCAGCGTAGCACCACTGCCAACCGCCATCGAACACCGCCGACCTCCGCGTGCTCGACCTCCGTCATCATCAACCTCCGTCACCGTCGACCTCTATCACAGTCGAATTCCGTTACTGTGGACCTCCGTCAATCATCATCAATCACCACCAATCAAACACCGTCAGTCGACATTGTTGTCTGAAAAATATAATTACTCTCTCCCGTCTGTAGGACATGAGATTTTTGTAATCATCAATCAATAGTGGATTCTCACAACTAGGCTAGACCCCGTGGTTTTTCCCTTTACAGGTTTTCTACGTAAAAACTTGTGGAGTCGTCATCACTTATTTCTTTTTCATCCGTATGTGTCTTTGAATTCTTGTACAACGCTAAGACGATAATCAGTTACTCTATTGCCGCGAATTTTCTAACACGCATCAAGCAGACATCAACATTTATACTCATTGTGTGCATTAAACTCATTAAAAAATGACATATATCGACGTTTGTTCTAACAGTAAACATATGTGCATCAGCATTAGTGTTAATAACATGAATCGACCTTGTTGGCAAAAAAATTTGCACATTTTCTTAGTGTCAATGACGTGCATCAATTTCACGTCTAAATCACATTATTTTTGTCCGAACTAGTGACGTAATATTAAAAATATGCATCAATCTTATTAGTGATAGTGTTCAATGTCACTATTGTACATATAAATTTATTTAAAATGATATCAATACTATGGAAAAGGATATTAACATAATTAATTAAGTATTATGACGCAATTAATTAAAACGTGGTCCATTTCCCACCGACGCCCTACAGTTTGATGCAGAGATTGTAGCCTAGTTTATAATAAATTACTCGTTTGTATGTAGCGTAAATTGTCCCAACTCTCTTAATTTTCGATTAATGTTCTTATCGTCGAATATGGGAATCACACGTGTCACCAGTTTGTTCCGTCCATTTCTGTTAATTATTCTTGGACGGTCCAAAATTATTGCTTCTTCGTATGCATGCAGACAGGAACGATGGCTAAGCATTTGTCTTTTTTCTTAATTAATTGAATAAAAATAAATTTTAATTTAATTATCACCCATAAATAGGGATGTCAAAAAAATCTCGTTGTTTGCGAACACTTTGTATTCGGTTTGTCAAGGAGTTCGTGTTCGATTCGTTGGACAAGTAAATGAGACGAATACGAATAAATTTTTTTTCGTTCGGCTTGTTAAACAAATCAAATATGAAAAGTGATACGTTCGTTCATGTTAGAATCGTTATTGTTCGAATCGTTATTGTTCGAAATATAAAATAATTTAAGATAATTATATATAAAAAATTTATGATATTTTAAAAAATTAAATTTTATAAATTATAATATATAATAAATTAATAATATATTAATATAATATGTTAATAATATACTAATAAGATATTATATATTTATATAATATAAGTTATATAATTAATATAATTTAAAAATTCACGAACAACTCGTGCTCTGTTTGGGTTCGACTCGTTCTTTAAGAAACAAACACGGATAGTGACTTCACGAACAATTTCAAACACAAGCTCATTTCAAACAAACTAAATTTCAAATGAACCGAACACTAACACAAGCTCTATTTGTTCGTGTTCGGTTCGTTTACACCCCTACCCATAAAATTGTTTTTATTAATATGAGTATGAAGTCAATAAATAAATAGTTAGTGGTAAAAAAAGAAGGGCATTTACATACATACCACCTGATTTCTATTTATTACATCTCTAACACTAAATTAAACTTTACTTTTTACATCTTTTAACATAGAATTCTTTCTGCCACGTTAAAATGTTTCAATTTTAACTTTTAAAGAGTGAAATACAACTTTTTATCGATATGTAAGATGGTATATATGTAAAAAGTGAAGTTTGGTTGTAAGATATGTAAATATATAAAAAATTAAGGGGCGTAATTTACAAACATAACACTCAATACTTCAAAATTTTTATACATACTTTCTTATTGATGCATAAAAAGATGTATTTCACTATTTGAAAATTAATAGTGGTGTCATATAAATTAAAATAATGATGATTTTGATATGATATGAAAATATTGAGCGGTATTAATGTAAAAAGTGAAATGTTATATGCTAGATCAAATGATAGTCGATCTCAATATGATTTTTTCGAGCATAAAGGATGGGGTTCTGAGTTATGGCCATAGCAAAAATGTTATCACAATAGATGGTTGTAGGTGTTTGAGCTCAAATTTTGAAAATCCTTTGTAAGTCTTCAAAGCCATATAACTTCTTGTGCAGCGGAGGATAATGCTCGGTATTTAGTTTCAATTGAGGATCTAGCCACCGTTGGTTGCTTTTTCACAGTTACACCTAAAAACGTACAAAACCTAGTAATGCATCGTTAATCAGTTGTATCATTAGCCCAGCTAGCGTCAACATAAGTGCGAAGAGTAAGTTCTCTGGTTTGGAATGGTAAACCAAACTTTTTTATGCCATGAATATAATATTGGAGCCGTTTTAACTGTTGAAAATTATACTGAAGTGGGTTTTGAAGATGCTGAGAGAGGAAAATAGCAGTAGCCATGAGATCAAGTCGTCTCAAAGTGAGATACCGGGGAGAACCAACTAACTGTAAATGTAAGGTTGGATTGGAAAACAATTCAATCGAATCCAATAGTAATTTGGAGTTGATGCTTCGTGGTGTGGAGACCGGTTTACGGGTTGTCATGGCTGCTCGATGAAGTATTTCGTGAACATATGGAGTTTGATTGAGATGATAACTATTTGATTTTCGTGTTATATTGATGACGAGAAAAGTACAGACCAAATTCATAAATTTCATAGAAAATTATTGTTGTAATTCATGTTGTAGTTTCTAAAACATACCTATGTCATTTCTAGTTAGAAGAATATCATCAACGTAAACTAGAAGATAAAGTAAATGGGAATTCTGATGGTAGATATGAGGAGATAGGTCAGCAACACTGAAGATGAACCCAAATTTAAGTAGATGATTGTGCGAAGTGCTCCATTGCCTTGGGATCTGTTGAGTCCATAGATGGATTTTTGTAGAAGACAAACATGAGAAGGATTGGAGAGATCCTTAGAACCAAGTGGCTGATGCATATAAACCATTTCTTGAAGCCTATCATGGAGGAATGCATTAGAGACATCCACTTGGAAAACTTTCAATTGGTAGTGAAGGGTAATGATAAGTAAAAGTTGAATAGTGGGATTTTTTTGCGATAATGCTAAATGTATCAGTATAATTAAGACCAAATTCTTGTTAATATCCCAACACCACTAATCGAGCTTTGTGTTTAATGTGATAGGTTCACTTACTACCAAGTATTGGCTGATCAATCTGGGGAGGAACAAGCCTCCACATATGTTGGTTTTGTAAGGCTTAAAACTCTTCATCAACAGCATGATGCTATTGAACAAGTTTGATGGCCGGTTATAAGTGCTCGACTCAATTAGTGTCATGTTATATATCAAAGATAAACTTTTTAAGCAGAGAACCTGTTTACAAATGAATTGTCATAGAATACTTGTTGAAAGAGGATTAATAGCTGGTTCTTCTGAAGAGGAGTTTTCTCCTGCAGACAATGGGTGCAAACAAG
This sequence comes from Papilionanthe hookeriana x Papilionanthe teres, assembly GCA_022702705.1. Lineage (NCBI taxonomy): Eukaryota > Viridiplantae > Streptophyta > Magnoliopsida > Asparagales > Orchidaceae > Papilionanthe > Papilionanthe hookeriana x Papilionanthe teres. The sequence goes on from CM040438.1 coordinate 42,610,151, forward strand.
GAGGGTTGCAGTTGGACGCATTGGGAAATAGAGCATGTGAACTGAGTGAAGTGATTTTGGGCACGGTGGACGTTGGTATGAGAAGGAAAGGGATACTGGTTTGAAGTGGGTTAGAGAGGCTAGCAGGAGAGTTCAAATTTCTTTATGGAAAAAAAACTGATTCATTGAAGAGTACGTGTCGAGTTATGATCAGCTTGCATGTGAGTGCGTTAAGACATTTGTAGCATTTAATATTAGTTGGATAGCCGATGAAAACACAGCGTAATGATTTTTGGTGTAGTTTATTCCTGTGTAAAGGAGGTAACCAAGGAAAGTATTGGTAGCCCTAATCCTTAGATCTATAACATCGAGCCCATGGGCTCTAGGAAAAAGACAAATGAAAGGGCTTTCGAGGATCTTCATCTACGTGGCAGCTGATGTCGTGTTTCTTCTCGTAGGATGAAGTTATCCTTGTTTAAGGAGATGTAATGAAGATTTCCTTCTCTCCTTCTCCAAAAAAAGATAACGCTTCCTTATGAAAGGAGGTGGTGAATTTCCTTCTTCCTTCTCCAAAGAGTCGATGAAGCTCTCCTTATCAAAGGATATGCTCTTCTTTGTCCTTCTCCAAAGCAAGAGGAAACTTTCATCTTTAATGTAGCTCCCAAAGAAAATGCACTCCCTCACTCTTCTAGATACGATGTAGAGGGTATGAGTTTTGGTGGAGGAGATGTAGTGGAAGAAGAAAAATATGAAGAAGAAGATGCTAGCTTTTCCCTTTTCTTCTTAAGCTCTCCCCTCAGCTCTAGCAAGTGAACTCTAGCTGAAAAAATGAAATTTTTCTTTATTTTTTTACGGATTGGTCCCTTAGGGCTTTCCGAGACCAATCAAATTGGAGAGAATTTTCCTTCCAAATCTTAAAATAATCTCTCTTCTCCACATGACATTCATACCTTGGGCTCTTGGGATGTGGATGCTTTGAGTAGTACTTTTATTTTACCCTCCAAACTCATCATGGCAACTAGGGAAGCAACCAAGAAAGAGAGATGAAAAAGTTAAAAAAAAAAGCCACATAAGTTGTTTTCTTAGCGTGACCACGCCCGAAACTGTTGTGGTTACATCTGACCAAAGGGCTTAAAACCTAATTTTTTTCAAGGTCGACGTGACCACGACTGAAACTGGCATGGTCATGTCAGTGCCTTGGCATGGTTATGCCAATTTAGTGGCATAAATATGTTGCATTCTCTGCCTTGAGCACGGTTTGGGTCATTTTGGCGTGACCAGGTTAGAACTAGGCATGGTCACGCCAGTTCAAATTCTTGGTTTCATGCCCTATGTGCGCAGCGGAGATTCTGGACAAGTTTCTTTGGCCTCAGAAGGTCCTGAATAAATGGGAAATGATCCATAACCATTGTAGAAGGCCTACAAATGCGTCATAACACTGAAATAATCCCTTGAAAGGTCGATCATCCTCAGACAGTGCTAAGTGGTATGAAACCGTAATTCTCACCCGGTAAGGTTGGTGGACGAGTTTTTGTGACTCTTGTTTGCCTCGGACGACTCTGGATCAATGGGATAAGGTCTCTAAACATCGAGGTATGTTTCAAACATGTCTCGAGTCAAAACCAACCCCTTCCCATTGTGGATATTACCTGGGTAGGGCAACATCAGTATCAGTCATAATTTAGAGCTCACGTACTAAGAAGTCCGACAAGATGTTGTATATGAAAAGCAGCTAGGCATAGTCTCGTATCCTTAGCTAAACATCCTGCTCATGTGACATCAAAAATTGATGCCAACAATCACTAATAGGCTAATCTAGATATAGTAATCCTCAAGGATATGTTTGAAAAAAATCATTATCTAAAAAAAAAATTGGATTGAAAATAAACATCCAAATGGAAGAAAGAGAAAGAAAAAGAATGAAAAAAAGTTGTGAATGAAAAACATCAAGAAGAAGCTTGAGGAGATGCCAATGAAATTAGTTTTGCATCTTTTTTCTTTTAAATTGAAAACTCTGTAACATTCTTAAGTTTGATTTAGTTAATATGTTTATGAATTGTTAGCAATCACTGTTCAGAGGACTACATTTTTAAAATTTGACATCTACATTGATATAATTTTGCTTCTACTAAATCCCTTGAAATGAAAATGAGATTAAATAACATTTTAAGAAGTCCAAAGTTTCAAGAAACACATGTGCAAAATAATTGAATAGAGGCTTCTTATCACTAATTTTGTATTTTTGTAAGTTTGATTGTAAGTGGTCACTTATATAATTTCATTCCTATTATGTTCAACATTATCAAATGTTTAAGTTTTGTTGTTACTTGAGGACAAGTAACTTTCAAGTTTGGAGGATTTTGACAGTGCATATAATTATATTTAACATTTTATTTTGTTTGTTTGTATGACTATGTTAAGTTTTTGAAAGGTATTTTGTGTTGAAATGCAGGTGATAGATGAATGGAGCAATCAAGATTTAAAACAAGGATCACTTTTTGGAAGATCACTTTTCAAAGTGATTAGAAACTAGGTGTCGTGAACATAGCGTTGGGGTGTTGGATGCAAGTGCCTAGGTGCTAACCTTTGGTGCCTAAGTGTTATGAAATTTAATGGAACGAAAACAAGAATCGACACAAATCAGAAGAACACAAAGAGATTTAACGAGGTTCGGCAAAGAATTGCCTACGTCATCGGGAGCGAGCCGACAAATTTCACTATTTCAGAGGAGTTACATATCCAAAGGATTACACATCTATTTATAGAAAAAACCCATGGATAAATTACAAACATGCCCTCGCTCCCCCCAACCCACTAACTTCTAAGAGACACTCCTTTCACCAAGAGTCACAACTCTTCACCAAGAAACTCCAACTCCCTAGATATGAGCCATACCTAACAATTCTCCACCTTGGCGAATATCAAGCATCTTAGGAGAAATGCTTCACCCAGTATATGTGTCTACCAAACAAATCTCCACCTTAGCAAATATCCAGCCTCTTTAGGAGAAAAAACATCTAATAATCTCCACCTTTGTGAATATCCAGCCCCTTAGGAGAAAATCTCCATCTTACGAATATCCAGCCCTTTAGGAGAAATAGATCATGGAGTTTCTTACACCAGTGGGTTGGGCCACCAAACCATCTAACCTGGCTTGGTCAAAGTTTCTGCTGCATTTACATCATATGTTCCAACAGAGCGATCTCCACCTGCAACTGTACTCCCCAACAGTTTATAGATGTTACCTGCAGTGATCTTCCCTTTCATCACAGTCAGTGCACCCTTAACAATTCTAATGGTTTCCCTATCCTCATCTGCCTTAGGAATGAAACCAATTCTGTGTAGAGTGCCCAAGTAAATCAAATTCTTTTTCAACTCTTGAACATGCCTGACATCACATAATGTTCTGACAGTGCCATCATACATCTGAATTCTGACTTTACCTGTACCAGCAATATTGTAACGTCTATTATCACCCAAATAGACTGAACCAGAATCAGATAATCTGTATGAAGAAAAGCACTCCCTGTTCGGTGTTATGTGATGAGAACATCTTGAATCAAGAATCCATCAATCCTTTAACTGAGTTGTTGTTACTGAAAGTGCATCACTATCACTGTAATCTGTATCACTCTGTACCATATTCGCAGCCCTGGAAGATACATTACGAGTCTCCTTCTTGAGCATTGGACAATCTCTCCTCATATGTCCCAGTTCCTTGCACTTAAAGCAACGAATCTTCTTGCCTTTAGGCTTTGACCTTCCGAATTCTCCTTCTCCTCCTTACTTTCACGATCCCGATTACCCTTAACATATAAAAAATTACCATTTGAGCTTTCCTTCGCATTCGCTTCCGTTGGTTGTGAGCCAACAATGCTTTGCAGATAATCTCATCAATTTTAATTGTTTCATTTCCATATGTAAGAGTAGTCACCAGATGTTCATAAAAAGTAGGCAACGAACACAAAAGAATCATTGCTCGGTCTTCATCCTCAATATTCACATCAAGACGTGCCAGATCCGTGATTATTTGATTGAAGACATTCAAGTGCTGTGACAAATCAGTACCTGCCTGCATCTTCAGCCCATACAGCCTTTGCTTCAGATACAATTTATTCGTCAGAGATTTGGACATAAACTGAGATTCAAATTTCTTCCATACTTCTCCTGGAGATTTCAGATTCATAACATGATACATAATCTCATCTGCCAGACATAAACGTATGGTACCTGCCGCTCGAAGTGTTAACTCTTCCTAATCTTCATCTTCCATATTATCAGGTTTCGTAGCCCGCAAAGCCTTCAAAATTTCCTGTTGTGCCAACAAATCTTTTACCCTTGTTTGCCACAATCCGAAGTTCCCGGTTCCATCGAACTTCACTATCTCGAATTTTGCTCCAGACATTGCCATCCAAATTTAATCCTGCACCGTATTTTCCTACCTTGCTTCGAAAAACAAAAGAAAATACTTCGCAAATAAATTCAAAGAAACCTGAAATTTTCTCTGTCAAATGCAGCAACTATCCCGCGATTCTCCCGTGATTCGTGAATCAAATTTTCCACACGAAACACAATTCCTGTTCGTACCAGTAACCTCGGTGCCAATTGCAGTTTCCGCAAGCCACGAATCCCTTCGCACCTGTTTGAAGAAAAACCTCCACGAAACTCCTGTTCACGAAACAATCGTGCCTGCTCGCCACTCGCACCCTGCCGAACTCCACCTGTCGCAAAATCTCTTGCGACGAACCGGCGAATTTAACTGGTTGAACACCTCAATTTCCCGCAAAACGAGGCTCCTGTTCGCGGTGGACAACCTCTATTTCCCGCGGATTTTTGAACCGGCCGAACTCCTCTGTGGAATTAAAACTTCCCTCCGCACAGCAATTAAAATATCTCCGTCAGCACCTCTTCCAGCAAAATGGAAAGGGAATATTCCCTCTAGTAGAAATCCCAGATTCCCTTCTCCTTGAAACAATTAATTCTTCAATTAATTCTTCCCTGGCTTACTGCTTCCCAGCAATTTAATTCCTACCCGCGGGGAATATTCTTCTAGTAGGAATGGAAGATTCCTTTATTCCTTCCTTCCACTCCCTCCTTCTTCCCAACGTTGCTAGAGGTGGAGGGAATATTCCCTTCGTAGAAATCAAAGATTCTTTGATTCCCTTCCTGCTACAACCGCTGGAACCACCGGAACTACTGCGCCTGCAACCGCACGGCCGCCTCTAGGCACGCTCAACTGTTCCCGCGCCGTAGCATCACTGCCCGGGAACCGCCCGGCCGCCGCCCTTCCCTGGCGCCGACTGAGAACGCCTGCTTCGGGCCACCTCCGCAAACTGCTGCTTTCTTGCGAGATCAACTTCGCACGGGACTGTTTTGCGCCTCTGCTCCTCGCCCAGCGCCTCTGACGCGATTTCCCCGAATACGAAGCCGCGAACTCGAAGCCTGCTTCTTCCTGCCGCGAATCAAGACGCCTGCTACAGGAACCGTTCGCACCTCTTCGCCGAGACGCCTCTTATGGCGTCTGCTCGTTCGCAAACTGCTTCCGCGTCGAGACCTGCTGTCCGCGAACTGTCCTCTGCGCCCTATCTTGCGCCTTCTTACGAGCCTTCCGGCGAGCCGAACTCCCGCCACTCGCTTGCGCAGGTCACGCGAGAACCTGTTCCGCCCTGCGACGAACTCCACTTGAGACGAACACCTCACCGGGAACTACCACTCCACGCCAAACTCCCGCCTAGAACACCACACCGCAATTCTTCAAACCTCGAAGCCAAATCTTCTTTTCTTCTTCGATTTCCCGTGTCGATCTCCTACTGTGCCCTCGAACGAGGCTCTGATACCAATTGTTATGAAATTTAATGGAACGAAAACAAGAATCGACACAAATCAGAAGAACACAAAGAGATTTAACGAGGTTCGGCAAAGAATTGCCTACGTCCTCGGGAGCGAGCCGGCAAATTTCACTATTTCAGAGGAGTTACATATCCAGAAGATTACACATCTATTTATAGAAAAAACCCATGGATAAATTACAAACACGCCCTCGCTCCCCCCAACCCACTAACTTCCAAGAGACACTCCTTTTCACCAGGAGTCACACCTCTTCACCAAGAAACTCCAACTCCCTAGATATGAGCCATACCTAACACTAGGCACTCGAACTGCATGATTTTTTGAGCCAATTTCCTGAGTATTTGACATCTTGATGCTACAAATGCAGCGTCTAAGAGCTATGGTGCATCGCCTAGGTGTCGTGACATGGATGCCTAAGCGGTCGGATATGAAAGTTGCCCGTTTCAACAATTAAAGTTGATGGTATGCTTGAGGAAGTATAAAAAACTTGAAGAACTTTTTTTTTAGGCTTTTCCTTATTTTTCTTATATGTTAAAGAAACGGAACTAGAAGGGAAAGAGGAAGAGAAGATCAATCACGTGGAGATAAATGAGAATTGAGAGATTTGAGAGATTGTATGCTTTTAATTTCAACTTTCCAAGAATGAAGGAAAGGAGATAAGTTCTGAATTATCATTTTATGATTTGAATTCATATTCTTTGTAAGACTTCTGTAGTGTTATTTCTCTTTCAATCAAATAATTAAGTTGGTGTGTTCAAGCATGCATAATGAGTAAACTTTTCTTTCTTCCTTGGGATGGGGAAATAAAAGAGATGTATGTGAAATTTCTTAGAAGATTTGTGATGATTGTTGTGGATGTGATTAACTTTTCGTGTGTAATTAACATGTCATTTTTGGCCAAGTGTGACGTTAACATTTTTGTGAGTTATGAATCTCGGAAGAGATAGTAATGGAAAAGACTAAGTTAATCACATTAATTTGGTGGAAAAGGGATATATTTACTAAATTAATGCAAACTTAAGGGAGATAGAGTTACATGGGATAAAAAATGGAAATATGAAACTAACCTATTCTTTAATCAAACTTTCACATTCCATCGAAAGGCGGTAAGAAAGAGAATTGCTCTTGTTTCTTATCTATATATTTGTTTAACGTGCACCAATATTAACTTATTGAACCATTTCAAAGGAGAACTTCTCAAATACTTGAGTAACTCTTTGCTTCTTTGTTGATAACTTAGGATTCTTCTTATAGGACTAAAATTAAATCAAAATTTCATGCTAGGATCGACATCTGAATGCTACGATTTTTCTTAATTATATTCATTTAGTTCACTGTGGGATCGAGAATTGGTCTCCAACCTAGTACTACTGATACACCACATATATTTGTGTGAGCCGCTCTTACTTTACAACACTTGGTGCGTGACAAACTACCAATTTTTTTAAGAAAGAAAACAATCATTTGTGAATTGTTTAATAAGAGAAGAAGCTTAATAAACAATTAATATTGAGGAACCGTTCTTCAAAAAAAAAAATTTAAGTAATTCTAATTTACCAAACTTCTTGAGTAAATTAGTCAATCTTTCCCTCAATTTGAATTTAAATTTTTTTTAAATTATCCTTAGATTAGTGGAGATTTGCATGATTATCACTATTAGGTAAGTTGTTCAAATAGTTTTGATCAATAAAAGTCTTTGGATAAACTATTTTTAGTGCATGAATAGGTATCATATATTTCTTTTTCTTTTTTTTTTTCAAGGAGCAACCATTTAATTGGTTGGTACTCTTAAGTAGATTGAAATTAGACAAAAAATTTGGCCATTTTTAAAAAATATACATATTTTGGTCAACTTATGTTTGGGGCAGCTGCAACTATTTGAAGAAGCAGTTGTGAAGCTGTTGTTCAAAAATCTGGGGTAGCTATTACAATTTTTTTTTAATAAAGTCGGACCACTTCTTTCTAGCAACCACTGCATGTAGCTAGGTTTGGTGGGAAAACGCAGCATTTAGCTGCAGCTTTTTGAGAATGCAAGTAAAGTACTGGTTTGCTAGACAGGAAAACTGCAGTGCGATACCACACCGCCACGACACTACCGCTCGAAACACACCCTTAAGTCTACAACCTTTTAATAATCTTTAGCTTGAATTTTCAAACAATTTAATAAAGAGTTGATTTTGAGTTGACTATATTATTGTCCGATCATTCATGCGAGATTCAAATATGACCCATGAATTTGAGTGAGTCATAGCCTAATAAAAATAATGCTTACACCTCAAAAATAAAAAACAATGATATACAGTGGCGACCCAACACACAATTACAAAAGTAGGGCATTGATAAACCCCTAAGGTTTGTTTGGAGCAGCTGCAACTGTTTGAAGAAGTAATTGTGAAGTTGTTGAAGAAGAAGCTGTTGTTCAAAAAACTGTAGTTGTACAATTTTTTTTTAAGTTCAGACTGCTGCTTATTAGCAACCACAACAGATAGCCAGATATGATGGGGAAAACTTTTATTTTCAACTTTTTGATATCGCATGAAAAATACAGTTTTGTCAAACAGAAAAAACTGCGTTGCGGCACCAAACCGCTACCGCATCACCGCCCCAAACACACCCTTAGTAAGAAAAATATGCTGTGATTTAAAATTCAAATTATTGATTTGTGGTCTCATTTTGAGAATGAGAGGAAAAGACAATATTTGATTATTTATGGGCATTCTTTACAACATTTGGACACACATAATGAGAAAAAAAATGAAAAAACTAAGGATTTAAATTTGTTTTAAGGGCAATTTAATATAAATTTGATTGCAAATAATGATTCTTGAGATGGAGAAAGTTGCTAATGTAATGGAAGTATGATTAGAACTAAATAAGGTTATATGTAAATTCTTTATGTCAAAACAACTATCATATTTTTCTCTCTTTTTGTTCTCTCTCTTCTCCCTTATCTCTTCTTCCATTGGGGTAAGATACTTCCGCTTTTGGGATCCCTTATTATTTCACCTCGTTATGTAATGTCTTATGTTCAATTGGTGCTTTTGACCTAGATGATGTTGAATGATTTTTTTTTTAAAACAAACTTTGTTTGTTATTTTTCACTCTATTCTACTCTAGTACTTACGACAACAACTGATTGAAAAATCATATGAGAAAAAAATTAATATTGTGTGATATCTTCGAACAAATCCACTCAGGGGTGTGAAAGAGTCGAGTAGAGCATGAGCTGCCTTCAACTTGAGCTTGAGTTTGATTAGTTAATCGAGTTTGGGCTCGAGCTTAGGTCCATTAGTTACATTCTGCTCATGAGGGGATTCATTATTATAAAAAAAGAGAAAATCATATTAATTTAAACTATTGCTATAATAAAATGATAAATATAACAAGTAATTAAAAGATAAATAATAATAATTCACATGTTATAAAATTTTAAGTATTATTTTTTAAATATTTTTATTAATTTAAAAATAAAATCTTGAAATTTAACATATTTTGAACATATTTTGAATATATTTTATATAAATATTTTATTAAACGAGCTGACTCACGAGCTAGAGAATCAAGTCAGGATTGGCTTGAGCTTGGCTCTTTAACTCACTGAACTCAGCTCACTAGCCTTTATCGAGTCGAGCCCGAGCCGCTCGGCTCACTTTCACACCAATCCATCTCCCATAATTCTTCATGTGAATGACTCGATCTCGTTTGGAATTGACCAACCTCAGATTAGAAGAAAAATCTTCATGAGATGGAATTTTGGTCATAAAATTATAATTTCATCCTAGTTTTAAGTAAAAACTATTCATATGAGTTAAAGTTGTAGACTATTCAACATCATTAATAAATTTGCCCAATTGGCTAGTGAGCCCAAAGTTCATGGGCCTAAGTGAAGCATGGCCCAAAAAAGAAGAAGCCCAGTTGATGAATGAAATTTCATTTTAAAAGAATCTCAAACATTTTAAATTGATTTAAAAGGGGCAAGTTATAAGTATATTTGATAATGTACTAATTTTAAAATAGATTAAAAAAATTTATAGATTTATCTTATAACAAATTTTTTACTAAATAAAATTTAGTGTGTTGAATAAAAGTACTCTTAATATATGACCCATAAACATCTTAATATTTTATGTCACAGAACATCTAAGGGCATCACGAACCTGTTATTGTCTCAAACTTCCGTGTCGTAAACGGCCATAGTCCATCTTAATATATCAATTACGAATAATTAATTCATGAATTTAATGTACTATTAATATATTGAGATGTAATATTTTGACTTTTAATTATTTTTTTTATTAATTTGATAGCACACACTTTAGTGAGAAAAATAATTACATTCGTGGCTAGCGGTGTCAATTGGGTTCACGTGTTGGATTTGTGTCTAACCTGAGATTGACACTACTCGAAATTACTTGGCCCAAACCCGATTTGAATATTAAGCAGGAAAAAATTTAACCTAAACCCAACCCGCCTTCATCCGGATGACCTGAATTTGACCCATATAACTCATCTAACATAAGCCATAACAGTTATTCAGGTCAAAATTGGGTCAATTTTGAGTTTGCCGCTCGATTTCAGATTAGTGAATTAATTTGGGTCAGTTTTGGATTAGCAGGTCTACCCAAACATAACTCATAAATTATGATTCCAAACCCAAATCAGAACAAAATTTTATTCAAATGAGCTTGAACCCAAAATTTTCGAGCCGGATTTTAGAATTGATTTTGCGTGTTGAATCTTCTTTTAACCAACCCTCTTTGTACCCTTAAAAGATTTTTAAGGGCGCGTTTGGGGCAGTTTGTGCTTATCCAGATAAGCCACTTATCTGGAAATGCAGACCGCGGGGTTAGACCCGCGTTCAGCATTTAGTGTAAAAAACCAACTACGTTTTCAGATAAGCTGCTCGAACGCAGTTTTCAAATAGTAAGGCTGTGTTTTCAAAACGCCACCGCAGCGGATAAGCTGCCCCATCCGTAATTTATTGAATATTTATCCAACTATAATGTTTAAATTATATTTACTGATAATATATCTATTGGCTATTAAAATATTTTAATTTTAAAATTTTGAATTCTGCGAGGACGAGAGTTTTATGTGTAATGAGAATGATTTATGGTAATCATGCTCAATAATTGGTCTATCCCGAGATTAATCACAACCCTTGGATTATGATCTGAGGGTTGTTGGATCATCTTTAAGCTTAGTCAATGGAACATCTACAAAGAGAAAAATTGTTCCTTCCAAAGATTTCTTTCATTGTTTATATAAAGTCAAAATAATTGAATATTCTTGTGCTCGATACATAGCTTGGAATAGGATGAGCTTTAGTGAGTCGAAAGATTACTTGAGTCTTGGAAGAGTTTGAAGATGCTCGAGGAGAGCTAGTATTGTTGCCCGCTGAGACATCCTCACAGGTAATACTAGTTGTCGCATCGTGAACAGCAGAGAGTCACTTAACTAGCGAGCTAGCTTCGTCTTCAAGACTATCAGAGAATGCACATGCAAATGTGACAGTTTCAAGACAACGCGATCATCCTCGCAGAGTAGGAATGATCGAGAAAGAGGCAAACATTCGCCCTTTAGAAGAAGCTTTTGGGGCAGCTGCAGCTGTTTGAAGAGGCAACAATGATGTTAATGACAAAGAAGCTGATATTCAAAGGTGTGTTCAATTAAGCTTCCATGTCATATGTTGTAGCTCAAGTGATCTACTTTGAAGTTTGTGTTCCATTGGCTTCATAATGGGCTTTAGTTTGGATTTTTGGTTAAGTTAAATTTAGTTTTAATTTAAGTTTGGTTTGGGTTAAACCAAGCTCAGTTTGAAGTTAGATTCGCTCAAGAAAATCAATTAAGAGCCAAATTGACAAATTGAAGTAATTTTGGTTGGAATTATCATTGAGTTTGAGATTTTGAGTCCAATTTAGGGTTACTTGAATTGATTTAACCAGATATTGCTCTATTAATTCATAATGGGATATATTAGTTTATGAAACTAGTGAAGATTGATTAAAATCTGCATATAACAGCCAAGTGGAGCTCCAATCTACAAAGTGTCCACTTGTGCGGCCACCACTCATATCGAATGTGTTACATATTTAAATATTGTTAATCACAAATATTATGTTGGCCTAATTATGTGAACCTTGGATTGTGGTGACATGTTTTATTAATCCAATCTACTACAAATTAAAATAGGGCAATTTCAACTAAATTTTGAAAAAGCCTTTAACAATTAAGTTTGAATTAGTGTATGTTATGAAATTATTAATTTTTGATATATTAGAAATGCTAAGACATATGGAAGCTAGTCTTCCCTAATAAGTCCAAATCAATCCATTGATTTGGCTTAAGTGATATATTAGAAATTTAGTGTTTTCTAGCTAAATTCAATAGAATAGGAAGGAGCTTAATCTAGATAGGCCAAGCTCAACATGACACATGCCAGCACACTTTAAATTACTAACACAACACATACAATCTAGCGATTCAATATCATAGATGATCATGTTATTAGCTTGTAAAAACCTTTGCTCCACTTTCGAATTCAACTCAAACCCAAATTATTTCTCAAACCCTAATCCTTTGATTCAAGTTCTATCATCACTTCAACTGTCAAATGTTATGCTCAACCCTATGGGCAAACCATTTCCGAAATCAAGTGCAGTCAACCTTTCCAATTTTATCCATTTCATCAAAGTCCTTCAAATCTTGTTCATTTGATAAACATCCATTAATGAATAGGAAATATATAAGACATAGCTTTAATCGAGAGGTTTCTGAAGATTAAATCTTGAAATGTAATTAACTATGAAGGAGACCCCCCTATAGGGATATCAGACCACGTTATTAAAATAAATTTTATCTTACATTGTTATGGTATGAGAAAAATCCTGGTTCCGTAAATCCATAAATCCTAAAAAATTTTCTCATCTGAATGATTAGATTCATTGTAAGGTAATGTTTCTATCTTTCAAGATAGTATATTATTCTTCAAATGTCGTGTCCGATCATTTAGATAGAAGTTTTTCAAGATCTATGGCGTATCGAAAAAAAAAACAAATTCTCGAAGAATACTCTTATGGGCGATCAAGTGGAATTCTTGAGAAAATGTGCTCGAGGACTCTCCAATGGTGCATCCCGAGTTTGTTAGCAGAACTTGAATTTTAGTATTGAGAAACTTACCTAAAGTGGAAGGAAAATGAGATCTAAAACTTGCATGATCTTCAAAACTATATATGATAACAAATATGGCCATAAAGTTTCTATTTTAATTAATTATAATTATTCTATCAACACCATTAAGATTTAAGCAATAACGACCTTATAATGAGGGTCAAATTAGGCAATCCACATATTAACTTTGAAAAAATACATTTGATTGTCCAATATGAACCACAAAGATTAATTCTAGCTAGAAAATTCATGGCGATAGAGTAGCAGATTATTGTCTTAGTGTTTTATGAAAATTTAGCACGCACAGATGGAAAATAAGCGGTGACGACTTCAGAATTTTTTAGGTGAAAACCCCGTAAAGGGAAAAACCACGGGGCCTGACCCAGTTGCGAGAATCCACTATTGATTGATGTTTACAGAAATCCCATGTCCCACAGACGGGAGAGAGCAATTATATGTTTCAGAGTGCAATGTCGACTGACGGTGTCTGGTTGGTGGTGATTGACGATGATTGGTGGAGGTTGACGGTAACAGATGTAGAAGGTGACGAAGGTCGATGAAAGTCGGCGGTTGGTCGACGCGATCGACGGTTGTGGTCTATCTATGCAGCGTCTCCTTAAGACCTCAAGCTCTCTCTATGTTCTCCCCCCTCATGTGAGGGTTGAGATCTATTTATAGTGTTTTGGGTGCAATTAATGCAGTCAATTTGATCGGACGGTCCAGAAGGCTTTCCTTGATCTGACGGCATTTAAGGGGCATTTGATGGCCTTAATGATATCATAATTGAGTAATCTTGGGCTCTTTAGATTCTTCTTGTCAGATGCTCGATTCGAGTGTCGGCTTGCTAGTGTCAGCATCTGTTTGTCCTTCCAAATATATCTAAAAATCTTCTAAGGGTGGATTACTGACTCGATCTAAGCTTGATTTTTCTCTGATTGGACAAGTTTTTATATCATTAGATTCGTCTCATCGAGCCGGTCAGTTTGACTATAAGTTTACTGTAATCGGAGCTCTGGATATCTTTTTATTAAGATTTGAATGATTCTTGCTCAAAATATGCTTCAAGATTCGTGTCATGTCTCAAGATTTGTGCTGGATGATGAAAATTTATTGGTGACGTATCTGCCGCACCCCTATTTTTTGACGAAATCATTTCCGTCGTCCGAAAATATCAAAGTTTGGAGCACTTATTTATATTGTTGTATCATATACATACATACATAAATAACTATATATATATATATATATATATATATATATATATATATATATATATATATATATATATATATATATATATATATATATATATATATATATATATATATATCACTGTTAGAATTATTATAGGAGGGATATAGCTATAGTTACAATTAGATAAGTGTTGATCCATGAAAATTTCTGTCTTGCGCAATAATAAATTTCCTTCTTAATTTGACCTTTCTTGGCCCATAAATCCCACTTCCACAAAACACATTTTTTTTTTTAATATACTCCCTGACAGGAATTCATAGGGTCGACGGTGGAATAGCCGGCTCCGCGATCGGAAACGGCGAGAATGACTTGCAGAAGGTCAAACGGCTGTACTTTGGAGAATGAATCGATTTTATTATTATTTATGAAATTTTGAATGAGAGTTCTTTTTTCAGCTTATAAATAGGTTTAAAGAAGCAGGGCGGAGCGTTGCAGCAGAGCGTCACAGCAGTATTTTGCAATGAAGCGACGCGGCGGGGCGTTGCGGTTGGGCGTCGCAATGGCGTGTCGCGGCGGAGCTTCGCGGTGTCACGTTGTAGCGGCACAACGCAACGACGTGTTGTGGTGATGTGTTGCGGTGGCGCGTCGCGACGAAGAGTCTCGTGGCGCATGGTGGCGGCGCGTCGCGATGAAGCGTGGCGGTGGAGTGTTGTGGTGGAGTGTTGCGGCGGCGCGTCGCGACGAAGCGTCTAGTGGCGCATGGTGGCGGCGCGTCGCGATGAAGCGTGGCGATGGAGTGTTGCGGCGGCGCGTCGCGACGAAGCGTCTCGTGGCACATGATGGCGGCGCGTTGCGATGAAGCGTGGCGGTGGAGTGTTGCGGCGGAGCGTCGCGATGAAGTGTGGCCATGGAGTTTTGCGGCGGCACGTCATGACAGAACGTCGCGGCGACACGACCCATTGGACTGTTGCGGCGGCACGTCGCGGTGGCGCGTAGTTGCGGCACAACGCAGCGATGTGTTGCGATAGTGCGTTGCGGCGGAGCGTCACGACAGAGCGTCGCGGTGGGGCTTCAGGGCGACATGTTGCGGTGGCCCATCGTAGGGGCGTGTTGCGGCGGTGCAACGTGGCGACTTGTTGCGGTGAAGCGCCACAATCATGCATTACAGCGATGCGTTGCGACGGAGCGTCAACGTGGGCCGTCATGGCAACGCCTTACGGTGGGGCGTCGAGGCGACGCGTTGCTACGGAGAGATGCATTGCGACGACACGTTGCAGTGGAGCGTCCGGCGGAGCATTGCAATGGGCTGTTGAGACGACGCATTGCGACGCGAGTTACGGTGGAGAGTTTGTAGCGCTGAATTGCGGTGCAGAGTTGTGGTGACGAGTTGTGGCGAAGAGTTGCAGTGCCTAATTATATTGCGGTGAAGCGTTACAGTGACGCGTTGTGGAGTGACGTCGTGCCGCGGTGACGCGTTGCGGCGGTGCGTCGCAGTGACGTGTTGCGGCTGTGCTTCGCGGCAGGGTGTTGCAACGGTGCATCGTGAATCCTGTACTTGATGTCGCGTATTTCGGAGGAGATTTTCGTGCCACTCTTGCACAATCTAAATGCCATGAAGAAACGTTGTAGTTTCTTCGCCCTGCCATGAGGGGAGGATTTTCATGCTTATGTGGTGGCGATATCTGAAGACCCCTTGATGATCATCAGAAGTATTAAAATTTTACGAAGGCGATGCCGAGTCTAAATGAAGATAAACTGATTTGTTATAATCCTTGTACATGTATATATTGGTATTCGTAACCTTTTTAATCATTTGATGTGACAATTGTAGACGATAACAATGTATTTCTTTGTTGCTTTCACGGTAGTTCTGACTTCTGAATTATGCAAAATTCTGCAATTTAAGTTAGCACACACTTTATAAAATGATGAATAATGTATCTTTTGTGCTCTTGTCTTCCGAGAGGGTTTATGTTTATAGGAGCTTGAAATGAACTGGTACCATACGAGGCTTGCAGCCTTCTGAAGAATTTTATTCAGTTGTGTCTTCTGAGACTTGTAGCCTTCTGAGGTCTTAAATATATTTGTGTCTTCAAGCCTTTTGAGGCTTGTAGCCTTCTGAGGTATTTGAGTGTACATGTGTCTTCTGAGGCTTGTAGCATTCTAAGATTTTTGAGTGTACCTGTGACTTCTGAGGCTTGTAGCCTTCGAGGTCTTTGAGTGTACCTGTGCCTTCTGAGACTTCTGAGGCTTGTAGCCTTCGGAGGTCTTGTTGACCTCATTTTTGATGAGGTCTTCTCTTCTTCTTTTTAGTACTTAGGATCTAGCCTTGGGCTTTTCCTTTGACTATCTTAGAGGACTAGAATTGGGACCCACCTTTTAGAAATTTAAACCACTTCTAAACTCCTCGCAAACTCCACGAACTTGACTATAGACCCCTAATCACCTAGAGGGTTGAAATCAAATGTGGAAGTTTAAAGGATGAGTTCCTATGGGACTCTTTGGCCTTAGACGCCACGTGGGTAACTGGTGCAGTGAAGGGGCTGACTTACACACACACTACACCTATACCCTACACTTTCACACACTTATACCTGACTTGACCTCCTGACTCATGTAGGTGATTCACATGGATGGTCCTTAACCCCTAAGCCCTTGGCTAAGAGGGTTAGGAACAACATAGTGAATGCCTCAAATGAGTCCCTTCATGGCTCTTATGGGCTTGATATGGCTTCATAGCTCAACCAAAATGATTTCATTCCACTCAAATTCACCCAATCTTCAATTTCCCAGATTTTCAATTTTTGACCCCGAACCCTACACCCGCTAATTCTACCCAAAACCCTCGAAACTACCCAAAATTTCTCAAAAATTTCCAAATTACCCAAAATTCTCCAAAATCAATCCCAAACATTTCCACATCACTTAAACTGATCATCCATACCCAAAAATACCAAAAATTCCAAGAAAACCTCCCAATACCCTCCAAATACCCAAAATACCCCTCTTGACCCAAAAATAAAAAAATTCAGAAAATTCCCAGAAAATTCCAGAAAATTCCAAATATTCCCAATTTCATTTTGTCCAACTACACCATGAGCCAATTTTGTCAATTTACCCTACTTTTGTCAAAACCCCCAATTTGACCCATTTTAACCCAAAGTAAACCCAATGTCAAACCAAACCTACCCAATTGACCCCAATTCTGGTCCAATTCAATTCTAAACTTCAATTCAACATCCTCAATACCAATATAGACCAAATCTAAGTTCAATTTGGTTGACATTTGGGTCCAATTTCACTTTTGGCCTTAAAGCCCAATTTTGACCTAAACCCAAACCTAACCCATATGGGCCCAAACCCCAAAATCAAAGCCCAACCAAAGTCAAAACCTCTTTGAAACACCCCCATAAACTTTTCTCAACATTAATTCTACATCAATTTCAACCCTAGCCCAACATTGGCCCAACTTGGCCCACTTGGACCTATATTGGCCCATTCACCAAAAGAGCCCAAATTCAACCCAATTCAAATCCAAATCACCCCCAATTTGCCTCAAGTCACTCATGACACATCCATGAGCTAAACCCAACAATTATTTGGCCCAACCTCTTTACAAAATTCCCATCCATAAATTCATTTTTAAACTTAAAGGCCCATTCCTTAAACCATGTTAAAAGCCCACTTCCACCAAATCCAAAACCCCAAAAATTCTTCCAAAGCCCATATGACATTTCCCCTCATCATACTTTCAATTAAAATCATCCCTAAGTCCTAAACCAATGATCAAATAATTCTAAATGAAGCTTCATCCAAATTTCCACCAAATTATCCAAAATCCTTAAAATCCTTTTTTATGAAATTGACCAAACTTTTTGCCAAGCCAAAGGTGAGCCATGAAGCCATGCATGAGCCACATGTGAGCCATGAGAGCTTTGGACACTCCACCATGCCATATTGGGTAAGAAGAGGGGGGCTTTCCTTAATCCCTAAAGCTCATTAGCCTTAATCATGTTTCACCTAAACTTAAATTTAATCCAAATATATTTGGATGGAGACTTCTCCATGCCAAACCAGCTGATCCCTTTGATCCCCCACAGCATCCAAAGCCACCTTGAAGGGTGCACCAAGCCCAAATGGGTGGATTGACCCATTTAGACTCAAAACTAGCCATGCCCCATTCTACTTTAAATCAAAGCCTTTACACATGGCAACTGCCAATCGCTCGCACCAAGCCCCAGCCCGACCCACCTGACCTCGAGGGTGACCCATGCCCGACCGGCCGACCACCGGGCCGCCGGAAAACACCATGGCCGAGAGCTCACATGTGAGCCAACATTGAAATTCTCCCTTGCCGAGCCGCCCCATGCCTAGTGGCCACCATGGCCGTTCTTCTCCTCACCATGAGCACGCTGATCCCAAGCCCTAACTCCCCCGGGAGGCCCTCTACCCTCTCCTATTTAAACTCCACCCCTCTCGGCCATGAAGGGGGCCGAGCACAAACCTTGCCAAAACTACGCCAAAATTGTTCCGGACCCTTCTCCACCCCTAGAGCACTTGATCCCAGGTGAGATCCCCCTGCCATTTCTTCTCTCGCGAGCTCAATTTCGCAGTCGAAATTCCACCCAAAACCAGGACACTTCTCCACAGGTGAGCCAATCCCCAAATTGATTGGCTCTACACCTTCACCGGACCAAGGGAAGGTGTCCACCAAGCAAAAGCCCCATCTCCGGGCCACCTAGTTGCTCCGAGCCTCCAAGCTTTGTGGATCGGGCTTGGTCGAAATCACATCCGGACAATTCACCGGACCGGGAGACTTCATCCGGAGCTTGTCTGGGATCCAATCGAAGGTGCAACAACTCTCGGATTGAAGCCACACTTCTCCGAGCAAAGGTATGAGCTAATTCTTCATCCCGAGCTTCGGAGATTCTCCATTTCAAATGCCTTAGTTTCAATGCATTTTAACCGTATAGATGTGTTCGTCTCTTCGAAGACGAATCCATAGTAGCATAAGAACATAAAAATCCGTTGAGTATCGAGTGAGATCTGAGGGATTTAGTGTGGACGGCTCTCGGGTGAGGACGCTCGGGGACGATGAACGGATGCCGTCCATTCAATGCACGCGCGGACGAACGGCTCGGATGGCGTCGGACCGGAGACGGTGCGAGAACCGCGGGGCCCGGCTGCCGACTCGGATGGCGGCGTCGAATGGGAGCGCGCCGCGTGGCCTTTCGGAGCTGCCGAGGTTGACGCGGCGCCGCGTGGATAAATAGAAAATTAGGGTATTTTTCTATTTATTTAATTCCCTAAACTTCAAAAATTCATATCTTTGTGTAGAAAAATCAGAAAAATAAAATAAAAATACACTCTTGCTCAGTGAACAGAGGAGAATAATTTGGAAAAGAAATCATTTAATTTCATTAAGTATTTTATTTTTTATAATTTATTTACTCTCTGCATACTTTTAATTCTCCATGTATGTATACAATTCACCATGGCATGAGACCATAGGGCTTTTGAAGCTTCTGAATTTGGGAACATTCCCTGAATTTTCCAAAGTCAGAGGCCATCCCTATAAAAAGTTATTGATTTTTCAAATTCATGTTGCTGTTTTGAGTATTTTAATTCCAATAAATAGCATGTTGTGAAATAAATCCTAGGAAAATTTGGTGATGTTGCTTATGACCAGAGAACCCTAGGAAAAATAGGTTTTGACTTAGTTCATTTAAAACAACCCTAATTGGCTTAAACACCCAAAATAGGTCTTTAATTAATTAGAGTTAACCATGCATCAAATTGACTTGAAATCAATTCTCCACTGACCTTTAGGATCAAAGGAATCCACCATAAAAATTTGAGGTCAATTGGACTTGGTTAGCCCCACTAATTGGGTTGATTAAGCCACTTAGCCATTTTAAACTTTAAAAATTCATAACTTTTAAAATACCTTTCAAAAATTCACCAAATTGGTTTTGGAGCCTCTCTGATATCATGGGAATCTAAAAAAAATTAAAATTTCAATTTTCTAAAAAAGTTGATTTTTAATAATATTTTAATATTTTTAATAATTAAAAAATAATAAAAATCACAAAAATAATAAAATTCACCAAAATGTCACATTTTGAATTTTAATCACATAGGAACAAATCCCACATTTTTCTTAGGTCTATTTAGTGAGATATTAAATTTTAAAGCCCTAGGGTAATTTTAAAATTAAAAAAATGTATTTTCTAGCATTTTCACTAAAATAATTATAATAAATCATAGAAAAATCAGAAAATTGCAAAATTTACTTCTCTGGTTCCCTTGATATCAGAGAGATTTTTGAAAAATATAAAATTCATTTTTCAACATTTATTTTATTTTTAAATTAATTAACACTCCAAAACTTAAAATAATTATAATAAAAATAATATAATTCAAAAAATCACCAAAATTGGTCCAAGTGGTCCTCTGGTCATTTGAAATGTCCCCTAATTTTCTTAAGGACAGAAACTTTCCCTTGGTCATGTTATTAAATTTTCCTTGGAAATCTCTATTTTCTACCAAAAATAATTATATAAATAAATTAAATACAGAAAAATCACATTTTCTCCTCTCATGTCTTTATTGACAAATGAGTGAAGTCACATAAAAATTTCAAGTTCATTTGAGTTCAATTTAGTGAGTTATGAAATTATTAAGCTTAAAGGGTAAAGTGGTAATTAAAATTTTTAATCCTTAATTAAAACTTTTAGGTTTAATAAAAATTAACAAATAAAATATTTGATCCTAATCTGATTTGGATGATTGAAATTTAAATAATTAAAGGGTAGAAACCCATTAAACAATTTAAAATGATTAAACTTTAATTAAATAATGGATTAAATTTGGAAGAATAACAAAATTGGAATTATTAAAATAGGGATATTATTAGGAAGAGATTTATTCTTTAATTTTAAAATCCCTAAATTAATTATCTCATTAATATTCAATTCTTAATTAAAATGATAACTCAAACTTAAAACACTAAAAGACTTAATCATTAAACTAAAATTAAATTATTAAACTCTTTTAAAATTTTAATTAAAATTAAAAAAAATAATAATAAAATAAAATTAAATTAAATTAAAATAAAACAATTTAAATTAAATTAAATAAATTAAATTAAATTAAATTAAAATAAAACAAACAAATCAAATTAAATTAAATTAAATTAAATTAAACAAATTAAGTTAAATCAAATTAAATAAAATAAAATAAAATAAATTAAATTAAATTAAAATTAAATTAAATTAAATTAAATTAAATTAAATTAAATCAAATTAAATTAAAATTAAATCAAATCAAATTAAATTAATTTAACATCAAATCAAACTCAATTGAATTAAATTAAATTAAAACTCAATTAAATTAAATTAAATTGAATTAAATATAACATCACCTAAAACAGAAAGAAATTAAATATAATGCAACTTGAACACTATTCCAAATTTAAACTCTTTAACTTAAACCAAATCATTTGAATACTAATTTACCCTTGAAAGCTTTAGTTATCATAACTCCTAAATAGGACATTAAATGAAATGTTACTTCACTTATAGGATATTCAAATGTCCTAGTTCACTGAGTAAGTTAACAAAACTTGAATCCCCGGACGATTAATTCATTTATATAATCGAATTCATTTGGACTTAAAACAATTCTAGAAATATTGAAAAGATGTTTAAGATTTGTCTTAAGCACTTCCTCGATATGATAGGATGTTTATAAGAACAATTAAATTTAATTTTTCTTTGATGAAGAAAATCGTCCTTAAACCAAAAAAAAACACAAGGAACCTAGACGTCATAGGAAATGACTAGCTATAGGATTAGGAATTTGGTAGAAAACCATAACCCTTACCTTAGCTTTACCTAGGAACTTGCTTAAATATTCTAATTGTGTTTTAAGTACAGCTTGGAATGACGGGAAGACCCTCCGAGTACGCTTTTATTTTATTGCAATTTACTTTTACTGCAATTTACTTTCTTGCAATTTACTTTATTGCAAATGCACTTTACTTTTCTTGCATGATAAGACAACTATTCCATGAAAACCCACACCTTTAGGATAGATCCCTAGCCGAAACCAAAACTAAGTTAAAAGTCATTGCAAGATAAAATTCACCTCCACAACATTTCAAAATATAAAACAAATCAAAATTTAATCACAAACGAACACAAAACTACAATCGCAACTAAATTAAAACGTCCGTTGGATGATCGGGAATACCTCGGATGATGTAACCTACGTGTTGCTAACGGGATTTCCCACGGTCTAAATGAAAGTGTGGAACTCATTCGGTTGAGTTTAGCAAATTCATGCGGACTAAGTGAATCCGATAAAAATAATGATGCCGGAAGGATGGAACCGTGGGATCTTAACCGGTGTCGTTATAATCGACTTTAAGATTTGTTTTAATTAAAACATGAAAAACACACGGAAATTAAGATTTTCTCTAAACCAAAACACTTTTCTCATCCCCTGATTTATGATTTCTAAAACTAAACCTCTGCAACAACAAGGAGCTCGGAGCATGGTGGGCAGCACGACTATCGTCATCAGCAAAACCTGAGTCTACTTCAACAAAACTTTCCTAGAACTAAACAACAAAACGATAGGACTTCGAGGTAGTTTGCCTTGTGCGACATAAATCCTCAACCTTTTGTTAGGCATTTGCATGATCGGGTCATGTAAATTAAGCCCTAACCGGCTTTAGGATTCGAGGTAGTCGTCCGTCACGACATAAACCCTCACATCTTCTAGAGCTATTTGTATGATTCTATCATATAAATATAAGTCCTAATTAACTAAAACTGGCAAGATCAAAACATTTAAATAAATATTAGGACTTCCCCAAATCCAAGCCAAACAATAGGATAGTCGGGAAATTACCGAAGTTCACTTCGAATATGTGATTTCTCCTACTTTTCTTCCTTTAGATTCACAAAACCAAATGTTCCAAATTTGATACATTCCCTATTGAAATTCCAAAATTCAATCCCTTGAAAACTTAAACTTTGAAATTCTTGAGAGCAGAATTATTGATTATTATCGAGAGTTTTCTTAGGTGATTCCCGTCACTTAAGATGTAATTAACTATAGGGGCTTGCCCTTATAGGGAATTTTGAAGAACCTGGGTAATATAAACCATGTTTAATGTTTTCATATTAAGCGGGGAAACTTGTCGGCTTATAAAATTGGTTCGCAGACCAAACGGATGTCACAAATCTTCAGTTTATTTAATCGAGCCCCACCATCGAGCGATGTGTCTATCCTTAGGGATAGATACACGGTTTGTGGTGCGGTGCTCGTTTATATAAACTATTTGGGATATGAGATCGGTTTAATCTCATATCTTAAAACCTTCAAATTTAAAATTATTTTCAAAATCAAATACTACTTTTCAAATTATTTATTTTAATTAAATTAAAAATTCGCCGACAGATTTCTGTTAGACGACCCCTCTTCAAAATAAAACACGACCTAAAAATATGCCGACAGGTCTTTGAGTGTACCTGTGCCTTTTGGGGCTTGTAGCCTTCTGAGATCTTTGAGTGGAGACCCTGTCAACCACTTGCTCTCATGAAGTCTTTCGAGTGAGGACCCTGTCCACTACTAGCTTCTCATCGAGACTTACCGCTTAGGCTCGTCTTCCAGGGGCATGGTAGAAAAGAGAATCCATTAAGGATATAAGACAAGTTCTGAGTTGTATCACCGGAGATACTCGACGGTAATAACATGTAATGAACTGAGTCATATGAAATCCACTGAGGATGGTTGACATATCCTAGGTTGTTGGTCAAAGCTTTTGCTTGACGACTGTAACCTGTTATGAAATTGGTCGAAAGAAATCCACCATGGATTTTGACCTATCTGAGGCTGCATATCGAGCTTTTGCTTGACGATTGTAGCCTGTTATAAAAGAGATTGAAGGGAATCCACCAATGATTTTTTATCTATCGAGGTTGTATGTCGAAACTTTTGTTTAACGACGGTAGCCTGTAATGGAAGAGGTCGAATCGAAACCCCTTGGGATCGATTATGCCTAGATTGAGGTGTCAGAGATGATCTGCGTTCTCGAGACTAGGGCATAGATCACAATGGATCGTATGTTTTCTTGAAAATATGTTTGCAGTCATACTCAAGAGTATTGTTTGACAACTTGTCAGTTGCTGTTTTTGAATCTTTTGCCCCCCGAGCGGAGGTGTTTTCCATGCGAGCTTGTAAAAGAACACATGTATTGGGCCTTGAAGAGATCAGCTTCCCGATTTAGTTGAAGAGGAACTCCAGTACGATGAGGAGACGCTGGGGAAGCATTATTTGCAGTGAAGAATGCCCCCAATCCAGGAGCAATTCTTGTAGACATGTAATATGAATGAAATATGGGATGACATCCTCAACGCAGTCATGCCTAGGACGTTAACGTGAACGACCTTTCGAGACTGCGGTGAAGGTTTCCCCCCACATGGAAGAATGCTCCAGAGATGATTTTCAAGATGTAAAAATAATTCCTTTGTCTGTTGGATGAAATACAACATTAGGAAAGGAAGTTGGGGCTCGGTGTCTTAGAGTTGCAAAAAATGTTGAACGGGATTTCGTTTCCCACAGACGGCGCCAAACTGATGCGTGCTAGAAAATTCATGGCGGTAGAGTAGCGGATTATTTTCATAGCGTTGTACAAAAATTCAACGCACAAACAGATGAAAAATAAGCGGTGAGGACTCCAGAATTTTTTAGGTGAAAAACTCGTAAAGGGAAAAATCACTGGGCTTGGCCCAGTTGCGAGAATCCACTATTGATTGATGTTTACAGAAATCCCCTGTCCCGCAGATGGGAGAGAGCAATTATATGTTTCAGACTGCAATGTCGACTGACAGTGTTTGGTTGGTGGTGATTGACGATGGTTGGTGGAGGTCCACGGTGACGGAGGTCGACGGTGACAAAGGTCAACGAAAGTCGGTGGTTGGTCGACGGCGGTCGGCGGTTGGTCGACGGCGGTCGGCGGTTGGTCGACGGCGGTCGGCGGTTGGTCGACGACGGTCGGCGGTGGTGCTAAGCTGCAGCTTCTCCTTAAGACTTCAAGCTCTCTCTATCCTCTCCCCCCTCATGTGAGGGTTTGGGGTCTATTTATAGTGTTTTGGGTGCAATTAATGTAGACATTTTGATCGGACGGTCCAGAAGGCTTCCCTTGATATGACTACATTTAAGGGGCATTTGATGGCTTTCATGATGTCGAAATTTAGTGATCTTGGGCTCTTTGGATTCTTCTTGTCGAGACGCTCGATTCAAGTGTAGACTTGCTAGTGTCAGCATCTGTTTGTCCTTCCCAATATTTCTAAAAATCTTCTAAGGGTGGATTACTTACTCGATCTGAGCATGATTTGACTCGGATTGAACTAGTTTTTATATCATTAGGTTTGTCTCATCGAGTCGGTCAGTTTGACTATAAGTTCTTTGAAATCGGAAGTTATGGATGTCTTTTTATCAAGATTTGAATGTTTCTTGCTTAAAAAATATTCTTGAATCCGTGTCAGTGTCTCGAGATTTGTCTTTGGATGATGAAAATTTATTGGCGACGTATCAAAGATAATACATTCTAACTTTCTGTATGTTAATCTCTATAAATAACTAAAATATTATCACTCTATGAATATTGTGATCAATCTTAAAAGAATTGTAGATCATTTATCCACTTTATATGATCCTTATTTTAAGTCTTATTAACCCTAAAGCCCAACCGTTGACGTGGTAAGTAGGCTCCACTGCAATACACTGGTTGGATAGATTTTTTAGAGGATGAGGCTCACTTGCCATGTGACACATACTCGCCTCATGGAATAATATTTCCAACTTAATATAGCACTTTAAAAAAAATGAAGATTTACTTGAAAATTTATAAAGAGAAAACTAAAATATTATTGTCCTTACTTAATATCTCGTCAAAGATAAGGCCAAGTTGAATGCTTGACCTCCTCTTAGTAGTTGGGGATATTAATATGACAATTGTTCTAACAATATTGATTTGAAGTCAAATAGTGACGGCAAAAAATATTAGAAAAAAAAAATGTAAAAAAAGTAATATAAAATTAAAAGAAAGCCTTTCGTAAATTTTAAATAAAATATCTTCGCTTCTTTTGTCAAAATATGAAAAAGAAAACCGATCAAAAAATATTTCCGCAAAATAATACAAATTATGAATATGATGCACATTATCATTGACAACTTTCTGATGGTGCGTATAAATTATGATATGCTTGGAATGAAAAAATATTACGACATGATTGTATCAGGACTTTAATTAGGGTCTGTCACATGTACATGTACACCGATTTTAATAAAAAAATTAATTTAATACATGAGTGGTCCTGCCTGTATACTTGACAGGTCCTGATTAAAATTCTGATGTAAAACTGCATCATTCCTTCAGATGCAATATTTTTTTCGTTTGGAACAGTGTTTTTTTTTTGGCCTATTTTATACTTGAAGCCATCACTATATTGGCTACAACTTACCATATTAATATCATTAATTAAACATTTTTTGTGAGGCTACAAATAATTTTGAATTTCTGGTCATGATTAAGTTAATCTAATTTCAATTCTATGTAATTATCAAGTATTATTAATGAGCCAAAAAATTAAATGCATTATTGATACGCCATTTAATTCACAATAATTTTAGATATTATTTCTCGCATATTTAATGCTTAGATATTTATGCTTTTATTATAAATTTTAGTTATACATTAAGTTATTTCGTAATAATTTTTAATAATAATTAATTTTTTTATATTTTCTTCTTATACGTGAATCCATTAAAAAATGATTATCGCTTAATTACATTCTTTTATGAGTAATAATTGCATTCTATCGTGTATTTACGGATAGTACTTTATATAATAATCATCATTTCTTTTAATCCATTATTTTGGAAATGTATTATAAATTTTTTATTTTTTTCTTCATTTTTTTAAATATATTTGCTTCTGTAAATTATTAGTAAAATTATTGAATGAATAGTTAAAATGAGATGACAAGAAATAGATTTTGTATACACCAGAATTATCAGCATGAATTTGAAAGATAACCAACGACTGAGAATATAAAGTTTCTCTCCGAAGTAAGATTGATAATTCAATGACAAGCATAAGAAACACCGTCTTAAAACTTGTGATTGGTCAAAGCTCTGGAGATAGTTCCCCACTCGGTAGCGACAAGATTCACCGATGGTGAGGCGTAAATTTTCCGATAGTGAGTCTCGTCCGATATCACACATAGGCCAGCGATAAGATCTGCCAAAGACCTTGTGAGAGGGTAGATCCGACTGAGGCATTGAACTGACCAGACAGACGAGACACAGGTCGTGTAAGCGTCGAGCCGAAGAACAGTGAGCCACGACTCACCCGACGAAACAAATCCACCCATCGATCGACCTACCGACCTAAGCAATAGATCTCGCAGAGCTTATCAGCCAGATCTCTTGGCAAAAAGGATGGTTTTATTAAGACCAACTAATTACGCCCTCTCAGCATATGCAAATTTCATATGACTGACTGATACGATCGCTTAAACTCCTAAGTCATTGTAAACGGTTATTCATTGTCAATATTATGAAGGACATCAATTCAAATTATACACATTAATTCTATTAAGTGCAGATACTATAATAATTCCCACTTTCTTTAATTGTACTGATTATACCTCTTTAAATAGACTGTCTCAAGATTATGGCTTCTCTTGAAAATTTTACCATGCTCTCTCTCTCTCTCTCTCTCTCTCTCTCTCTCTCTCTCTCTCCCTCTCTCTCCCTCTCTCTCTCTCCCTCTTTTGATTCCGAGTCTCGGGTGTGCTCGCCAGAAGACAAATTAGGATCCAACAAATGTATGTGATTTGAAAATAGAAAATTGATTTTAAAAAAAATTAATAGATTATAGGGCCTCTTGCCACTGAGGCATGGTATAAGTTGACATCTAGAGAGTTATTCCACATTGTAATTTTTTAAATTATGATTTTAAATTATTTTTAGACTCTGGAAGATTTTGGAGTTTGAAATTAAAGGCAAATGATTTGTAGAAAAAAAGATATGTCTATTTAACACGACTCTTGACACAATATTTGAATAAAAAAAATTTAAAGTTAAATTTAATATGATCCAGACTCTCTCTTTAATAAAATTATAATTGAAACGAACATTCTAATAAAGAAAATTTAATAATACGTAAAGTTAGAACATTCATAAAAAAATTTGTGTATGTAAAGCATACGCAGTGTTGCGTACGTAATCCAATAGGAGAATGTCACGTACGTATAACTTTCATTTAACCTAACTGTAACCTACAAAAACAAGGAAGTACATAGAGGTTACAAGCAGGTTATAAGGGATAAAACACGGAAATACCCCCCACTTAATCTCCTTGTAACCTGCTAAATGTACGCAGCGCTGCGTACTCTTTACGTATGCAAATTTTTTCCTCATAAAGAGAGGATTTCAATAAGCCTAAAATCATTAAATTCTATAGTCATTAAGATAGATGAATGTGTTTTTTTTAAAAAAATCTATCAACATAGATCATTTGATGTAATGTTTATGGATTTAACAAAACAATCAAAATTCAATTTCAAATTTTATAAATGCTCTCTTATCATGAAAAGGATTGGAGTGGACCCATAGTTAAAGTTGGACCACTACTGAGTACAATCACCTAAATATCATTGCCAGATTATAATCATTCGGCTGTCATCACCCAATTATCATGACCAAATTATAATCGCTTGACCACTTTCATCGGGTACAATATTTGAATAATTTATTTTAAAAGTTAAATTCCATACCATTCGAACTCTACTTTTAATAAACTTAAACTAGAAATGAACATTTAATAAGACAAAAGTTAACAATATCTAAAGTTCTTCGATTTTGGTCCAAATGAACCCAAATCAAGAAGTCTAAGAGCATGATTGATAACCTTGATATTTTTAAAGTATAAAATCATTTCTAAATCTTGTATGTTTAAAGTTAAAATGTGCATCATGATGAGGCCATTTAATTTGCCTAAGATCATTAAAGTTTGATGTCATTAAGGTTCTTGAAAATTAAAAAAAATATATGCAAGTCATATTGGCCTAGTTGTTGAGAGATTTGACTTTGAACCAAGTGATCTTCGTTTCAACGCTTCGCATATGTGAGATACATGCATTTAGGTGTATGTGTATGAACCAAAAAAAAAAAAATGTTCAAAAAAATTTTATCAATAAAGATCATTTGATGATGTGCTTATGGTTTTTTTTTTTTAAAAAAGAGTAAATTTCCAAATCCAAAATTTATAAATAATTTCTCATTATGAAGAGTTACCTAAATTTAAAGTTATAGGGAGCTCTGACCGATAAGTGTCAACACCTAACTATCATCGCTTGATCATAACTATTTGATTATTGTCACCTAATTATCATCATCAAATCATAATCGTTCAACCACTATTATCATATCACAATCACTTGACTAACATCACACATCCAGTATCATTTGACTACTATAACTTAACCATATTCGCTAACTACCATCACTTAACCACAATTGCATATCATCATCACTAAGGGTCCTTTTGGGGCAGCTTATTTAGTGCGATGGCGTTTTGAAAACGCACTTCACCTGTTTGGGTAAACTGCGTTTTGGCAGCTTATGCATTTTCAAAACGCAAAAAATAGCTTTTTCACACCGCATCATCTAGGTGCGGTGGCAGCTTTCTGGCTGCAATTTAGTTTATCCAAGAAAACAAAATATTTTAATAGCCACCGCACCTAGCTTACGAACATATTATTTTTAATCAACTTATCAGGAGATTATTAATAAGCTGCAGTTGCCCCAAACAGACCCTAACAAAATTGATGAATGCTTTCAACACAAAGGTTAATGCACGTCAACATTAACAATATCTATGTCATTGAAACCAATAGTTATCTACACCATTATCAATAAGACTTATATACGTCATTAACACTAATGTTATGCATTATTACTAATAAGATAAATTTTCAATGCCAATATTGATCAAACCATCAATAACAATCTCAATGCACATCATCAACAATAATGCTAGTGCCCATCATCATCAATAAGATCATTATAAGTCAGGGAGACCATCATTGATTTACTAAATCAGTAATAAGTTCAATACATATAGTTTTCATCAACATGAATGCTTACACAAAAGTTGTTGACCTCTCGCCTTTGTCTGTCTCTCTCAAAATTAAATTTGTAGAAATGCATTATATCTATATATATATATATACAAGCTCGGGAAATAGATCATATATATATATATACACACACACACACACACACACACACGCCCTTAACTTTATTTTTTTATGGGATTTGAAATAAGAAATTCCCTCTATTATTAATTTTTTAAAAAAAAGTGACAATAAAAATAAATGAATTAATATAATTAATATATTCACATTAAAAACTATAAAATGGAGACAGGCTTAGAATTTACATAAAATAAAAATGATTTTTTCTAAAAAAATAAATCATTAGATATTATGATTTATCATTAAAAAAAAAACAATTACAATTGTCGACTACCTCTAAACTCATGAAGCTTCCATCAATCCCTTCGACTACGTCAACCGGTTCACCAATTTTGACCGGCCAGCCCTTTGACTTCAATTCTTCCCCCACCTCCTCCTCACATAAAAGTTAGGGTTTACCCATCTGCTTCTTCCAACACAGAAGCCGATTCAAAAGATGCCACCCTTCGACGGCACCGCCACCACCGCTCTTCTCCTCCCGCATAAGCTGCCGGAACCCTCCATCGTTACCATAAACGTCGGCGGCCGCGTCTTCCAAACCACATCGCAAACCCTAGCCGCCGCCGGATCATCTTCTCTTCTCTCTTCCCCTCCTTCCTTCATCGATCGCGATCCCGATCTCTTTGCCTCCCTTCTCGCCCTCCTTCGCACCGGCCGACTTCCATCCGCCGCAGCGGCCGACGATATCTTGGACCTCGCCGCCGAGGCCGAGTTTTACGGCATCGATCCCCGCCTCCTTCTCTCCTCCTCTTCTTCTTCTTCCTCCCCCCTCTCTCTCCGCCGCTCACTTCTTCTCCCTCTTCCTGGCCGTGATCCCGTCACCGTACTCTCTGCTTCCCCTTCCGGCGAACTCCTTGCCGCCCACGGTTCCAAGATCTCATCTTTCGACTTCTCCCTTCGTCGCCGGAAAACTATCTTAACTTCTCTCCCCGCCGTGGACTCCCTCTTCTCCCTCCGCAACTCTTCTCTCGCTTTCGCCGGAGCAGCCGATTTCCCCGGCCTGCAAATTCTCGACCTCAGCTCAGGCTCTCTTCGCAAAACCCTAAACTGGTACCCCCATCCTTCTGCTCCCGGAGCCACCGTTCAATCCGTCTGCGCATCCACCGACCGTCAACTCCTTTTCTCCAGCTACGAATCCGGCCGCCGCAACGCCAGCGCTATCCTCGCTTTTGATCTCAACTCCGGCGGCGATTTCCGCCCTGTTTACGAAATCTCTCGCCGCGAGATCTATGGAGCTGAGCTCGATTCCGCTATTCCTGCAACAAAGCTCAAATGGGTTCCATCGCTCAATCTCCTCATGACTGCCGGATCGCACTGGAGTCCTTCTGGTGTTGTCGGTAACATACAGCTATGGGACATCCGTGCTGGAGGTACCCCTGCTGCAATTTTTGATTTGAAGGAGAAAGATGACTGCTTTGCGGATGTCACGGTTTCGGATGAGCTATCTGCAATGTTTAAGGTGGGAGCGAACTCTGGAGATGTGTTCATGGCGGATTTGAGAAAATTAGATGCAGGGGAGCCGTGGTTTCGGCTCGGTGGAGGGAGTTGGAATGGTGGGAAGAAGGAAGGGAAGGGGTGTAGGATTGAGAGCGAAGGAAGGCAGGTGTTTTGCAGCCGGGGAGGGGATATAGAGGTGTGGAGCGAGGTGGCAGTGGTGGCGGCCATGGAGCTTGAGAAGAAGGTGATGAGGAGGAATTTGATGGGGAGGGAGAAGGATATGGGTGGATCGAGGATTATGCAGATGGCTTTTGGAGGTAAAAGAATGGCGGTGGCGAGGAGCGGGGAGTGTTCCGTTGAGGTTTGGGAGAGCTCAGATCGTTGTTGATGGTTGAGAGATTTCAGGTTCTCTGGTCTTCTTTCTTCTTCCTCTCTGTGTCTATATAATGTGTTGCAGAGATAAGGTGTTCAGTTTTTCTTCAGTCTGGTGTAGAATTGTAGAAATATGATTGATTCTCATTTATTTTGTTGATTATTAAGATTAATGTGTAAGAAATATGATGATTAATAATTAGGAAAAAGAAAAGAAATTGCTGTTGAATCCATGTTTTGGAGAAATTGTGCTCATTTTTGCTGTTCATTTGGTATATGGGGAGTTTATATTTGTTGGGTGAGGAAACTGTGAAGAATCATTAGAAATGGGATTATTCAGATTTAGTTTATTACTTCTTTGTAAACTTAATGATGAAATAGTAACTCTGAAGTGTTTTGTGCAAGCAGAATTTAGAGATATTATGATTTAATAAATCTGTTAAATGCACCCCATTTTTTAGATTTATTAAATTGGATTTTAGCTGAACCAAAGGTAAAATTTGGACCTTAAATCCGAAATTTCATGATTCCAGCAATAAAGACTGTTCTAAATGATTTTTTTATTTTATTTTATTTATTATTAGTGATAAACTAAGTCATTTCAGTTTTGGCTTTTTTATTTTGTTTACACATCCAAGATAAAGCTTCCCCTTTACTTAGTTGGATCAGTTTAAGCTTAATTTTTTATGTGAATTTATTTTGTTCAAAGCTGTCATTGCCGATCCCAAGTTTGGATGTGAAAAGTGGAGGTTGGGTTAGGTAGTCGACAACAAAGGTAAAACTTGTCGAACAAATCATGATGTGAATCCTTTTGATAATTGTGTAAGTGTTAGGCATCTCCTGGAAACGATGCGATGTATGGGCTAAATACAATGAAAAGTGTGCAAGGGCCGCTATACCGGCGCTCTGATGTAGTGTCAAATGAGCAATGGTTCCCATATTATGGACGGATGCGGATAAAGAAGTTAATCCATGAAACTAATATTAGGATATGATCTTGGAATATTGGTACTCTCAATGGTAAATTAATGGAATTAGTTGATATTATGTTTCATAGAAAGATCAATATCTTATGTATTAAAGAAACTAAGGGTCTGTTTGGTGCAGCTGCAGCTTATCCAATTTATTCAGATAAGCAGTTTATCCTGATAAATTGCTGATTCACAGCTGATCCAGATAAGGTGGTTGGCTGTTTGGTTTGTGCGTTTGGAAAACAGTTGATTTGCGATACATTTCTGGATAAATGATCAATCTACCCCTGGTCTGAATAAGCTATCTAGTTGTTTATGAATAAATGATCATTTCTTTTTTTCTCATCATTTTTAATTAAGCATGAGAATCCAGATAACTGATAATATGATTCTAACAACTATACAAATGAAAGAATCAACTGAAATTTCTCAAAAAAAAATGGAATCATGAATTCACCAGAATCATGTGTATGCCATGTTCATAGCTAGCACTACATTGATTTCTATTTTTGAATCTTCTGGAGACTGAAGATTAACATACTATGTGATTATTTGTTAAGCAAAAGAGAAATATTAGGTCTAAAACAACTATTTTATAGGATTCATAGTTTAACAACAAGTTTGTAAATTCTTATGATGGAGGAAATGCAGATCACACCAGATAGCTGTTCGTTTATTGATTGCTGTGAATAATTAACTGAATTTTAATGCAGGATTTAGGCAATGAATCAGGGAACAGAAATACAAACACCCATCTCAACTTCATCCTTCTGGGGCTATTAGTTGCAGGATTTAGCCTATTTGGGATTTATCTTATTAGTTGCAGGATTTAGGCAATGAATCAGGGAACAGAATTAAAATATTGAAATTTCTTAAAAAGTAGCGAAAAAATGAATCAGGGAAAAGAATTGAAACACTTTGCCTTTGCACAAACACCTTGCCTTTGCACAAACACCTTGCCTTTACACAAACTCGATAGAGAGAGAGAGTGATAAGCAAAAAACCTACCAGTCCCAGGGTATTCACCAGAAATGCCCTCTTCCCATTTCCATGCGACTGGGCTAGTTCTGAGAGCTTGCAAATTTGATTACTTGAAGATGTAAACACCATCCATCTTCTCTTGGGAGAAATCGCCGCTGCCGCCGTCTGAATCAATGTAATAGCACAGTCGAAAGTCGAGAATAGGGAGAGAGGCGAGGGACGACGAGAAGGGCAGCAGAGAAATTAACTTGCTCGACACAGATTCAAGACACGGGCCGCGGGTTCTATCCCGCAGCCCCGTCTTTTAACAAAATGTGGATGACGTTTTCCGATAAGCCCCGCGGAAGCAGGAAACAAACAGTGCATCGGCGTTTTTGAAAACGCTGCCGCACTTATAAGCTGTCCCAAACGGCCCCTAAATGGGTTAGAGAAAAGACTAAGGATATTGATAACTAAGGTCTTAAACTTTGGTATTCAGGTAAGACTCGAATTAGAAATGGTGGTGTAATTATAGATAAGAGTTTGAAAGATAATGCTGTAAATATTAATAAAGTTGGAGATAGAATTATAACCTTTAAGATTATTATCGATGCTAAGATTTTTAATATTATAAGTGTTTTTGCTCCGCAAGTAGGTTTAGATATAGATTCTAAAGATAAATCCTGAAATGACTTAGAAGACTTAATACAAATGATACTTCTTGAAGAAAGAATTTTGATTGGAGGAAACTTAAATGGACATGTAGGTAGAGTGACAGAATTTTTCAGAAATATTCATTGTGGCTACGAATTTTGAGTGATTAATGAAGAATGTAGGATTATATTAGATTTTGTTTTAACCTATGATTTTCTTATTATTAATATTTCATTAAAAAAAAGGGATGAACATCTTATTACTTATAAGAATGAATCTAATAAAACACAAATTAACTACTTTCTTATGAGAAGAATAGATCCTTATGACTGCAAATATTATAATATCATTCCAAGTGAGAATTTAAGTACCCAACATTGATTATTAGTTCTAGACTCGAAGATGAAGAGTCATAAAATAAAAAATATCAGGATTCATCATCTTAGAATTAGACGTGGTACCTAAAAGTCACAAATAAAATTATTTTTATGAGTAAAATTCAAGCTTTCAAATTTTGGGATGTTCATGAAAAAACAAGTGTTTTGTGAGATAAAATAACAAACACTATTAAACAAGTGACAAAAGATATATTTGTAAATAAAAAGAAAATTTTTTTATAAATAAAAATAGGTGATGGTGGAATAATAATGTGCAAGAAAAGATAAAATATAAGAACTTATGTTATAAAAATTGGTTTGAATGTAAAATCTTAGAGAACTAGGAAGAAATCAAATGTCCAGTAGGGAGACTAAAATAACAATACGTGACGCTAAAAATTCTGCTTTTTGTGATCTTTATAATAGATTAGATACTAAGGAGAGTGAAAAATATATGTATAAACAAGTCAAACAAAGAAAAAATAAAAATAATGATCTAACTCGAGTAAAATGTATTAAAGATGAAAATTAAAAAATGTTTTTCTTAGAAAAAAATATTCAACATGGGTAGGTGAGTTATTTTGATAAATTTTTTAATAAATGTTCTGAAAATACAATCGACCTTAGTGATCTTAGTATTATTACTAATAATAAAATGTTTGATTTTTACCGTTGCATTAGTAAAAAAAAGTAGTTGAGAATGCTTTAAAGAAAATCAAAAGTGTAAAGTTTATAGTATCTGTAGATATCCTAATTGAAGTGTAAAAATATTTAGGAGATTTGTTAGTTTTTTGGCTTACTAAACTTTTTAATATTATTTTGAAAACTAAAAAGATGTCTGAGGAGTGGAGGAAGATACCTTGGTCCATATTTTTAAGAATAAATGGGATGCACAAGAGTGTGCAAATTATACAAGAATTAAGTTGATGTGTCATACTTTAAAATTATGGGAGAGGGTAATTGAACATAGGTTAAGACATATTACTAAGATTTCTCATAATCAATTTGGATTTATGCCGGACAGGTCTACTGTGAAAGCTATACATTTATTGAGAGGTTTGATGGAGAAGTTCAGAGACAATAAGGAGGATCTGCATTTGATTTTTATTGATTTAGAAAAAGCTTACGATAAGGTTCCAAGAGATATCCTTTGAGAGTTCTTGAGAAAAAAGTTGTTGATATGACTTATATTCAAGTCATTAAAGATATGTATACTAGAGCAGTTACTTGTGTTTGTACTGAAGGATGATTGGTTAAATATTTTCCAATTTCTATTAGATTACATCAGGGATCAGCTTTAAGCCCATATATTTTTGCTTTATTTATGGATGGTCTTACTCTACTCTTCGACTCTCATCAATGTCATCTACTCTGGTGCTTATGAGAGGGTCATTATGGACCACAACCTCTGAGGCCTATGTCAGATGAACAATAGGTATCATATGATGGCCTATGAGGCTTCTAAATTCCAGTCAATGGTAATTCTCTGAAAACATGAAGAACGTTAGAGGCTGAGGAAAGCTGGTCGTGGCTGAAGAGAGGGAAGGCTGTGGAGGAATGGGTGGCGGTAACCGAAGCTGTCAACAAGATAAAAATTGAGCCATGCAGGATAAGATGGTCATCACAAAGACATCTAATGAGTTTTTTATTGAGCTCCCCTTCCACCCGTGTCAAATGGACCGACATGGATAAGTTTGCGACCTTGCTTTTAGACTCAAAGGAGGGGGAGAAAGAAGAGAGTGGCGAAGATGATGGAAGGTCTTCAAATGTATGACTTGCTTTCAACTTCATTTATAACTTACAAAAATTTCTTTTTTTTTTCTTTTTAAACACCAATAAATAAATGTTAGGAAATTTTGTAAATTTTACAATTATGAATGAAAATAAAGTTTTTAGTAGGTTTCTCTTTCATTTTTTTTAACTTCACATTTACTACATTTTTACTATTCTTGTAACGTGCATACCTCAACCATCTGACATGAAATTCTATAAATAGATGTCCGTTGTTGTTTTTTATTACTTCTTTCTCTCTTCTTTGGGTCAGAGTACAGTAAGCGGATGGAGATTGGTGGCTTTAAGGTCTTTGAGTCAGACATTGTGCTTGCTCTTTCGATGAAGGATGCTATCTTTAATGGTTCAATTTTGAGGTAGGTCTCGTCGACTCTAGAGCTTATCCTGTGTCCTTGGATTCAAAGAATGAGAGTGCGGATGAGGAGATTCCTGTATTAACCTACTCGATACCTCTGAATAATCCATTGAAAGATGTCAGTGATTTGTGTTCGTCATCAAAATTGTCACGTATCCTTCGACCGACTCTCTCAAAGGGTGTAGCTAACTTGCTACTTGAGTTGGCCACCGCTAGTAGGGAGTTTGTGAGGAATACATAGACTTTTTTATCTATTGCCAAAAGATTAAAGTCAAGTGACACTTCAGCATGGGTGAAAACTGAAGTATTGGAGATGCAAGCCTAGATCACAGATTTGAAGGAAGATGTCATAGAGCTAAAGGACCGCATTGCTACATTGGCAAAACAAGTGGAGGCTGGTTCAAATGTGGCTCTCGGGAAGCATCAAGACCTTGATGAAGTGAGAGCTAGTCTACTCCAAGTCCAATGATAACCAAAATATCTTAATCAGGAGTCATTCATTTCTAGTAGGGGATTTGTCTTGGACAGACTCCTCCAATCCTGCTGCAACACTCCAAAAGACATTACAAAAAATTGTCTTGATGCTTTCTACGGTGATCCACAGTTATATGTATTATTAATATTTCCTGGATCATTTTCTGTAAGTCTTATTCAATTTATAAAAAGATGAAAGCATTTTTTTTGCATACTTTAGTTTTTTTTCTTTTTATTTAAATGCATACATTGAGCATGTGTTTGGGGGAGGGGATTCAATCGACCTAAGGGAATCTACTTTGGGTCATTTCACAAAGTCGGATGGCTAATTGTTGTATAATTATAGAGGAATTATGCTACCGCGTTACTCAAGTCTTACATTACTCATATCTCGGCACTTGGCTAGGTTGTCGTCTTGGACGGGCTGTACTTTACGTCAGGTATATTAAGCAGCTCTTGATGCAACCTTCACAGGGGATAACCGTCGAGATTTGATGCCGAAGTGGTTCGTACACTACCCAAAATGAATATTGTCGCTAGTGGGTAGGACATCGCCGCTAGAGTTTGACCAGCTTTGAGCTAGGAGACATGGGTTTAATTGATATTTAAGCATTGTGGGTCGGTTCTCTATTGATGTATTGATTAATCATTTATTCAAATTATCAATTATTTTTAGATAATTTTTGTTGATTAGACATTATTTGTTATTGTCGATTTTGTTGCTTGAGTCGGTTTGAGTTCCGTGAGACTTGGTCGATTTCGATGATCCCTTATGTACTAAAGTTTTTTGAGTGTCAGTTGGACCTCAGATCATGTGTACAAATTTTGAAATAATACTTAAAACAATTTGTTACATAAATAACAATAAAATACAAGGGTTGAAACACTAATACTATCTTGTTGCCGAGATAAAAAATTACTCTTAAGATAAAATATTTTCAAGTCATCTTCGCTCCTTGTCCCAGAGACTCCTTTCCTTATGTAGGTTTTTAGCTTATATGCTTCGAAGGTGACCCGCTTGTTGATGATGAATGGTCTAGTCCATGTGTGCTTAAGCATTCCCACAACTTATTATCATGCAACTGAGTCATCTTTTTTTCAAGACGAGGTCCTCGACGACAAAAGTCTTCTCTTAGATGTGCTTGTTGTACTATCAAGTTGTCTGTCTCTTTACCTCTTTTTACCGAATGGTTGATTCAGCTCGTTTCTCCTTAACAAGGTAGAGCGTTAGCATTACCCTCGCATCATTTGCTTCCGGATACTTGGCTAAATCTACTTTGTCAAATGTTGAGGTGGTCACCACTCATTGGGTGTGATGGTTATATTTAACCAGCAACATTACCTCCATTTAATGTGATAGCACGAATGGAGTTTGTCAGGTCACCGCAAAAGGTCACGTTCAAACCACCCAAAGAACAGACTGAAGAATCTCAGCTCAATTTCCCTTAGCTCCTTCAACCCTTTTTCTCATGAAGGTTTGCATGATCTTGTTGGCTATTTCGCCATGCCTATTTGTTCGAGGGTGATAAATGGACGCAAACTTTAATCTGATTCCCTACCTTTGGTGTGAATCTTTCACTCTCTGGTCGGCAAGATGTGTTTCATTATTGGTGATGATTACTAGCGGTAGATTATATTGATAAATCAGATCAAACGAAATGAAGTTTCGAATGACCTCTGCGATAATCTGAGCGAGTGTCATAACTTCAATCCACTTAGAAAAATAATCCACAACAATGAGCAGAAATTTGTATTGGCCTCACTTTGGGGGAAAGGGTCCAAGGACATTGAGTCTCCATATGACAAAAGACCATGGACCAGCAACGAGATATAATTTGTGAGTTGATTGGTGCTACAGTGGTGCAAATATTTTACAATGCTCACTTTTGCTTGAGACTTCCTTGACATCTTTTTGAAGCGTCGGTAAGAAATAATCCTATCACTGCACTCAGTATGCCAAAGTTTCTCCTCAAGTGTAGCCCCCGTACATTTTTGGGTGTACCTCTCAGATCACATCATTTACCTATTTTTTTATACATCTCAGGTACAACAATGTGACCGATCTCCGAACAAAGCTTTCCCACAATCAAAACATATTGGACTGCTGTAATTTTGAAGTGCTTTAGATTGGTAACTTCTTTTGAGACATTCTTGATCTTAAGGCACAAGATGTAATGATCCACCCAACTTTTTGGCCCCCAGTTCTCAGCTTCGTTGCTTTGGCTTTCTTAATGGTTGGTCTTTCAATCTTTTGAGGTGTCCCCTCACCCAAATGGATGCACTTGGATAAGAGGTCTTCCACTTGGTTTTCTTCTTGATAGACATGCTCGATCTTGAAGGCTTCAAATTTTTCTATCTCCACATTAGTTTTGTTGAGGTATTTGATCATCATCTTATCTCTGACCTAAATTTTCCCGTTCAACAGGTTCACCACCAACTACAAGTTGGATTTCACCAGCAGGTGTCAAGTGACCATCTAGTAAGAGAACCATAGCCTAACAGTCATAGATTCGTAGTCAGCTTGATTTTTGTTAACTTTGAATCCAAATTCGATTGAGTGGTATAGATGGTCCTCGGTCGAACTAGTCAGA
Source organism: Papilionanthe hookeriana x Papilionanthe teres (assembly GCA_022702705.1). Taxonomy (NCBI): domain Eukaryota; kingdom Viridiplantae; phylum Streptophyta; class Magnoliopsida; order Asparagales; family Orchidaceae; genus Papilionanthe; species Papilionanthe hookeriana x Papilionanthe teres. The sequence goes on from CM040438.1 coordinate 42,650,663, forward strand.
GTGAGACCGAGCCCCGCCCCAATTTGAATAGATGCTCTATCGATGTGTAGGACCCAGGTATAGCTGTCAGTTGCCATTTCTTTGCTTGGGTCTCCCAATTCATAAAAATTGGTTATGACGCGCTTTAATTATGATATGTAGCACACAAGATAGATCAAACTCACTTAGTTCCACCACCCATTCGAGGAGTAGACATGAGTGCTCTAGCCTAGGGAGAACAGATTTGAGCAGTGATGATCCCGATCGAATGCGATTGGAAATACGACGAAGCCAACAACTTAAATAATGAGAGTAAACTTTTATTTTTCGTAATTGGATAGCTAAGCTTTGTGCCTTGAAGAACTCAATTGACATAGTAAATCGGGAACTACTTCACTAGTTCTTCACAAACTAAAACTGAGTTAATGGATTCAGGTATGACCCCCAAGTATAGGGAGAGTTCTTCATTTGACTTTGACCCTGGAGGAGTAGTGGCAATGCTGGAAAGACTTTTAGCTTTCTGAATACTTATTCACATTCATATGACAAAACAAATTTTTTTGCTTGCCTCAAGGTTTTGAAAGAGGCAAAGCACATGTCTCTCAATTTTGAGATGAGACGACTTAGGTCGTTGATCAGGTCAAACAACTTTTGAACTTCCTTGATTTATATGGGGATGACATATTGATCAGCCTATGCACCTTTTGTTGGATTAACCCTTCTTCTCTCAAGGGTTAGGAGATAACCTAAAAATTTTACTCGTGGAAGCCCCAAAGGTGCACTTGGGTGGTTTGAGCCTCATATGAAATTTTCTAAGTTTTTCAAAAGTTAATTTTATGATTACGCCTAACTTTATTAACATAAGTTGAATCTAAGATATCTACTCTCATAATTAAATCATTGGTCGACATTTAATGTGACTGATACACCACAAACAAATCTTCATTATCCAACACTAATCTTGAGGCACAACACAGATCTCAAGACAATATTTTGAGCAAAAGATGTTCAAATCTTGATAAAAAGTCATCTAGAACTTTGATTTCAACAAACTTATAGTCAAACTGATCGGCTCGATGAGACCGACCCAATGATATCAAAACTAGTCCAATCCGAGTCAAATCAAGCCCAGATCAAGTCATTAAACCGCTCTTCAAAGATTTTCAGACAAATTTATAAGGTCAAACAAATGCCAACACTAGCAAGCCTATACTCGAATCGAGTGTCTCGACAAGGCGAATCCAATGAGCCCATGATCACTCAATTTCGACATCATTAAGGCACTCAAATGTTCGTTAAACATCATATGATCGAAGGAAGCTCTCTGGACCGTCCGATCAAAATGGTTCATATTCTTGCATTAATTATACCCAGAATACTAAAAATAGAGCCCCACCCCTCTCATGAGGAATGAGGCTAGAAGCTTCAGAGAAAACTTAAAGCTCTAAGAAGAAGCTAAAGTCAGCACACATCAGTGACCAAACCATCTAAGACGACTGTCTAATCTTGTTTTCCACTGGAGCTACACCAACCCTTTCACGAATACCTTCATTTAGCATTTTGTCTCTAAGGGCCTGTTTGGTTCGACTTAGCTGTTCAGCATTTGCGATCTGAATCTGTGCTGCCTCATGAAAGCATTGCGGGGAAGTTAGTTGTCTGTTTAGTTGCATGTATGGGAAAACAGTTCATTAGGCGAACTTTTCACGTAAAAATGACCGGTCTGCCCCTATTTATTAAAACTGTTTGAAAATTTCGATTTATTTATATGATATACAGTTTTTGCAAATACAAGTTTTTTTTAAAATTTAATATTTTAAATATGACCCCACCACACAATTCTCATGAATTTATATATAATCAATTGGGGGCATTTACATACACCACCCAATTCTTATGATAAAAAAACTGGAAGCAGGAATCTGTTTTAGGGAATACAATCATAGTCGGAAGCATAATATCATTCTCGGGAGGTTGATTAAACATATTTCTGATGCACATGGAAATCATGACAACTAATATTTTCAACAAATAATTTCAGCCTGATTTGAACTCCGTTAGAACTGATCCAAAGGAGGCGAGTTCATATGATTAATAAGAAATTTCAAGACGAGTAATTGCTTGCTGGCAAGCTTGGGAAGTCATTTCTATGCAGGTGGAACTGATTCTCCTAGTGAACCATACATGATCTCAAACAATTAAAGTGATTTCTATGCAGTTGAGCATGACATATTGAACAACACTAACAGTGAAGGCATGGAGCAGCTATAAAAACCGCAAACAATATTTATGTCATGGTGAATTAAGGTGATGCCCAACTTAAAAACCGCAAAACTTCACTAATGAAGATCAAGCCTTAAGAACAAACCATTCAAAAATAATTAAGGTGATGCCCAACTCTTCCAGATTTTTTGTCATTGTAAGCCATTTCATATTTAGTGAAGATCAGCGCTTAAGAACAAACCATTCTAGCCATTTCATATTACCTAATTTGAACGGATCGAGCCTTCGTAACAAACCGGAAAACCGCAAACAATAATCGTGCGATGTAAGAAGCATAAGGTAGATGGAGAACAAGGGTCGGACTGGAATTTCATTCCGAAAAACGCAAAGAACAATAAAGTCCAACACTCCCTAAAATCTCATGCCATTTCACGGATCCGGACGAAGCGTAAGCATAGAAACGAGAGAAAAGCTGTCGAGAAAGCGGGAGGTATAGAGAAGGGAGATTACGATGAAACACTCAAAGTACCTCAGATCTGCAAGTAGATCGGCAAAAATGACTCGGTTTTTACCTGAGATCGGTCGATTCGAGTGGATAGGGAAGAAGAAAAGGCAACAGATAAGCCGGAGATATCAGCAGGCAAAAGGGAGAAGGAAGGCAGGCGCTCGGGGTAGGGATGAGAAATACCGCGTGAGGAAGCTGCGCCGCGGGTTTATTGCTGCTGCCCGCGTCCTCTCCGCTTCGTCTCCGCTTCCGCCGCGCCGCTCTATCCAAACGAACGAAAATCGGCCGAAGCCCCCTCGAAGCCCCGCGAAGCCCTAAACAAACGGGGCCTAAGTGTCACGCCACTCATCCACCTAAGCATTTTCATCTATCCAACACTTTGACTTAGTTTTCTGCTTCTCTTTTAAAGGCTAGTGAAAAGAATATGCTAACTTTGATTTTGAATATGAAGCATGAGGAGAAGCATGTTGATCATCAGAGACAACTTTGTAACAATGGAAAAGAACCCTTCATACTCTCCTTCCATTACTGTCAAAGCAATAGAAAGTCTAGAACAAACTTCTGCTACAGATTCCCCACCTTCAAGTAATGAAAAAGTTTATACATACTATAATTTGCAGCATTTTAAATCATTACCATACAATTTGTTTCATTTGAAGCATTTAAACTGTTAGTATAGTGGAATTTATTTTTTTATAGTAGTCTAAAATATGCTTTAACCAATATAATCAAATATAACTTTCATTCATATATGCAAAATTTTAGATCAAATTTATTCATAATATATGACTGTATAAAACTTAACAAAACATCATAAATCATAACTAAATCAACATCTTTTTTTAAAATGAGAAATCTTAGTAGGCTTTGGATACTTTTTGAATAAAAATATTTACTTTCCAATAACTTTGGAGCAATTTCTCTTTGTATAACTCAACTTCCAACTCCACTAAATGACTTGTGAAACTTGATCACTATTTTTTTTGTTATCAATTAATCTTTCTTCCTATTTTCATCAATTAAAATAACCTCGATATGTTATGCTTTCTTGTTTCAATGATGTTGCAAAGAGAAGATAGAATACTGTCCATCGGATACTCACTATGTCTCAGCACATATGCGCTGAGATTTCTACCTAAGGTACACACTTATAATAGATATCCAACTAGTGTAATCCACCAACGTCTAAGAACTAAGACACCCCGACGCCTTGGAGAAATATTTGTGTACGTTGCGTATGAAGGTTATTCAGATGTTAAAACGGGTTATAATCGTGTTATTGGAGAGGGTATTAGAGGGTTATAACTGTGTTATAACCCCTTATAACCCGTTTTAACCTCTGAATACGCACTCATCTCTGCATGTGTATTACGTACGCAAATATTTCTTGACGCCTTGCAATCACTTGGCCACATCACTACTTACTACCATTTCTTCAAACGGGCATATGAGACACCACTCTCAAACTAAAAAGGAGGTGGATAGTGTCCCATAAGCGAGCTATTATTCCATGCGGAGAACGTACACAGTCCGCACGCAGCTCCCTAATACCCATCCAATGCCCTCCTAATACCCATCCAATACCCACGTAATAGCCAATACCCAATACCCAATACCCATCCAGTACCCTTAAAATCCCAATACCCATCAAATACACATCCAATACCCACCACCCTTAAAATCCTCACCCAACGCTTTTTTTTTTTTATTATTTAAGAGATTTTTGACAAACAACTATAAAATTAAGTCACGAGTTGTACTATTTTATTTTATTATGAAGGCAAAAGTTCTCTTATGTAAGATAGGTCCACGCTTATGGGGGCGAATTATTCCATCCGGAGCACGTATGCAGCATTGGGTGCGGATTTTAAGGGTACCGAGTGGGTATTGGATGGGTATTAGATGAGTATTGGGATTTTAAGGGTACTGGGTGGGTATTGGATGGGTATTGGGTATTGGGTACTGGCTATTACGTGGGTATTGGATGGGTATTAGGAGGGTATTGGATGGGTATTAGGGAGCTGCGTGCGGACTGCATACGTTCTTCGCATGGAACAATGGCTCTAACAAAACGACGCTTTTAGTGTACAACAAATCACTGAAACCTATTAACCACTAAAGGAGATGAAGCGGGTGTGCGTTGTGGGTTTGGGAATCGGCGGTCTAGTGACCTGCAATTACCTGCTCCACAAACGCTTCTGGCCATTGGTCTTCAAGGCCAGCCGGTCCATTGGCGGTGTATGGGCTAGCACCGTCATTCGACCCAGCTACAGACCTAGGCCAAGAGTTGCCGATTCACTGACTTCCAGTGGCCGGAATCAGTGACCGGAGCACCGAACCACGAGCAGATGATGGAGTATTTGGAAGCTCATGCTTGTTTGTTTGATCTTATAAGGCGTGTGCGGTTCAGGGAGAAGGTAGTGGGTTTGGACTATGTTGGATCGAACCGGGAGCAAATGACGGTCTGCGATTTGTGGGGAGGAACCAGTGGTGCATTCGCCGGAGCTGGATAGGGAGCTTGGAAGGTGACTGTAGAGAAGGAAGACGGGGCTAGGGGCTAATGTAGTAATTTTAACTTAAAAATGAGATTTTGCAAATGGATATTTTTTTTAAGATTAACACGTTACAATTAAGCATATAGTATATTTTTCTTAAAAAATAATTAATTTATAAGTTATTTTTAAATTCATCAAAATAAAAATTTTAGTAAATGTCAAAATAAATTATATTCTCCATCATTACCACTATGCTGCACCCTGTATTTCTCTCATTTATTTAATCATTTATAAATAAATACTTTCCAGAATGAGGCGAACACGAACAATTTTGTAAGCTCTAATTATAAACGAGCCAAACATAAACAGTTTTTTTTTCACTATTGTTCGGCGCTTTTTAGCTAGAAATAAAAAAAAAACATATAATTATTTATATGATAATATATTATATACATTTATATCTAAGTTTCAATCATAGCAGCTCGTGTGGTAATGTAGTTATGTGTCCTCTTTTGCATAGATTTGGTCGAGATTTGAATCCAATATTTTACATCTATTTTTTATAATCAATTTTCATGAGCCAATTTTGAGCCGAACATGAACAAAAATATTTAAATCAAATCGAAAACGAACACACTGTTCACGAGTCAATTTTGAACATGATCCGATTTAGAACTCGAGCAATTTCAAACGAGCTGAACAAGAGCCAAGACTAAGCTAGCTCAAGCTCAGCTCATTTACAACCATATTCCCATCACTAATATACTTGTGAAATATTGTTACATGGCCACCGGCTGCAACACTTGCAACAACAGAGCATCCCACTCCAAAATCTATCATTCTAGAAGGCGATCATGTAGCCAAGGGCATAAGGCCTCCACATCCTCATACTCCATAAGGCATTACATCGCTGATGAAGCTTCCTTATGTCATTCTCTTGAAGAAAGAGTACGTAGGATCACGGTGTCTCAACAGACTACGTGGGGAGCGACAACCGCACTTCATTTGAGCTTACTTACCACCAGTTCAACATTCAACAAAAAATATCCCACTCACCAGGTTTGCGCCTAATGATGAAACCATTCCCCTGCCAAGATGGGAAACTAATCTTCTCGACATTATAAGTTTCACTCATCCATCTCGTGCAACTCACCTGACACTGCACGCCTTACTGTCGCTTCTGCTGATATAATACATAATGAGCTGCTACGCCTGGTCCGGGAAGAGTTCCCTTTGGAGAATAGTGATTGTTTTCCCGCTCTCCATAACTTCCAAAATCCTCTCATTTGGCGGAGGCAGTTCTCTGACACCTATCCCAGTGATCTTCAAACTCTCAAACATCAATGTCTACGAAAGGGTCATTGACCCATACGAGGATGTCAACCACTATCGAACTATCATGCACATTCACTGTGCCTCTGATTCGCTTCCCTTTCAAGTGTTCCCTGCGACTCTCAAGGGTCAAGCTCGTACATGGTTCTACTCCCTCCCGCAGGGCACCTTCAACACCTCAATAAACTTGTCTCATTATTTGTAGAGCAGTTCATAGAAAATAGAATGATCATCAAAGATTCATCCCACTTATCGGGGGTTTGCCAGAATCAGGGGGAATCCCTCAAGGAATAGTTCCACAGGTTCTCCACTGAAGCCCGCCAGATTCCAGGAATGGATCTAGAGTTATTGAGAGATGACTTTCTTGAAAAGCTTCGACTAGGATCTTTCTACTCATCACTGATGCAGAAAATGGTTCGCCTTATGCCGATCTTCTTCATTGCGTCGAAGCTCAAATCTCTGCACATGAGACCAACAATTCACACAAGAAATAATTCAAGCGATTTAGGGGGTGGGGGCGGCAAGTGCAAAAATAACCCCTGGGTTACTGATCAAATTTCACCACGAAAGAAGTTTGAATCGTAGATGAAGCTTGAAACTCGATCAGAAAAAGAATACACTCCATTCAACATGTCATGTGTCAACATCCCAATGGTCATTAAGGATGAAAAAGTTATCAAATGGTCAAGGCCGTTAAAAAATCCAGATGGTGAAGACCAGCCTCAATATTTTCAGTTCCATCAAGCAAAGAGGCATTCAACATAAAAATGTTTTCAATTTAAAAAATAAATTAAATGACAGATACGCCAAGATCACTCGGGTCGTTACTTACAAGAATGAGGTGATGAGAACCAGAAGAAAATCATCAGAGCTATCGAATGAGAAACAAAACTCCAAATTAATTGAGTAAAATATTAGATTATAAACTCCTAATTTTATTCTAGCGAGATTTTTTTATGTTACTTTAAAAAATTATCATTCAGTGAAATTTTCTTATTCTCTCACGAAAGGTTTTTGTGTAGAAAGCCTTTTTGATGGTAAGCAACAGACAAGATCTCCATCCTTACCCCTGAAAAGTTAAACTCAGATGCAAGACTCGATGGGAAGATATGGTACCTTTGAAAAAGAAGCTATTATGCCCCTAAAATTTAAGCTTAAGAGGCAAGACTTGATGGCAAGATACAGTACATTTGTAAGTCAAGCCCAAGAGGCAAAGCTCAATTGGAAGCTACCATATCTTTATAAGTCAAGCTCAAGGCGCGAGGCTCGATGGAAAATACGGTACCCTCGAAAGTTGAGCCTAAGAGGCAAGACTCAAAGAGAAGCTATCATGCCCCTACAAGTCAAGCGCAAGAGACGACACACGATGGGAAGATCCGGTACCCTTGAAAGTCGAGTCAAAGAGGCAAAACTCGATGAGAAGTTATCATGCCCCTGAAAGACGAGCCTAAGAGGCAAGTCTCGATTGGAAGTTAATAATGGACAAAGTTTTCACTATCAAGTCCACGAGAGCAAATGGTTGATAGAATCTCCACTCAAATACCTCAGAAGGGTATAAGCCTCAGATTAGGAGAGTATATGCTTCAAATTCGACTTATGTTAAAAAAAACAGAGGCAGATCTAGAAAGACTTGGGCATATTGTATAAAAATGATCTTAATTTATTAGAATTAAATAAAAATATGACACTCAAATGTAATGCAGAAAAAGGATTCATGTAGGCAATCCCACTTAGTGAGATAAAGCTTGTTGTTGTTGTTGTTGTTGTTGTTGTTGATATTGATATTTTTAATTACAATTTAATTATTAATTAAAATTAATTTAATTTTGATTAAAGTTTTTCTTAATTATTATTTTTAGTTTATGAAAGTAATTAAATAATATAAATTTAAATCACAAACTAAATAAAGTTGTTCGAATTAATATTTTTTTAGTTAAATAATATTAGTAATCTAAAACCCATCCTCCACCACATATCCATTATAGCAAGCCAATGCTACATCAACGGTTCTACGCCAATGAGAGTCAACAGGAAACCGCAGTGGAAATCACACCTTTAGCTTACAAAAATACTTTACTTATCGTTCATAGCAAAGCCACCTGCTTCTGCCCCTCTTGACCTTCTTCTTCTCTTCCTCTCTTCCACCGTCTCACCTCCTCTTAACCTTGATCTGTGCCATGGCAGACTGGTCTGTTGGTCCAATCATCGGTGCCATGGCAGGCTGGGTTGTTGGCCCAATCATGGATAAGATCATCAACGCTTGCTCTGATTACCTGCAAGATCAATATAGATGGCAGACGGGCATGAAGGAGGAGCTCGAAAGGCTGCGAGAGAACCACCACAAGATCCAAGCTGTCGTCTCTGCTTACTCCCAAGGAAAGGTCACAGATCTTAACCTCAACAGCTGGATATGGCAGCTACGGGATGCCATCGATGAGGCGGATGATGTTCTTGATGACTTTGAGTACATGAAGCTTGAAGAAGAACAACAGGAGCTGAACATGGAGGATACAAAGGTGCGTTCTTCATTCACTAGATTATTTTCGGAACCTGCTCGCAAACTTCGCAGAGTTTGCGAACGAGCTCTAAAAATTGATCCCAACTTGGAGAGACTTGATAAAGCTGTGAAAGAACTTGATAAAGTTTCAGCTGAGGTCAGTACTTTCCTTCATCCTTTAGAAAACGCAAAGCAGGAGCAGCAGGAGAAGGAGCTTCAGTTGTGCAAAGATCGTGAAACAGGATGCTTCCCTGCAAATGATCTCATCGGTCGAGACAAGGAGAAGGATTTTGTTATGCAGTGGTTGAGGAAGCCATTAAATGAAGATCCAACTCATTTTGCTAGCCCTACTTTGTACAAAAATATTTCTCTTCTATCCATAGTGGGTCATGGTGGCATGGGCAAGACAACTCTCTTACAACACATCTATGAAGATCTGAAAGAAGAATTTGAATTGAAGATGTGGGTTTGTGTTTCCAACAACTTCGATGCAAAAAAGGTCATTGCCGATATGTTGGAATGTCTTAACAAGGAGAGGCCTCGTTTGGAGTCACTCGCTGCTGCTCAAGAAAGTCTTAAAGCTATTGTGCAATCCAAAAGGTTCTTGCTTGTTCTGGATGACATTTGGGAGGAAGATATGAGCAAATGGGAGTACGTGCTCTCCCCTCTGACTAATGGAAGTTTCGGAAGTAAGATTTTGATAACTACTCGAATGGATGCAATTGCCTCGGTGATTGCAAAGGTTATTAAAAAGAAGATGGAACCATTGAGAATAAAGGGCTTGGAGGAAGATGTGTGTTTGAAGCTACTCAACAACCATGCATTTGCTGGTGTAGAGAACCTTGGTGCTCATACAAAATTAACAGATATTGCTAGTTTGATAGTTAAAAAGCTTTCAGGATCTCCATTAGTAACAAAGAGCATCGGTGGTGTTCTCAATTCTAACTTGAACGAGAGTTTTTGGAAGAACATTTTAAATAATACTGATGTTCTAAACGTAGAACTAGAATCGGGTCACAATAACATTTTGCCCATCTTAAGATTGAGTTTTACGTTCCTCCCACAACCTCTACAAAATTGTTTTGCATTTTGTGGCATATTCCCACAAGATCATACGTTTGATAAAGATGATTTAGTCCGAATGTGGATTGCATTGGGTTTCATTCAACAATCTTCTATTGAAGGAGAGACTTTGGAAGATATTGGAGGAAGGTATTTTGATGTTTTGGTCAAAAAATCATTCTTTGATGAGTTTCAGTATTACAAGAGCTTATACTATAAGATGCATGATTTATTACATGATTTGGCACAATCTATTTCTTCAGAGGAATGTTTTAGATTCGTGGGAGATAATGTTTTATCTTTTAAAATTCCTAAAAATATTCGGCATTTATATGTGAAAAGTGAAAATCCACAAGTGTTAAGAATGATTAAAGATGTTAAAAATCTACAGTCACTTTTTCTTACTAGTGAAAGACATGATCAATGTTTTACTGAAATACTTACTGAAATTTTTGAAGCATCGAGAAGGATTCGTTTGTTGTTCATAAACTCTGGACAGCTGGAAAATATGTGTGAGGCTATTGAAAACTTGAGACATCTTCGATATTTGAATCTCACTCTAAATCTCACTCAGTTGCCAAGATCTCTAAGTAGTCTTTATCATTTGCAGTTCATAATCTATAACAATTGGGGTGGAAGATCTTGCTCTGATGATTTCTTACCTGGCGATGTGACTAACCTTTCTAATATGCGCCACTTGGAATTGCCCCCGAATGTATTTTCTAATGTTCCCGGAATAGGGAAATTAAGGTCACTTCAAGAACTAAATGAGTTTAGTGTTAAAAATGAGAATGGTTATAGAATTGGGGAGTTGGAACATATGAACGAGTTGCACAAATTAAAAATATATTTTCTGGAGAAGGTGAAGGATGTTGGACAGGCTCGCACTGCAAAATTGTTTGAGAAAAGAAAACTCAAAGATTTATTCTTCAATTGGGGCAGTACTTTTGTTGAATGGAAACCATACATGGGAGTTGGAAGCCTACGGAACATTGTCAATTCTGACTTAGACGTGAATGTGCTTGAAAATCTTAAACCATACAAAAATTTGAAAAGATTGTCCATTATTTCATATGGGGGTGCAAGATCTGCGAAATGGATGTACAATGCCGATTTGATCTCCAATCTAGAGTACATTCGTCTAGGCGGGTGCTTGGAGTGGGAAACTCTTCCACCTCTTGGACAGCTTCCCCACCTCAAGTCGCTGTACCTTAGTAACATGCCAAAAGCAAAGCGGCTTGATTACAAATTCCATGGGAATGACAAGGTTTCTGTGTTTCCGTCGTTGGTGGTGCTAAATTTGGAGGGATTACAAGTATTGGAGGATTGGTTTGATGGAGCAGGAGCAACAGCATATGACTGTTTCTTTCCTTGCTTAACTGAACTCTTCCTTGATAACTGCCCAAATCTGCAAGAGTTGCCCTATTTGCCTCCTAAGCTCAAGAAAATGCGGATAGATAGCATTGGATGGAAAGCTTTGAACTGCAATCAAGGCACTTCAAAATCTATTCCCCTTGAAACATTAGAGGTGCGTTCGTGTCCAGACATCACATCTCTTCTTCTGACGGGTGTAAGACTTGAAGCGCTGAGAACATTGAGAATTGAAGGTTGCCCCAATCTGATTTCTCTCGGTGGCCTGCAACAAGTGGAGAGCGGCATTGAGAAATTCCAGCTTATTCTCAGTGAAGTTGTTATAGATGACCCGTCCTTGTTGCCGACGGTAAGTATCGCCTCCTCGGAAAAGCTTAGAATTTGTAATAATGATGTGCTGGTTTCTTTTACAATTGAGGCGGAGCAGTGGTTCGCGAAAGTTAGCTCATCCCTTCGTGAATTGAGCTTTAGAGGCCTCGAATCCCTGCAGTCTCTTCCTTCCTACTTGGAACGCCTCTCTTCACTTGAGATTCTACGTGTCGAAAATATTCCTCAGCTCCAGCAGCTTCTACACATCCCCGCCTTCCTGGAAGAATTACATCTTCAATACCTGGAATCATTGCAATGCCTGCCATCTACTTTGGCGGCCATCTCATCCCTCAAGCATCTAGAATTAAATAGCATTCCACTCCTCAAATCACTGCCCGACCTCCCTTCCTCTTTGTCTGATCTGCATATAAGTAGTCTTGATAACCTACAGTGTCTGCCATCTTCTTTTTGGGCCATCTCATCCCTCAGCTGTCTAGAATTACAGAGCATTCCACTCCTCAAATCATTGCCAGATCTCCCTTCCTCCTTGAATTCATTGTCCCTACGGAGACTTGATAATCTACAGTGCCTGCCATCTTCTTTGTCGGTCATCTCATCCCTCAACCGTCTACAATTAGAAAGCATTCCACTCCTCAAATCATTGCCAGACCTCCCTTCCTCCTTGGATTCACTGTCACTATGCAGTCTTGATAACCTACAGTGCCTGCCATCTTCTTTATCGGCCATCTCATCCCTCAAGCATCTAGATTTAGAAAGTATTCCGCACCTCAAATCATTGCCAGAGCTCCCTTCCTCTTTGTCTAGTTTGTATATATATAAGCTTGATAACCTACAGTGCCTGCCATCTTCTTTGTCGACCATCTCATCCCTCAAGCATCTATATTTACATAGCATTCCACTCCTCAAATCATTGCCAGACCTCCCTTCCTCCTTGAATTCAATAACAGTAGAAAATTGTCTTCCAGAGTTGATGAAGCGTTATAAAATATTTTCAGGCTCTGATTGACACAAGATCGCACATATTCGTTGTGTCCATATTATTGATTATATTTAAGAGTTGTTGTGTTTGTAATTAAACTATAAAATGATTGTTTTGCCGTTAATTTTTAATTTCAATTGTAGTTAAAGTATGATTTGTGATTTTGGATTAGATAGATGAGTCTTATATGGCATTAAAGTTAAGAAAATACTGATGATCTCCTCTTCTGAAATTTGAATATATAAATATATTCGTTTGGATCTATGGATTCACTCCACAAAGATGATTACAATAACATTAAAATCTAGAGGTTTTTACCTTACCTACAATTCCTATTGGTATTATTTTTGATAAAAAAAAGAGTCAGTATATCTGATTTTGTGGCATATTCCCACAAGATCATCTGTTTGATAAAGATGATTTAGTCCGATTGTGGATTGCATTGGTTTTCACTCAGGAATCTTCTATTGAAGACGAGACTTTGGAAGATAATGGAAGAAGGTATTTTGATGTTTTGATTAGAAAATCCTTTTTTGATGAGTTTCAGAATGAGAAAATATACTGTAAGATGCATGATTTATTACATGAATTGGCAGTTTATTTCTTCAAAAGAATTTTTCTGATTCGTAGGTGAAAATGTTTCATCCTTTAGAATTCCTAAAACTATTCGACACTTATTTGTTAAAACTGAAAATCTTGAAGCGTTGAGAATGATCAACAACAAACAAAACCTTAAACGTTAATGCACATTGAAAAAGAAAGTTTACATACATGCCACTCAATGCCTATATAATTGCATATCTAGCACTTAAACGTGAAGTTTTAAGTACATGGCACCTTATGCATGAAAATGTGTATTTCACCATTTAAAAGTTAAAATGATGATTTTTATTATGTGATATGAATAATCTGGGTGGTACAAATGTAAAAAAGTACATTTTTGGTATAGATATGTAAATGCATACAAATTGGGTGGTATGTATGCAAATACACCTATTGAAAAAAAAGGTGAAAACTTATGGGGAAAGAGGCTTGCCCTCAATGATCAAGGTGATCGACAGTTAAAGAAAATATTTTGATGGTTAATATTTTGTTGGGACTTTATGTGTTATGACAAAAAGGAGGGCAGTGTTAAGGAAGGTGGAGCCCCGGCCCACTCCATTAAATATATTTCCTTCCTTTGCTTACTCACCTGACTTTCCTTGATCGCTCTCCTGTGCAATCTCCTTCTCTCCTGCTCACTTGGATCTCCCGTCGTCTGTCTTTCGGGTAAAAGGAGGATCACTCGTCTCTTGTTAGTATCGAAGGATGAGCAGTAAGAAGAACGATCGCAAGGCAAACACAAGGTCTGGTTCTTCTTTCTCCTCTTCGGTGTTCTGCTTACGGGAAACAGCGGACTCGCAGACTTTTTCTTCCGTGGCTTTGGCGTGAGGTCTTACAAAAAGAAGAATCGTGCATAGTAGTCCTTATTCTTCTTTTGTGGTGACTCATGGTTACAGAGATAGAAGCGGAGGAGAGAGAGAGGAAGAGAAAAAAAGAGATTTCTTGTAAACGTTGAAGTTATCGACGGGTGTAAATTCTCAAAGCAATAAAATCCTCTGCAATTCCGTGGACGTAGGCAATTTATAGAACCACTTAAATCTGTGTGTCTGCTTGCTTGTTCTGTGCAGTTTTCTCATTCCAATTTTTATTTTATTGTTGTCGTTTTTCATAACAATTGATATCAGAGTCATTATTCGGATATGAGTAAAAACAATGGCAGAGACAAAGTGATGATGAGGATTGAGAAGTTTGATGACACGAATTTTGGTTACTGGATGATGCGAGATAAAGTATATCGTATGGGAAAAAACTTACATGCTTCGGATTCTTGGGAAAAAAAACCGAGAAAGATAGTTGAAATTTGAATGGAAGCTGATTAGATCGACGAGTTACGGATTTATTCGATGAGCTCTGTCAAGATTTATTGCACACAACATCATCAAAGAAATAACAACTGCAGATTCATGATAAATTTTGTCAAGACGATTAAAAGTCATTCAATAATGTGCATCCGATGAAAAATTTATTTAATTCAAGACTACAGATGACACGTCTATCGTACAACATCCGAATGACTTAATGCTATAACAAATCAATCGTCGTATACAAATCGAATTCCGATAACGAGATACACGTGACCGATATCACAATTATCATTAAATAGCCTGTGAAGCTATGAGGATGGCCATAGTAATTTCATGTTCAAACAAATACGACGATATTCATGATTTAATTTTCTTGGCTAAGAGGCTACATGAAAGATTCTCGTCGAATCCCAGCTTCGAGTTCAAGATCGGACCCGATTTCGTATGGTATCACAAGATGCAAACTCAAACAAGTAGAAGATCAAAAATTAAACACAAAAGCAAGAGTAGTGCCGTAGCTTTGTCAAGAAGCAACCTCACGGAATCGTTAAAACGGACACATACAAAGACCAAGAAAAATCCTAAGAAGACAGGAACATCGCTGTTAATGTCAGAGTCGAAGAAGTTCAGATGCATTATCACAGAAGAATCACTTCAGTAATGATCGGATACTGCATTCAAAGGCTTCTTTTCATACATCCTCCCACCGGAAGTTAAATTAAATGGCGTCGCAAGTGACTTCGGGAAGTGCGTATATGGCTAATTGAGAACCTTTCAACGTGCGGGATGCCAGAGACGCGATACCGCACTCCCTAACAAGAGCAAATGGAATTTGCAAAGTCGAAACATTCTCGCAGTCAAGAACAACCTCATTTCACAAGGTACCAACGAGGGCGGCCATCCAAGAATGTTCTCGCATAAATTTCCTAAAAGGTTACAAAAATGGCACTAAGACGTTCGGTAAGAAAACCAAAGACACCATATACGACTATCACGACCATCAGCAGCGATACTACCGATGCAGAGCACAATGCATTCGCGCTCGTTGCGCTCGGGCCACGATTCGTAGGAACAGCACCCCGGCCTGCAGGAAAGCTACCGTAACCGGAAGCCTACCGTTCTCAAGATACAGAAGAAATTGTCAAGATATTTGTGAAAATAAGGCTTACGAAAAAAGAGGGGTCGCCTAACAGAAGCTGTCACACTTTTTAATTTAATTAAAATAAATAATCAAAAGTAGTATTTGATTTCAAAATAATTTTAAATTCAAGGTTTTAAGATATTTAGATTAAACCGATCTCACATCCCAAATGTTTATATAAACGATATCGCACTGTAAACCGTGTATCCGTCCCTAAGGATACACACACCGCTCGACGCGCCGATTGAAGGAACGCTGTAAGATTCGCGACATCCGCTTGGCTCGCGAACCAATTTTATAAGCCGACAAAATTCCCCCCGCTTAATACGAAAACATTAAACAAGTGCTTATATTACTCCGGTTCTTTAAAATTCCCTAGTGGCAAGCCCCTATGCTTAATTACATCTGTTGACGCTGGGAATCACTCAAGAAAACTCGATAATAATCAATACCCCGCTCTCAAGGATTTCAAAGTTTACACATCTTCGCGATCAATTTCGACTTCAATAGGAATGGATCAAGTTCGGAACATTTTGTTTTTGTGAATCCAAAGGAAGCAGGCAGAGAATCATGCATTCGTCAACTTCGTAATTTCCCGACTATCCTATCACTTCGCCTTGGATGAAGAAAGTCCTAATATTTATTTAAACGTTTTGATTTCGCCAATTTTAATTAATTGTACTTATATTTATATGATGTAATCATACAAATGCCCTCAAGATGCGAGGGCGCATACGATCGACGACTACCCTGGAATCCCAAGACGTGCTAGGCGACCAGAATGCAAGTGCCTAACGCAAGAAATGGCGATTTATGTCGCACT
Source organism: Papilionanthe hookeriana x Papilionanthe teres (assembly GCA_022702705.1). Classification (NCBI taxonomy): domain Eukaryota; kingdom Viridiplantae; phylum Streptophyta; class Magnoliopsida; order Asparagales; family Orchidaceae; genus Papilionanthe; species Papilionanthe hookeriana x Papilionanthe teres. The sequence continues at coordinate 42,667,304 of CM040438.1, forward strand.
AGCAACCACCTCGAAGTCCTAACAAGCATTGCGACACCCTGTGAAAGCCATTGGTTTGTATCTGTGTTTTGTCGATGATTTATACTGCCGTTTCACCATGCTCCGAGCTCCTTGCCACAGTAGAGGCTCAATTTGTGTTTCATAAATCGTAGGATTTATGAAAAGTGTTTTCGTTGTATAAAATCTAATTTCCAAGTGTTTTACGTTTAATTAAAACAAATCTTAAAGTTCGATTACGACGACACCTAAGCAAGCATCCCACTCGTTCCATCCTTCCGCATCATTATTTTTATCGCATTCACTTACTCCGTACGACTACAAACTCAACCGAAACGAGTTCCACACTTTCATTTGCATCATGAATCCCGCAAGAATATCGTGTTACATCATCCGAGCAGATTCCCGATCATCCAATGTTAATGCTTTTAATTTAATCAGAATTTGTATTGTCTCCGTTCGTGATTAAATTGAAGCCGTTTTATATTTTCAAACGTTGCCATACAATTTTATCTTCGTAACGACTTTTAACTTAGTTTTGGTTTCGCTTTATATGACCTGAAGGCAGAGTTTTCGTCATCATTGTTCATAAAGAAGTAAAAGTTACAACGCAATGCAAGAATCGTAATAATGTAAATTGCAAAGAAAGAGATCGCAATAAAATAAAAGCTTACCTTGAGTGTCTTCCCCCACATCCCAAGTACCGCACTTAAAACACAATTGTATCATTTAAGCAAGTTCTTAAAATGGCTGGCGGTTATTGCTTTCTACCAAATTCCTAATCTATAAATAATATCTCCTTCTACGACGTCTAGTTCTTTTCAGAGCTAGCTAATGACGATTTTCTTCATCAAAACAATTAAGTCCAATCGTTCTTATAAATTTCCTATCATATCATAAGTGCTTAAGAATAATCTTAAACATCTTTTCAATATTTTCTATGATTGCTTTAAGTCCAAATGCAGTTTAATTATACAAATGAATTAATCGTCCGAGACCAAGTCATTAAGTATTCATCAAAGAACTGTAGACATTCGAATATCCTATAAGTGTAGTAACATTTCATTTAACGTTCGTTTAGGCTTATGATAACCGGTTTTCTCGAGGCAAATCGGCATTCAAACGATTTCCGATTTAAGCTAAAGCGGTTTAAATTCGAATGTTGCTCGTTTCGTTTATATTTAATTTCTTTCTCGTTTTTGTGCTAAGCCAAGTATTTAATTCAACTTAATTTAATTTAATTTAATTTAAATGAGTTTTAATTTTAATTTAATTCAATATGCCTCAATTCCACTCAATATCTACGTTTAATTAATTTGATTGATTTAATTTTAATTTTAATTTTGATTTAATTTAATTTAATTTAATTTAATTTAATTTAATTTAATTTAATTATTTAATTTAATTTAATTGATTTAATTTAATTTTAATTTTAATTTAATTTAATTTAATTTAATTTAATTTAATTTAATTTGTTTAATTTAAGCTCAATTTAATTTAATCTTTAATTTAATTTAATTTTTAATCTTAATTTATTTAATTTAATTTTAATTTAATTTAATTTAATTTATTTAATTTAATTTAATTTTAATTTAATTTTATTTTTTTAATTTTTAATTTAAATTTTTAAAAGAGTTTAATGATTTAATTTTAGTTTAATGATTAAGTCTTTTTAATATTTTAAATTCGAGTTATCATTTTAATTAAGACCAATATTAAATTTGCATAATTATTAATTTAGGATTTTTAAATTAAAGAAGCAGTCTTTTCCAACATGATTCCTTATTTAATAATTCCAATTTTATTATTCTTCCAAATTTAATCCATCATTTAATTAAAGCTAATCATTTTAAAAATCGCTAACGCTTCTACCCTTTAATCATTTAAATTTCAATCATCCAAATCGACAGATCAAATATTTTACTTGTTAATTTTTTTATTAAACCTAAAGTTTTAATTAGCGATTAAAAAATTTAATTACCACTTTACCCTTTAAGTCTAATAATTTTATAACTCACTAAATCAACTCAAACGGTATCCTGGAATTTTTACGCGATTTTTCACCTATACGTCAATAAAATATACTATATATAAAACGTGATTTTTCCGTATTTAATTTATTTATATAATTATTTTTTGCAGAAAATGTAGATTTTCGGGCGAAAATTTAATAATACTTGTTCGCTTTAAAGTTTCAATTTAAGAATTGCGTGACATTCCTAATGATCAGAGGATCACTTTGACTAATTTAAGGATTAATTATATTATTTTTATTATAATTATTTTAAGTTTTGAGTGTTAATTAATTTAAAAATAAAATAAATGTCAAAAAATGAATTTTATATTTTTCAAAAATCTCTTCGATATCGATGAAAAAAACTTAAGCAAATTTTGCAATTCTTCGATTTTTCTATGATTTATTATAATTATTTTACGAAAATGCCAAAAAATACATTTTTTTTTAATTTTAAAATTACTCTTAAAGCCTTAAAATTTAATATCTCACTAAATACCTAAGAAAATCGCGGGATTTTGTTCCTTTGGCGCGATTAAAATTCAAAATGCGACCTTTTGCCGAATTTTATTATTTTTGTGATTTTTATTATTTTTTAATTATTAAAAATATTAAAATATTATTAAAAATCAACTTTTTTTTAGAAAATTGAAATTTTAATTTTTCTTAGGTTCCCCCGATAATGCAGAGCTTCCAAAACCACTCGGCGAATTTTTGAAATAACATTTTAAAAGTTATGAATTTTTAAAGTTTAAATGGCTAAGGCCAATCAACCCAATTAATGGGCTTGACCAAGCATCTAATTGACTCAAATATTTATAGATTCCTCTCGATCCCAGTTGATAATTGATTTCAAGTCAATTCGACGTACTGCTAACTCTAATTAATTGCAGACCTATTTTGTGTGTTTAAGCCAATTAAAAATATTAAAATCTAACTAACTCAAAACCTATTTTTCCTGTGGTTCTCTACTACAAGAATCATCACCAAATTTTCCTAGAATTTATTTCACAACATGCTATTTATTGGAATTAAAAATACTCAAAATGTAAAGAATACGAATTCGAAAAATCAATAACTTTTTATAGACGGCCTCCGACTTCGGGAAAAATTCCGTAGTGAACGTTCCCAAATTGCGCTTCAAAAAGCCCCATGGTCTCATGCCAGCGAATTCGTATACACACTGTTAATTAAAAGCAGAGTAAATAAATTATAAAAAATAAAATACTTCGATGAAATTAAATGATTTCTTTTCCACATTATTCTCCTCCGTTCACCGAGCAAATACGTATTTTTATTTTATTTTTCCGATTTTTCTACATGAAGCATGACTAAGCCAGTGAATTAAATAAATAAAAAAAATACCCTAATTTTCTATTTATCCACGCGGCGCCAACTCATCCTCGACATCTCCGAAACGCCGCGTGTCGCGCTCCCATTCGACGCCGCCACCCGAGCCGCAGCCCGGCCCCCGCGATTCTCGTACCGTCTCCCCCGGTCCGACGCCATCCGAGCCGTTCGTCCGCGCGCGTACGACGGACGACATCCGTTCATCGTCCCCGAGCGTCCTAACCCGAAAAGCCGTCTACACCAAATCCCTAAGATCTCACTCGATACTCACGGATTTTCATGTTCTTATGCTCTACGCGATTCGCGTCTGGGCTATACGAACACATCTATACGCTATCATGCATCGAAATTAAAGATTCGAAACGCGAGAATTCGTCGACCCCCATTACGAGGTCTTCCTTTTCTTCTTTTTATGTTGTGATCCACCTCGGGGGCCTTCCTTCGACTATCTTGTGAGGACTGTAATCGGGACCCGCCTTTTAGAAATTCAAACCACTTCTAAACTCCCTCGCAAACTCCACAAACTTCGACGAGTACCCCCAATCACCTGCAGGGTCAAATCAAATACTGCATTGCAGCCACGAGTTCCATATGACTCTTCGGGCCTTAGGACGCTTCCCCCGGCGGCCCCTGGGCTCCGACGGCGCCCCGACATACACTACACTTACACACTACATTTCCACACACTTCCTAAAACCACACCCATACCCAACTCGACCTCCCGACTCATGCAGTGATTCACATGCATGGTCCTTAACCCCTAAGCCCCTCACGAGTATAAGAAAGAATAACATAAATAACGCTCAAACGAGTCCTTCTTCTACGGCTCATACGGCCGAAATGGGCCCGCCGCCTCAACCAAAACGATTTCTTCCCACTTCGAATTCACCCAATCTTCAATTTCCCAAATTTTCAATTTTCGACCCCCGGACCCTACACCTACTAAACCTACCCAAAACCCTTTTCACTTACTCAAATTTTTGCAAAATCTCCAAATTACCTAAAATTTTCCAAAATCAATCCCAAACACCTCCACATCACTCAAATTGATCATCCATACCCAAAAATACCAAAAATTCCAAGAAAACCCCCAATACCCTCCAAATACCCAAAATACCCTTCTCTGCCTAAAAATCCAAAAATTCAGAAAATTCCTTAAAAATCTTAAAATCCCAAATATTCCCAATTTCATTTTCGTCCAACTACACCATGGGCCACACTTTGCCAATTTACCCTACTTTTGTCAAAACCCCCAAATCGACCCATTTTAACCCAAAGCGACCCAATGTCAAACCAAACATACCCAATTGACCCCAATCTTGGTCCAATTCAATTCTAAACTTCAATTCAACATTCCCAATACCAATTTGGGGACCAAATCCAAGTCCAATTGACGACACTGATCCAATTTCAATTGGCCTTAAAGCCCAAATTCTCAAATCTATGACCCAAACTTAGGCCCAAACTAACCCAATTCAACTCCAATTAACCCCAAATCTTTTCTAAACCTTCCTTAACATCCTCATAAACAAAACACTAAAGCATTTACTTCCGCCCAACATTTTAACCCAAACCCCACTCAAATTCAACCCAAAAATCAAAAAGCCCAATTTTCACCTAAACCCAAATCTAACCCAAATGTTTCCAAACCTCAAAATTAAAACCCAACCAAAGCCAAAACCCCTTTTCAAACATTCCCATAAACATTTCCTAATATTTATTTTACATCAATTTCAATCCTAGCCCAACATCAGGCCCAAGTTAGCCCACTCGACCTACATTGGCCCATTCACCAAAAGAATTCAACCAACCCAATTCAACCAAACTACCCCAAATCACCCCGTTTTCCAAGTCACTCATGACACATCCACGAGCTAAACCCAATAATTATTCTGCCCAACCTCTTTACAAAATTTCATCCCAAAAATCCATTTTAAAATTCAAGAGCCCACTTTCCTAATCCATCTTAAAAGCCCATCTAAAACCCTTTTCAAAAAGCCCAAAATTCTTCCAAGGCCCATATGACATTTCCCCTCATCATACTTTCAATTAAAATCATCCCTAAGTCCTAAATTCATCATCAAATAATTCCAAATCAAGCCTCATGCCAAATCACCCTAAATACCAAAATTTTCCTTAAATCCATTTCCATGAAATCGACTTTACTTTTCCCAAGCCAAATGGAGCCATGGAGCCATGCATAAGCCATATGCAAGCCATGAGAGCCTCTTTACATGTCACCATGCCACTGGGGCAAAAAAGGAGGAGGCTCTTTCCTTAACTCCTAAAGCGTGGTTAACCACTTACGATTCCACTAAACCATGCTTAAGCCTAATTGTACTTGGATCGTGACTCTCAATCCTTCTTACCTTTCAATCAAGCCGATCCAAATCACTTTCTCCTCGGCCCTAAACCAGGCCTCGGGTGGTGCACCTAGCCCAAATGGGTGTGGGTTGACCCATTTAGGTCCAAAATCTACCATGCCCCATTCCACTTCGATCAAAGCCTTTACACATGTCCACAAGGACTGACGCACAAACCTCCACCCCCGACCCACCCGACTCGAGGGTGACCCATGCCCCGCCGGCCGGCCACCAGCCGCCGGAAAACACCATGGCCGAGAGCCTACACATGTGAGCCAACATCGAAATTCTCACTCGCTCGAGTCGCCCCATCCCTGAAGGTCACCACGGCCGATCTTCTCCTCACCAGAAAGAAATTCGATCCCAAGCCCTAACTCTCCCCGGAGGCCCCCGCCCAAATTTATTTAAACTCCACCCCTCTCGGCCACGAGGGGAGCCAAGCACAAACTCGTCAAACTCCGCCAAAATTGTTCGAAACCCTTCACCATCCTTAGAGCAAAGGATCCCGCGTCAATTCGCCCTAATCCCCACCAACAGAGCCCTCCAATTTCTCAACCGAAATTCCACCCAAAACCAGGACACTTTGCCACAAACAGCCAATCCTCAAATCACCGGTCCTACACCTTCACTCCACTCGCAGGAGAAGTTTCCCACCGAAAGCCCCCATCTCCAAAGCCACCCAAATAAGCCCACTTCCAAGCTAAGTGACGGTCGCGGTCACTTTCATATTAGCACCACGACCTCAGAGACTTCATCTGAGTCAGCCGGAACCCAATCGGGTGTGCAACAACTCTCGATCGGGGTTGCACTTCCTCTCGAGCTAAGGTGGCCGAGTTAACTATTCATCCCGAGCTTCCGGAGATTCTCCATTTCAAATTTTGCTCTGCTAATGCATGTTAGCCGTATAGATGTGTTCGTCTCTTCAAGACGAATCCACAGAGCATAAGAACATGAAAACCATCGAGAATCGAGCGAGATCTGTGATTTAAAGGACCCGCTCTCGGCGAGAACACTTTGGGACGATGAATCTGATGCCGTCCATTCGATACACGCGCGCACGGACGCGTCAGATTGCGGCCGGGACCAGAGACGTACGAGAACCGGCGGCCCGGCCGCCGACTGTGCGGCGGCGTCGACCGAGCGCGACGCGTGTGCGTCTCGTGAGTCGCCGCGAGGTTTCGCGCCGGCGCCGCGCTTGATAAATAGAAAATTGCATTTTCTTATTTATTTAATTTCTAAACTTCAAAAATCCATATCTCGCGTAGAAAAATCACAAAATAAAATAAAATACCCTCGTCAAAGGAACGTAGGAGAATAATGTGGAAAAGAAATCATTTAATTTAATTAAGTATTTTATTTTTTATAATTTATTTACTCGCATACATTTCCGATTCTCCACGACGTATACAATTCACCGCCGTACGAGACCATAAAAAGCAGTTCTCCGAACTTCGGAACATTCCCCGAATTTTCCAAGGTCGTATACCATCTCTCGCGAAAAGTTATTTATTTTTCAAATGCATGTTGTCGTTTTCTGAGTATTTTAATTCCAAAATTAGCGACGTTTTCGCGAAATAAATTCTGTGAAATATTTTAAGGACAAGCCTTGCGACTGTGAGAACTCTGAAAATGGTGACTAGCACCACTCGCATTAACCCTAATCGCTTAAACACCTAAAATGCTCTTTAATTAATTGTAGTTAACTGTGCATCAAATCGACTAAATCAATTCTCCATCGACCTTATGACGTATAATCCACCATAAAAATTCGTTCAATCAACTCATACCTAATTAATGGGGTTGATTGAGTCACTTAGCCATTTTAAACTTTAAAAATTCATAACTTTCAAAAATATTTTAAAATTCACCAAATCGTGGCTGGGAGCCCTCCTTTATATCGTGGAACCGCAAATTAAAATTTCAATTTTCTAAAGCTGATTTTTAATAATATTTTAATATTTTTAATAATTAAAAAATAATAAAAATCACAAAAATAATAAAATTCACCAAAATGTCGCATTTCAATTTTAATCACTTAGGAACAAATCCCACATTTTTCCTAAGCCTATTTAGCGAGATATTAAATTTTAAAGCCCTAAAGGGTAATTTTAAATTAAAAAATGTATTTTCTATAAAGATTTCACTAAAATAACGATTATAAATCATGTAAAAATCGAAATCGTTAAAATCGATTCTCTCATTTCGATATCGTAGTAGATTTTGAAAAATATAAAATCCATTTTTCAACATTTATCTTATTTTTAAATTAATTAACACTCCAAAACTCAAAATAATTATAATAAAAATAATATAATTCAAAAAATCACCAAAATTGGTCCAAGTGCTTCTCTCATTGTGAATGTCCCTAATTTTCTTAAGGACAAATAAACTTTTCCTCGTCATGTTATCAAATTTTCCTCAAAAATCTCATTTTCCACCAAAAATAATTATATAAATAAATTAAATACAGAAATTACATTTTCTCCTCTCACGCCTTTATCGACATACGAGCGTTTCACATAAAAATTTCAAGTTCATTCGAGTTCAATTTAATGTAGCTACAAATTATTGCTCAGCTATAAAATTGTTAATTAAAATCTTTAATCCTTAATTAAAACTTTAGGTTTAATAAAATCAACAAGTAAAATATTTGATCCTAACTGATTCGATGATCAAATTTAAATAATTAAAGGGTAGAAACCCATTAAATAATTTTAAAATGATTAAACTTTAATTAAATACTGCATTAAATTTAGTTAATAATAAATCAATTATTAAAATAAGGATCTTTATTATAATAGATTTATTCTTTAATTTAAAAATTCCTAAATTAATTATATCAACTAATACTCAATTTTTAATTAAAATGATAATTCAAATTTAAAATATTAGCACTTAATTTCAATTAAAATTAAAAATAAAATAAATTAAAGACATAAATTAAATTAAGATTAAATTTAATAATTAAATTAAGATTAAATTAAATAATTAAATTAAATTAAATTAAACAATTAAATTAAATTAAGATTAAATTTTAATAATTAAATTAAATTAAATTAAATAATTAAATTAAATTAAATTAAACAATTAAATTAAATTAAGATTAAATTTAATAATTAAATTAAATTAAATTAAATAATTAAACAATTAAATTAAATTAATTAAAATTAAATTAAATTAAATCAAACAATTAAATTAAATTAAATTAAAATTAAATTAAATTAAATTAAACAATTAAATAAATTAAATTAAATAATTAAAATTAAATTAAATTAAATTAAATAATTAAATTAAAGCTTAAATCAAATCAAATTAATTAAACACTGCTCAAATTAAATCAACTACGTTAAACTAAATTAAAACTCAATTAAATTAAGTTAAATTAAATATAACATCACCCAAATATTATTAAAAGAAATTAAATATAAAACAACTCGAACACTATTCCAAATTTAAACTCTTTAACTTAACCAAATCATTCAATACTAACTTACCCTCAAAAAGCTTTAGTTATTATACCTCCTAAATAAAACATTAAATGCAATATCACTACTCATGTGATATTCAAACGCCCTAAGCTTCACCGAGCAAATTAACAAGCATTTCAAAACCTCATACGATCGATTCATTTATATAATTAAATTCATCTAAAACAATCCCGAAATATCGAAAAGATGTTTAAGATTCTTCTAAGACTTCCTCAATACGATAGATATTTATAAGAACAATCAATTCGATTATTCTTCACGGCGAAAATCGTCCTTAAACTAAAACCCAAAGAACTCAGACGTCATAGAGACGACTAAATTTACAGATTGTGAATTTTATATAAAAAACCATAACCTTTCCCTTACCATACTCAGAACTCGCTTAAATATTATAATCAGGTTTTTGTTGGCAATTGGGACGACGCGGAAGACCCTCCAAGACGCTTATTTTACCAATTACTTTCGCAATTTACTTTATTGCAAATGCATTTTACTTTTCTTGCAATGACAAAAACAACCGTTGCATGAAAATTCCACACCTTTAGATGCACCAAAACCGAAACCAAAACTAAGTTAAAAGTCAACAGAAGATAAAATTCATCACAATAACATTTCAAAATATAAAACAACTCAAAATTTAATCACAAAATCGAACACAAACTACACCGTAACTAAATTAAACGTCCCGTCGGATGATCGGAATACCCTCGATGATGTAACCTACGCGTCGCTAACGGATTTCCCACGGCCTAAATGAAAGCGTGAACTCATTCACGAGTTTACAAAATTCATCTCGGGACTAAGTGAATCCGATAAAAATAACGATGCCGGGCTGACGAACCGGCGGGATCTTAACCTCCGTCGTTATAATCGTCTTAAGATTCGTTTTTTAAATAAAACATAAAAAACACTTAAATTAACATTTTCTCTAAACCAAAACACTTTTCTTCTCAACTCCCCGATTTATGATTTCTAAAATTAAACCTCTCGCAACAACAAGGAGCTCGGAGCACAGGCGGCACGACCATCGTCATCAAGCAAAACCCGAGTCTACTTCAAAGAAACTTTCCTAGAATTAAAAACAACCAAGCCATAAGACTTCGAGGTAGCTCGCCTAAGGCAACATAAATCCTCAACTCTTCTCAGCATTTCCGTATCGCAAATTAAGCCCTAACCGGCCTGGGATTCCGATAGCCGTCCGATACGACATAAACCCTCACATTTTCTGTGCCATTTGCTCGATTTTATCATACAAATATAAGCCCTAATTAATTAAAACTGCAAGATCAAATACTAAATAAACATTAGGACTTTCCTAAATTCAAGCCAAACGACAGATGGGCTTCGGGAAATTATCGAAGTTCACTTCGAATCGCTGGATTCCTACCTTTCTTCCTTCGGATTCACAAAACAAAATGTTCCAAATTGATCCATTCCCCATTTCGAAATTCCAAAATTCAATCCTCGAAAACCCTAAACTTTCAAATTCCCGAGAGCACCGATTATTATCGAGAGTTTTCTTAGGTGATTCCCGTCACTTAAGATGTAATTAACTATGCGGGCTCTCGCCCTTATGTGGAATTTTAAAGAACCTGTAATATAAACCCCGTTTAACGTTTTCATATTGCTGTGGAAACTTGTCGCTTATAAAATTGGTTCGTTAGGATCAAACGGATGTCACTAATCTTCTAGCTTATTTAATCAAGCCCCACCATCAAGCAAAGGTGTCTATCCTTGTGTGATGTATACACCCGTTCGTGGTGCTATGCCCGTTTATATAAACTATTTCAGACTACGCGAGATCTGGCGAATTCATATCTTAAAAAACCTTCAAATTTAAAATTATTTTCAAAATCAAATACTACTTTTCAAATTATTTATTTTAATTAAATTAAAAATTCGCCGACGTATCATAGCGACCCCTCTTCAAAATAAAACACGACCTAAAAATATGCCGACAAGATTTAAGTACTCCGCCTGGGAATATTCCTCTCTCCATTATAATCAAATACCCCGTTTCAAAACGGTAGTGTATCCATGTCCCTAATGGATCAAACTACCCCTCTTTCCGTTGGAATACTATGTTCATTTCTATTCAACAAGTATACCAACATTTCCTGATTAGGAGCCACCGTTGCGACACCCCAAATCGCAGAGGCTCCGAGATCCTCACTCCGCCCCCCGAGGCGCGGCGGACCCCGTTGACCTCTATTTTCGATGAGGTCTTCTTCCTTCTTTTAGTGCTTGTGATTCAAATTCTCTGGGGCCTTTCCCTTTCGACTATCTGTGAGGGATCAGAATCGGGGACCCGCCTTTTAGAAATTCAAACCACTTCTAAACTCCCCGCAAACTCCACAAACTCGACTATAGACCCCTAATCACCTGTATGTCAAATCAAATATGGAAGTTTAAAGGATGAGTTCCTATGACTCTTCGTCTTAGATCGCCCGGTGGCCCGGTCTGGGTAGCTGGCCGATATACACTACAATTACACACTACATTTCCACACACTTCCTAAAACCACACCCATACCCAACTTGACCTCCCGACCTGCGTGCGTGATTCACATACCGTCCTTAACCCCCAAGTCTCACGATATGTTGCATCAACATAATTAATGCCCCAACGAGTCCTTCTACGTCTATATGGCCGGAATGGCTTCATGGCTCAACCAAAATGATTTCACCCCACCCAAATTCACCCAATCTTCAATTTCCCAAATTTTCACCCCGACCCCCGGACCCTACACCTACTAAACCTACCCAAAACCCTCGAATTACCCAAATTTTTGCAAAATCTCCAAATTACCTAAAATTTTCCAAAATCAATCCCAAACACCTCCACATCACTCAAATTGATCATCCATACCCAAAAATACCAAAAATTCCAAAAATACCCCCCAATACCCTCCAAATACCCAAAATACCCTTTCGACCTAAAAATCCAAAAATTCAGAAAATTCCAGAAAATTTAAAAATCCGCCAAAATTATCTCCAATTTCATTTTGTCCAACTACACCATGGGCCAATTTTGTCAATTTACCCTACTTTTGTCAAAATCCCCTAAATCACCCATTTTAACCTGAAGCGACCCAATGTCAAACCAAACATACCCAATTGACCCCAATCTTGGTCCAATTCAATTCTAAACTTCAATTCAACATTCCTGTAATACCAATTTAGACCAAATCCAAGTCCAATTTCGATCGACACTGATCCAATTTCACTTTCAAATCTTAAAGCCCAAATTGGACCCATGACCCAAACTTAACCCAAACTCACCCAATTCAACTCCAATTAACCCCAAATCTTTTCTAAACCTTTCCTTAACATCCTCATAAACAAAACACTAACATGATTCGCCCAAGATTTCGACTCCAAACCCCACTCAAATTCAACCCAAAATCAAAGCCCAATTTCGACCTAAACCCAAATCTAACCCAAATAGGCCCAAACCCTCAAAATTAAACCCAACCAAAGCCAAAACCTCTTTGAAACATTCCCATAAACATTTCCTAATATTTATTTTACATCAATTTCAACCTCTGAAATTTCAACATCGCCCAAAGCAAATTTCACCCCGACCTACATCGCTCCATTCACCAAAAGAATTCAAATCCAACCCAATTCAAGTCCAAACTACCCCAAATTTGCTTCAAGTCACTCATGACACATCCATGAGCTAAACCCAATAATTATTTGGCCCAACCTCTTTACAAAATTTCATCCCAAAATCCATTTTAAAATTCAAGAGCCCACTTTCCTAATCCATCTTAAAAGCCCATCTAAAACCCTTTCAAAAAAGCCCAAAATTCTTCCAAGGCCCATATGACATTTCCCCTCATCATACTTTCAATTAAAATCATCCCTAAGTTCTAAATTCATCATCAAATAATTCCAAATCAAGCCTCATGCCAAATTCACCCTTAAATACCAAAATTTTCCTTAAATCCATTTCCATGAAATCGACTTTATTTTCCCAAGCCAAATGGAGTTTCATGGAGCCATGTATAAGCTATATGCAAAGCTATGAGAGCCTCTTTACATGTCACCATGCCATTTTGGGCAAAGGGAGGAGGCTCTTCCTTAACTCCTAAAATGCTGTTAACCACTTACATGATTCCACTAAACCATGCTTAAGCCTAATCGTACTCGGATTGTGACTGGACCCCACTAATCAAGCTGATCCAAATCACTTTCTCTCAAACTTAAACCAGCCTTGGGTGGTGCACCTAGCCCAAATGGGTGGGTCGACCCATTTAGTCCAAATCTAACCTACGCCCCATTCCACTTTTGGACAAAGCCTTTACACATGTCCATGGCCACCGGACAGACAAACCTCCAAACTCTGACCCACCTGACCTTCGAGGGTGACCCATGCCTGGCCGGCCGGCCACTGTGCCGCCGGAAAACACCATGGCCGAGAGCTCACATGTGAGCCAACATCGGGGGCTCTCACTTCGCCGAGCCGCCCCATCCCTACGGTCACCACGGCCGATCTTCTCCTCACTCGTAGCAAACTCGATCCCAAGCCCTAACTCTCCCCGGGAGGCCCCCCAGCCAGCTCTATTTAACCCACCCCTCTCGGCCATGAAGGGAGCCAAGCACAAACCTCGCCGAAACTCGCCAAAATTGTTCCAAACCTCTTCACTCATCCGTATAGCTTGATCCCTCATGTCAATTTGCCCTAATCCCCACCAACAGAGCCCACCCTCAACCGAAATTCCACTCCAAACCAAGGGACACTTCGCCACAGCCAGCCCAATCCTCAACCGACCGGTCCCACACCTCACCTGGACTCGCAGAGAAGTTTCCCACCGAAAGCCCCATCTCCAGCCACCTGCTTGCCCAGCCTCCAAGCTTTGTGATCTACTGCGGGTCACTTTCATATACAGCAATTCACCAAGACCAGGAGACTTCATCCTGGAGCTTGCCGGGACCCAATCGAAGGTGCAACAACTCTCGTATCAAGCCACACTTCTCCTCGAGCTAAGGTACTTATGCTAAACTATTCATCCTTGTGCTTCTTGAGATTCTCCATTTCAAATGCCTTAGTTTCAATGCATGTTAGCCGTATAGATGTGTTCGTCTCTTCAAGACGAATCCACAGAGCATAAGAACATGAAAATCCATCGAGAATCGAGTGCGAGATCTACGGATTTAGTGTAGACGCTCCTGCAAAGAGAACACTCGGGACGATGAACTGTGCGATGCCGTCCATTCGATACACGCGCGCACGCGGGACGGCCGAGGATTGCGTCTGACCAGAGACGGTACGAGAACCGCGGGGCCCGGGCTGCTGACTCCAGGTGGCTGCGTCGAATGGGAGCGCGACGCGTGTGCGTTCCTCGAGTCAGCCGAGGCCGACGCGGCGCCGCGTGGATAAATAGAAAATTAGGGTATTTTTCTATTTATTTAATTCCCTAAACTTCAAAATTCATATCTCTCCGTGTAGAAAAATCACAAAAATGTTTAAAAATACCCTCTCGCTTCGCATGAATGTTTTATAATAATGTGGAAAAGAAATCATTTAATTTAATTAAGTATTTTATTTTTTATAATTTATTTACTCTCTCGCATACATTTAATTCTCCATGCATGTATACAATTCACCACGGTACGAGACCATGTATTTTCAAGCCTCCCGAACTCGGGAACATTCCCCGAATTTTCCAAGCGTCGTGTGCCATCTCTCGTGAAAAGTTATTTATTTTTCAAATGCATGTCGTCGTTTCGAGTATTTTAATTCCAAAAATTAAAAGATGGCCAGGAAATAAATTTAAATATTCTATTTACGTTCCTTATGACCGCAGAACTCTATGTAAAATAGGACTCGAGTTAATTCACTCGCATTAACCCTAATCTAGCTTAAACACCTAAAAAATAAAAGCCTTTAATTAATTAGAGTTAACCAGGTATCAAATCGACTTGAAATCAATTCTCCATCGACTTTTGGTGACGTATAATCCACCATAAAAATTTGAGGTCAATTTCGGGATCCCGTTAGCCCCACTAATCAAGTCGATTAAGCCACTAGCCATTTTAAACTTTAAAAATTCATAACTTTTAAAATACTTTTTAAAAATTCACCAAATTGGTTTTGGAGCCTCTCTGGATATCAGGGGAACCTAAGAAAATTAAAATTTCAATTTTCTAAAAAAGTTAATTTTTAATAATATTTTAATATTTTTAATAATTAAAAAAATAATAAAAATCACAAAAATAATAAAATTCACCAAAATGTCACATTTTGAATTTTAATCACTTAGGAACAAATCCCACATTTTTCCTAAGTCTTATTTAAGGAGATATTAAATTTTAAAGCCCTAAAATTTTTAAAATTAAAAAATGTATTTTCTAACATTTTTACTAAAATAATTACAATAAATCATGGTAACCGAAATCGCAAAATTTGATTCTCTCGTTTCGATACTCTGCAGGCATTTTCGAAAATATAAAATCCATTTTTCAACATTTATCTTATTTTTAAATTAATTAACACTCCAAAACTCAAAATAATTATAATAAAAATAATATAATTCAAAAATCACCAAAATCGTCCAAGTGCTTCTCTCGTCATTATAATGTCCCCTAATTTTCTTAAGACAAACTTTCCCTGGCCATGTTATTAAATTTTCCTCAAAATCTCTATTTTCCACCAAAATAATTATATAAATAAATTAAATACAAAATCACATTTTCTCCTCTCATATGTCTTTATCGACATACGAAATAGAGCCACATAAAAATTTCGTTCATTTAATTTCAATTTGTAGCTATTTAAAATTATTAAACTTGCATGAAACTGCAATTAAACTTTCAACCCTTAATTAAAACTTTAGGTTTAATAAAAAATCAACAAGAAAATATTTGATCCTAACTGATTCTTTTACGATCGAAATTTAAATAATTAAAGGGTAGAAACCCATTAAATAATTTTAAAATGATTAAACTTTAAATTAAATAATAGATTAAATTGGAAGAATAATAAAATCGGGAATTATTAAAATAAGGGATCTTTATTACAGTAAGAGATTTATTCTTTAATTTAAAAAATCCCTAAATTAATTATATCAACTAATACTCAATTTTTAATTAAAATGATAATTCAAATTTAAAATATTAAAAGACTTAATTAAATTATTAAACTCTTTTAAATTTCAATTAAAATTAAAAATAAAGTAAATTAAAGATAAATTAAATTAAAATTAAATTAAATTTAATAATTAAATTAAATTAAGACAAATTAAATTAAATTAAATTAAATTAAAATTAAATTAAATTAAATTAAACAATTAAATTAAATTAAATTAAACAATTAAATTAAGTTAAATTAAATAATTAAATTAAATTAAATTAAATAATTAAATTAAATTAAACTAAAAAAAATTAAATTTAATTAAATAATTTTAAATAAATAAATTAAATTAAATTAAATTAAATTAAATTAAATAATTAAATTAAATTAAATTAAATCAAATTAATTAAACATCAAATCAAATTAAATTAAATTAAACTAAATATAAAATAACCAACACTATTCCAAATTTAAACTCTTTAACTTAAACCAAATCATTTCCGAATACTAACTTACCCTCAAAGCCTTTAGTTATTATAAATACCCTAAATAAAACATTAAAAATGAAGTGTCACTTCACTCATGTGGGATATTCAAATGTCCTAGTTCATCGAGCAAATTAACAAGACTGGAAACCCCTGACGATCGATTCATTTATATAATTAAATTCATTTCGACTTAAAATAATCCTGTAAATATCAAGACAAGCAAGATCCTTCTAAGACTTCCTCACATGAGCAGTGATATTTATATATCACCGAATTTGATTATTCTTTCATTTATTAAAATCGTCCTTAAACTAAAACCCAAAGAATCCTGGGGACAAGCCATAGAGGATTTATCAACATAAGATTAAGAATTTGCAAAACCATAACCTTTCCCTACTACCTAACTTGTTTAAAATATTATAATTGTGTTTTAAGTGCAAATGATGACGGGAAGACCCTCCTGCACGCTTTTATTTTATCGCAATTTACTTTCGTAATTTACTTTATCGCAAATGCATTTTACTTTTTCGTACGATAAAACAATCGTTGCACGAAAACCCACACCTTATATAGACCCTAAAACCGAAACCAAAACCAAGTTAAAAGTCATTGCAAGATAAAATTCACCGCCACAACATTTCAAAATATAAAACAACTCAAAATTCTAATCACAAACAGAACACAAAACTACAATTACAACTAAATTAAAACGTCCTGGCTTGGATGATCTAGAATACCCCTGGATGACGTAACCTACGCAGTTGCTAACCCGGATTTCCCACGGTCTAAATGAAAGTGTGGAACTCATTCAAATAGCTTAAGAAATTCATCTCGATCTGTTTTCGAATCCGATAAAAATAACGTATGCCGGAAGGATGGGAACTGGATCTAACCTAAAGGTCGTTATAATCAACTTTAAGATTGCTTTAAATAAAACATAAAAAACACTTCGGAAATTAAGATTTTCTCTAAACCAAAACACTTCTCTCATCCCTGATTTATGATTTCTAAAACTAAACCTCTGCAACAACAAGGAGCTCGGAGTACGCGCGGGCAAACACGACCATCGTCATCGCAAAACCCGAGTCTACTTCAAGAAAATCTTCTCTTAGACTAAAGCAACAAAGCCATAGGATTTCGAGGTAGCTCGCTTCTTAGTGCAACATAAACTAACTCTTCGTTGTGCATTTGCATCGCAAATTAAGCCCTAACCTATTCTTGTGATTCCGATATAGCCGTCCGATACGACATAAACCCTCACATTTTCTGTGCTATTCTTTGCTTGATTTTATCATACAAATATAAGCCCTAATTAATTAAAATCGGGCAAGATTGAAATACTAAATAAACATTAGACTTTCCTAAATTCAAGCCAAACGATAGATACGTGAAATTATCGAAGTTCACTTCGAATCGTTGATTTCTCCTACCTTTCTTCCTTTTGGATTCACAAAACAAAATGTTCCAAATTCGATCCATTCCCTATCAAAATTCCAAAATTCAATCTTTGAAAAACCTTAAACTTCAAATTCCCTGAGAGCGTAATCATCGATTATTATCGAGAGTTTTCAGTGATTCCCGTCACTTAAGATGTAATTAACTATACCATTTCATAATTTTAAAGAACCTATGTAATATAAACCTCGTTTAATGTTTTCATATTAAGCAAGGGAAACTGTCATTTTTATAAAATCGGGTTCACGTACCAAACGCATGTCACTAATCTTCTTAGCTTATTTAATCAAGCCCCACCATCATGCTGTGTCTATCCTTGTGATAGGTACACGGTTTGTGGTGCGGTGCTCGTTTATATAAACTATTTTGGGATGCGAGACGGCGAATCTCATATCTTAAAAACCTTCAAATTTAAAATTATTTTCAAAATCAAATACTACTTTTCAAATTATTTATTTTAATTAAATTAAAATTCGCCGACAGATTTCGTTAGGCGACCCTCTTCAAAATAAAACACGACCTAAAAAATAAGCCGCACAGATTTCTGCGACTAACATGAATATTCCTCTCTCCATTATAATCAAATACCCCGTTTTCAAAATCGTAAAGGTATCCATGTCCCTAATGGATCAAACTACCCTCTTTCCGTCATTGAATACTATGTTCATTTCTATCTCGAACAAGTATACCAATATCTTCTGATTTAGAGCCACTCGTTGTACACCCCAAATCGCAGAGGTTCCGAGATCCTTTTACCTCATTTCCGAGGGTTGCACCCCCACCAGCAGCAATAAAGATCCTTCGAGTCGGGAAGTCTTGCTTAAGACTTTCTTTCCTTCGAATCGCCCTTACCTTCTCTACACCTCAACGTTCCGTTCTAAATAAACAAACCCTCTAATAAATGATTCTTTTAACAAACGATTCTTTTTATAAATGCTACGAACAAAGAACGAGTTCGACTCTTTTTCAATTCCTTTTCGTCCCAAAGAAAAGTACATAACTCGTGACCGACAACCGTAATCTACCTCGCAGAAATGGAAGCCCCGAAACCGATTTTTCTCCTTCACCAACTGACCGGACTTCGCCGTCTATAAGGATGAACTCGCCCGACAATGGGGTCATCCGGACGGACAAACGGGCTCGAAAACACGAACGTCAAAGTCACCGACGTCTCCCTCTTCGCACCGACAGCAAGGTATCCGGCCGAGGAACCACTCGCTCGAGTTCAACTCAGGGTCGACCCAAGAGTTTCCTCCCCGAGCGGGGTCCCAACTAAAGAGGAGTACCGCCGTCCGGGCAGAGGACCGTTCTCACTCACCCCCACCTGCCTAGCCGCTTCGCACCTACCCCGACTTCGCCAAATCAAAGGGGAAAGGAATCCACCATGGTAAACCCGTTACCGCGGAGGGCAATGGGGGATCTTCCGTAAGACCTTCGTCTTCGAAATCGGGTCCAGTCAAGATTCCGTCGCCGACAAAGACCCAAAGAAGAAATGTAAATGTATGATCACAAAAGGAAGCCGTAGCCGCCGAGGCTGCCTTCCCGAGGAAATTCCGCAGCTGCTTAATATACACCGTTACGTAATATACACCACCGCTCGACTACATACCACTTTGGGAGGAAGCAGTTCCATCCCCTCTCCGCCGCAGGATGAAGAGAATGTTCGAAAGATTGCCGCCACATTACCACGCCCCGCATACTACAACGATGCTCTCGCAAGAAAGAATCGTAACTACGCCGTTTCGTCGACCGCAAACTTTGGTGGTGTTGCCGAAGAAGGAAAATTGCCCCGCGTCGAAATTCTACGAAGGATGTATGTGCTCAAATCCCGTCTCGGGCCCCGAGTAGAACCCGCCATCATGATGTGGGGTGCTTGCCAAGAGAATGAAGGCTAGCCCGCCCTCGTCGTAGTATCGGGATTACGACAGAGGATACCACCTTCCAAAGATTCGTCGATGCACCATCCGGGCCGCGCACCTTCCGCCGCTAGAAGGATGGTGTGCGGCGTCCCACTACGGGGCAAAGCTTGAGACTCAAATGTGCCACTCGAGAAAGAAAGTCTCGCCAGAGGCCGGAATCCGAAGAAAGTGCTACCGCGATGAAGGGGACTCGTGAAAAAAGGACCCGCAACCATCGTACGACAACCACAAAGATACACAAAGCTCCGCTAGAAGATGCCATGGAAAGCCGAGAACCGACATCCGACGGCCGGCAAAAGAAAGAGAAGAAAAGTTCCTGGAGACGAGATCGACTCATCGAATTCATGGACAACGAATATGCAGAAATCAACACAAGTTGAGACACGAGCTTCATCATCTTCTCACAAGGCTCAAGAACAAGCAGAAGAGAGGAGCCGTAACCGATGAAGAGACAGCCTTCAGAAAGGACGTGTCATCGCTCAAATGGCGAAGAGGATGGAAGAGATGGTCGTAGCTCTAGCCACTCTCCAAAAGTCAAGTACAACCACATGTAGAGACACCCCTTAAGTCATTCACATCGTAGACGGAGGAAAGGAGATTACATCCGTCAATGGGGATGACCAAACTCGAAAAAGGATACAACACAAAGTATGATCCCCGAAAAGGATATCAAGAACTTGGTAACAAAGGAAAAAGTAGAAGCTCCTAGCACACCGAAGAACGGGACATCTATTCGACGGCAGAATTCCTTACCCGAAGAATTCGACGCTGTCCAATACCCGTGCCGTACCCACCCTCTCGTTTAAGACCTTCGATCGTACGGGGAACCCCGACAAAGATGCTGCACACTTTCGTGCCGCCTGTTGCAATGCCGGCGGGAGCGATGCGCTACTCTTCCGACGCGCCCGTTAGCAACACAGAATCGCCTTCGACCGGTACTTGCACTACCCAACGGTTCCGTGAAGACATTCCCGCAGCTAGAGAGCCTCTTCATTAAGCGATTTGCACGGAGCTCGCACTCACATCACTATATGTGATTTAGTGGTACAGAAACAAAGACCGAATGAAATCCCAGTGGATTACATACTTCGATGGAGAAATTTAAGTATGAAGTGCGAACCACAACCGCAAGAACAACATGCGCTCGCATCTCGCTTTTAAAAGCATTCACGGCCCGATAAAGACTTCCTCCTCAAGGATTCACTATTAAGACGAGAATAAGGTTAAAGTGCCGAAAGCTTGCAAGAAGAGGCGAAGAATTAGTTTTGCCGACAAGACGGACAAGCAGAGCCGTGAAGACTTTCGAAAAAATCCGGATCGTCAGCAGCCAGCTTGACAAAGGCAAACA
Organism: Papilionanthe hookeriana x Papilionanthe teres; assembly: GCA_022702705.1. Taxonomy (NCBI): domain Eukaryota; kingdom Viridiplantae; phylum Streptophyta; class Magnoliopsida; order Asparagales; family Orchidaceae; genus Papilionanthe; species Papilionanthe hookeriana x Papilionanthe teres. The sequence goes on from CM040438.1 coordinate 42,688,803, forward strand.
ACCGATGCAAATACCACCAGCGTAACGGCCGCAAGAACGACAACAAAATTACCAAGAACCCTGGGCCCGCCCATCGCCGTCTCCGCAAGATGAACAACCGTCCCCGTCCGCAACGTACATCGAGGAGCCTCGAGCAAAATATCCGTTCAAAAATGAAGCAAAGACTAAAGATGTTCCGTAGCCTTAATGAAAACTCCGTATTTCCAACATGGTGAGTCTAAAAGACTGAGGAAGTCAACAAGAAAGGTGATCCCAACTTTTGCCCCTACCATCTGATGTTTCTAGCACAAGATGTAAGACCGCATTACTCTCAAAAGTCAAGGCTCAACGACAACCTTCTAAAGGAAATATAACAATCCCGAAGGAGGCTACGAAGGAACCCCGTAAAGGAGGTTCCGTCAATGTTATCTCAACCGATCCCGTCATTCCGATGCATCCCTATGCAACCGACGATGGATGGACTACCGCCCTGACGAGATCTTCGAAGAAGACTTTAGACAACATCCGAACCGCTTCGGTGCGAGCTTCAATTCGTAGTTCGAGACTGTTAAGCTTCGTACTATCACTCGCGATAGAAGAGCCACTCGACAGAGAAAATCGAAGAAAAGAAGAAAAATCGACGGGCGAGAGGGACCGAGATTCCTAAGGCCGTACTAGGGGCCGCTATCCTGTGACAGTCGTTTCCGATTCGGGGGAGAAATCCTCGAACCTCCGATTTTGTATGATTATCCGCTCACTTTGGTGGGATCATATAATGATAAGGGTGATTTTTCGCGCTTCGGCTACGTTTGACCGTTTCTAACGATTACGTAACTAGCGACAATCCGGCGTCGATTTCGATACCAACAACAATTCTCAAATCATACATGATCTCGACGATCAAAATGACGAAGAAGGCATCCATCAAGGAGGCTACGAGAGTTCAACAAGCAACGGATCTATCTCGCAGTTTCGAGGGAGCTCCAAGCTACGACAGTTAGAGCCTTCGCATTTCCGGAAGGTAATCCGTAAGAGCCAACATTCCGATTCAGGAGGAGACACCAAGAAACTCAATACTAGATTCGGTAAGAAATTACAAAGTCAACTCGAGAAGTGGAAGAGTTCTACCTCCAAGAACGGTCCAAAAGACAAAGGAGTGTGTGGTTGTTCAAGAAGAACCAACCCCACAGAAGACATACCCATTCGAGAAGAAGCCGAGACACAAGAGAACAAAGTGACTACAACGTGCTAGCCCATCTTAGAAACTACCGCCAAACTCGAGCATTTACGATGCTCTCATCTTATCAAAGGAGACGAGAGAAGTTTCCGATCAAGGTTGCCTTACTCGATCCGGAAAATTGCGAAATTTCAAATGGCTGAGATTCCTTAGATGAGGTTTGCTCGTTAAAGGAACAACAGGTGTCACCTTCACAGACAACGACCTACTACTCGTATCGCGATCACAACCGACCGTCAGAGCATTTCGCCATAATCGAGTTTCACGTCCCGTAGCACAGATCCAGGAGCATCAATCAATATAATGAGTCTTCGAACACTAGCATACTGGGAAATCGATGCTCGCAGCTCGAGGCCGACAAAATGTTATTAAGAGGATTCAACCGTAAAGGAGAGCTCCCTGGTCAATAACGCTACCGATGAAGACCGGTGATTTAGCAAAGACAACCGCAAAATTTCATATAATCGATTCGTAAACGTCGTTCAACGCTCTACCGCCGACCATGGATACAATAAAACAAAGGATGGTACCATCATCTCGCATCGCTGCATCAAATATTACGATGAGGAACAAGGCATCAAAGGAGACTTACAATCATTCTCCGTACATGAAATTGGAATCCATGAAGATGCCGCTTATTATGCACCGCCAAAGAAAAACAATCTTCTCAAGAGATACCATAACAAATGAAGCAAAGAAAGTTCGTGACAACGAAGAACTCCGAAGTTCTAGTCCATCAGCCACTCACCACTCCTTCCCGCGAGATGAAGGTTTCTCCAACTCGCATCCGAGGTCGAGGCCGGACGGGTGCCGTGGCAGAGACACTCAGACAATCGCATTAAGAAACCAACCATCAATGTCAGATTGGGACGATGGGGCCTCCGAAGAGGAAAAGAAATCAAGCAAGAAGCAGCAACAATAAGTCGAAAGAAGCCGCAATACAAGATCTCCTCGAAGATGAAAAGAACGAAGAATACAAATCAAATGTACGAGAAGATTAACCACTACGTACATACTATGACCCTAACTCCTATTCATTCTAATAAGATCGAGGGTATGGAGGTCAAAGAGGTACGTAGTGACGGTGCAAAGCCGATCAAATTCTACCGTGGTGCTTCTTCCTCCAAAACCGAAAATAATGTACAATTCCGAAGATGTCACTTCATCGAATTAATGGAATTACCTTTCGAGTAGACTCTCCCTCGTGTTCAAAATTTAATTCAACGTGGTTTCTTACCTCGACAATGACGACAAAAGGCCAATCACAACATTTTGAAAAGTTATGGAATAACTCCGGCCGTCCTCCCAATTCAAAGTATGGACTCGATCGGCACAAGAGGTCGCGCTGACGATACCGAATTTTGCTTGGTTGTCACTCTAAAGTCCAATGAAAATTGCATGGAAACTACCGACGAACTCGAAGATTTACAAATCGAGACGCTCCACCAGAATTCGAAGAAGAAATTAAATCCACAATAAAGATGAATTAATGGAAGCAACTTAGGTACTAGCGAAGAGCCTAAGACTGCCTTGTTAGCTCCTTACTCAACAAAGAAGACTCCGAAGAAATAATCAAATTGTTAATGGAATTTAAGGACCGTTTTGCTCGGAACTACGATGAAATGCCAGGATTAGCTCCAGAGGTTGCAGTCCATAAGCTAGGAGTAGATCCTACTGTCCCGCCGACAAGGTCCCGAAGAATGCGTTCTTAAATCGAACAACAAGTCATACCCCGAAGTTAAAAAGCTAATAAACACGCTAAATTTGTCCGCGAAGAACAATACCCGACCTCGGCTACCAACGTAGCGCGCCGAAAGAAGAATGGTCGGGACGGAATTTGTGTGGACTTCGCAGATTTAAACAAGGCATGTCCAAAAGATGAATTCCCTCTACCGATTCCTTAACCGATGATCGATAATGGCTCGACACATGAAATATTCTCATTCATGGATGGATCTTCGTGGATACAACCAGATAAAAATGGCTCCACATTTAAAGCTTACGAAAGATTCAAAATAACGCCGATCGGAGTATTCGACACGGTGATGCCATTCGGACCGAAGAACGCAGTGAGCAACTTACCAAAGAGCAATGACAAGAATTTTTGATGATCTCATCCAATCAAGTCGAGTGCTACGTGGACGATGTCGTCATCAAAAGCAAAGTAAAGGAAAACCACCGTATGATTTGAGAATCGTTTTCGAACGATTAAGACAATTAACCTTAAGATGAATCCTCTTAAATGATACTTTCGGCGTCACCTCCGGAAATTCTTAGGATTCGTTGTCCGACATCGCGGAATTGAAATCGATCCGAGAAGATTAAAGCCATCTTAGAAATGCCGCCTCCCAAAACCTTAAAACAACTACGATCTTTCAAGGGAAGTCGGCATATCTTCGACGCTTATTCCAAACCGTCTTCGGCAGTGTCAGCCTTTTCTCGGCACTAGTTAAAAAGGACGCCAAATTTATTTGGGAAGAGAAATGCCGTAAGGCCTTCGAAGACATTAAACAATATTTAATGACACCCTCCCCGTTCCACAGCCCCCGGCCTCGTGTGTACCGCCGATACTTTACACCGCGGCTTTAGACGACTTCTCTCGAGCCCCGTTAGCCCAGTCAATGATGAGGGTAAAGAAAATGCTCTTTACTACTTAAGCCGTCGTTTACTTCCGACGGAGGTAAGATATCCCGCAATTGAAAAGCATTGTTTCGTCCCCGATCTTCGCCGCTCAAAAGCTCGGGGCATTACATGCTTTCTCATAAGGCCAACTCGATCTCGGTTTAATCCATTGCAATACTCGATGACTCGTCCAACACTTTCCGGCGTACTCTGCTAGATGGTCAATGATATTATTGCAATTCGATATAACTTTCGTGCCTCTCGCGTGCCGTAGCGTAGACAAGTCTTATTGCATTTCCGCAAGACACCCTTTGCCGCTCGAATCTCCTCTCAATGACGATCCGCGATGAACAAATAATGAGCCTAAGACCCCGATGATCGACGCTGGGAATTGTATTTCGACCTGAGCATCTTCAGTACACAAAGACGAAGAATCGCAAGTGATGTTCCGTAAGGCAGAATCGGGCTAATCTTTATAACACCGAGCGGGGATGTTAAGATACTCCTACCACTTCGACGTAACCGCGTACAAACAACGGCGTAATACGTCTCATAACGGGATTGGAATTAACCATTCAAATCGTGATACCGTACATCAACATCTACGGATTCACAAGACCATTCAACAGACGCTGTATTACCATTAATTTTTAAACCAAGATCAACAATACTCCAAAGATGCCATACAAATTCGTTGAACATTCCAAATGTGACAATCTACAAGATTCCTAAAAGAGAATGCTTTAACAGATGCTTTAGCCCGTCTCGCAAAAGAATTCGCCCGTTTGCAAGATGAATCAAACTGAAGTGTCACTACTCTGACGTCAGTCCTATCACAAACTCGATACACAATACACAACCGCAAAAGAAAAAGAATCAAATACAAAGAGTGATTTAAAACACAGTACATCGGGCGACACCTATCGATGCACTACCCGCAAACAGAAAGCCACTGCATGATAGGTCGCCGCCCATCGGATCAAGAAAAGAACTCGTCTTACGATTAATAAAACAACACATTGCATGTATGTCTTGATCAAATGTGGCTAAGGTGCCTAAGCGGGTCCGAGGCCCGTGAAATTGTTAAAGAGGTGCATTCAGACTCGTGGCGCTCACTGCCGGGTCCAAAGACGAAGATGAAAATTAAAAGACTAGGGTACTACCGGCCCTCGATGATGACCGATCGTATGAAAATCGCCAAGAGCCGTCACCAATGCCAAGTGCACCGAGTGGTTCTACACCAACCTCCAAATGTGCTACACCCGACAATTGCGTCGTGGCCATTTGAATGTTGGGGCACGTATATAGTGGGTCCGATAGAACCACCATCTTCAAAAGGACATCGTTTCATTCTTGCGCGCGCATTACTTTTCCAAGCAAGTGCGTGTCAGCTCCACTTAGAGAGGAAAGCATGACCACGTGCTGCGCTCTTCAAGAACCAAGTCGTCTACCGTTTCGGAGTGCCGCGCAGGATCATCTCGTATAATGGGTCGCCATTCGAAGCACACAAATCAACAATTTTGTCGGGAGACACGGAATCGGGACCGCGATACTCAACAATTTACTACCCAAGAGCAAATCCGCCGCCGGCGCTTTTAATAAAACTCTCGTTCAAATCTTAAAGAAAACCTCGGATGATAATAAGAAATTGGCACGAGAAATCGTTAGAAGCCTTATGGGCCTACCGACAACCTTCGTAACTCCTACTCAAGCTACACCTTACGCTCCGTGTGTATGGGTCCGAGTGCGTTGTTACCTTTGCAGGTTCGCCCTTCCTTCACTCGACCGCGCCGCAAACAAGATCACGATGTAATAGAAAACGCCGTACCACGACTCGAAGAATTAGAAAGCTTCGAAGGGAAAAAGACTCTGTACCGCAACAGAATTTAGAACTATACCAAGCTAAGATGGTTCAAGCCCATGACAACCGGGTCCGCCCAAGAACCTTCAAAGTCGGTGACTTAGTTCCTCGTTCAAGAGACCTATTCTCTGCACACCGCAAGATAGGAGGAAAATTTGAACCCACTGGGGAAGGACCGTTTTCGTGGTCAGCGCATACCCGGGGAGGTTCCTACCGCTAAAGGAATTGCCGTATAACGACATATGCTTCCAATCAACGACGATACTCGAAAAATATTACGCTACCCGATGTTTCGAAGGAATGAATTCTTCATCCCTAAGAAACACGGGTGAAGTAATTACTTATGATCGGGTCCGAACTCAAAATAAATGTGCTAAAATAAATAAAATCATGATAATAAAGTTTTCCTCGTTTTCTCCAAATCAAGATCTCTTTCCTGGATCTTATCCTACTTCATTCGTTAAATTCGAAAATATAAAAAAAAAATCTGAAAAATGACAAACACCAAGTTCACATGAACATTAAATAAACAACAAAATAAAATTAACTGCTTAAAAGAGCAACGAAATCAACACAAATCTCAAATTCTATCCTTCCAAACTTCAAAATCAAATTCTCAATCAAATTCCAAATCCACTCGATCAAATTTCAAATTTGATCTTCCCAAATCTCAAATCAAATTCTCAATCAAAATCCAACCAATCTCGACAGCTTCAAATTGACCTTTTACTTTGAATCAAATTAAATCAGTTTCAATGAGTTTCAAACTCATCTTCAAATTTCTAAATTTTCTTAAATTTCCATTTTCAGGTTTCTGTTTTAAATTCAATTCAATTCACACTTAATAAATCTCAAACCGTATCTTCAGATCTCATACAAATTCTAAACAGAGTCATCGTAGGATTTTATATCCAGACGAGACCGTTTAGGATTCTCTTCCTATCGCACCGAAATACATCAAAATTCAAACCTTTCGGGTCGAGGATTTTACATCCAAGACCGCACTCGCTTTAGGATCCTCTTCCTATCGCACCGAAATACATCAAAACTCAAACTTCGAGTCGAGGATTTTACATCCAAGACCGCACCGCTTTTTAGATTCTCTTCCTATCAGACCGAAATACATCAAAACTCAAACTTTTCGAGTCGAGGATTTTACATCCAAGACCGCACTCGCTTTAGGATTCTCTTCCTATCGTACCGAAATACATCAAAATTCAAAACTTTTGGGTCGAGGATTTTACATCCAAGCATCGCACCGCTTTAGGATTCTTCCTACTTCGCACCGAAACATCAAAATTCAAAACTTTTGGGTCGAGGATTTTACATCCAAGACCGCACCGCTTTAGGATTCTCTTCCTATCGCACTGAAATACATCAACTAAAACTTTGGGTCGAGGATTTTACATCCAAGATCGTACCGCTTTAGGATTCTCTTCCTATCAGACCGAAATACATCAAAATTCAAAACTTTGGGTCGAGGATTTTACATCCAAGATTGCATCGCTTTAGGATTCTTTCCTCTACCGCACTGAAATACATCAAATTCAAACCTTTTCGGGGTAAAGAGGATTTTACATTCAAGATCGCATTGCTTTATAATCTTCATTTCCCTATCGCAATGAAATACATCAAAATCAAACTCTCGAGGTTAAGGATTTTACATCCAACACCACTTTCGCTTCCGAGATATCTCTCACCGCAACGATTCAATCTAATCAATTCAATTTTCTTTCGAGGCCGGAGATGTTACATCTAAAACCTCAAAATCCTAATTTTCATTTCAAATCAAATCCCTCAAATTAATTTCGACAAAACTTCAATCTAAATCGAAACTCCAAACTAAAATTTAAACTCACACATCAAAGCTTAAATTGAAACAAAATAAAATCTAAATCGAAATTCCCCAGATCATGTGATTCGGGATTTACCTCCTTTTTTCCTTTCCCGCCGAGAGCCCGCAATCAGCCTGTGAGATATACTACACTCCTCCAGCGTAAACTCTTCTACTTCGTCCTAAGTTCGTCACTTCGACATCTCACGTGTTGGTTTTACCACGCGGTCAACACCAATACGCGCGGTGTGCTCCGCGCCCTCACCACACCTAATGGGGTCCATTCGTCGACCTCATTTTCGATGAGGTCTTCCTTTCCTTCTTTTTGCTAAGCTAGGATCTGGAAATTCTTTAGCCTTTCCTTCGACTATCCGTAGTGACTAACTTGGGACCCGCCTTTTAGAAATTCAAACCACTTCTAAACTCCCCGCAAACTCCACAAACTTCGACTATAGACCCCTAATCACCTGCAGGGTTGAAATCAAATAAGCGGAAGTTTAAAGGATGAGTTCCTATAGACTCTTCGGGCCTTAGATCGCCCCCGCGCCCTGGCCCTGAAGCGGGCCGACATACACTACACTTACACACTACATTTCCACACACTTCCTAAACCACACCCATACCCAACTGGATTCTCGACTCACAGTAGGTGATTCACATGGATGTCCTAACCCCCAAGCCCTCGGGCCGAGAGGCCAGAACAACATAAATAATGCCTCAAACGAGTCCTTTCACGGGCCATACGGGCTTGAAATGGCTTCATGGCTCAACCAAAATGATTTCACCTCACCCAAATTCACCTAATCTTCAATTTCCCAAATTTTCAATTTTCGACTTTAATCTCTACACCTACTAAACCTACCCAAAACCCTTTAATTACCTAAATTTTTACAGAAAATCTCCAAATTACCTAAAATTTTCCAAAATCAATCCTAAACACCTCCACATCACTCAAATTGATCATCCATACCCAAAAATACCAAAAATTCCAAAATACCCCCAATACCCTCCAAATACCCAAAATACCCTTTCGACCTAAAAATCCAAAAATCTTAAAATTCCCAGAAAATTCCAGAAAATCCCAAATATTCCCCAATTTCATTTTGTCCAACTACACCATGGGCCAATTTTGTCAATTTACCCTACTTTTGTCAAAATCCCCTAAACACCCATTTTAACCTAAAGTGGACCCAATGCTGCAACTACAACATACCCAATTAATCCTAATCTTGGTCCAATTCAATTCTAAACTTCAATTCAACATTCCCAATACCAATTTAGACCAAATCCAAGTCCAATTGATTCACATTTGACCACTTCCCTCACTTTCGGCCTTAAAGCCCAAATTGGACCCACACCCAAACTTAACCCAAACTCACCCAATTCAACTCCAATTAACCACAAATCTTTTCTAAACCTTCCTTAACATCCTCATAAACAAAACACTACGATTTGCCCAAGATTTTCGACCCAAACCCCACTCAAATTCAACCAAAAATCAAAAGTGCCCCACTGACACCTAAACCCAAATCTAACCTAAATATGCCCCAACCTCAAAATTAAACCCAACCAAAGCCAAAACCTCTTTGAAACATTCCCATAAACATTTCCTAATATTTATTTTACATCAATTTCAACCCCTAGCCTAACATTGGCCTGGAAAGAGCCCACTCGACCTACATCAGCCCATTCACCAAAGAATTCAAATTCAACCCAATTCAAGTCCCAACTACCCCAAATTTCAATAGTTTCAAGTCACTCATGACACATCCATGAGCTAAACCCAATAATTATTTTACCAACTTTCATAAAATTTCTATCCAAAATCATTTAAAAATTCAAGAGCCCACTTTCCTAATCCATCTTAAAAGCCCATCTAAAACCCTTTCAAAAAGCCCAAAATTCTTCCAAGGCCCATATGACATTTCCCCTCATCATACTTTCAATTAAAATCATCCCTAAGTCCTAAATTCATCATCACACCTAAATCGCCTCATGCCAAATCACCCCTAAATACCAAAATTTTCCTTAAATCCATTTCCATGAGAAATTGACTTTACTTTTCCCAAGCCAAATGGAGCCATGGAGCCATGCATAAGCCATATGCATGCTTCACAGAGAGCCTCTTTACATGTCACCAAGTTACTGGGCAAAAGGAGGAGGCTCTTCCTTAACTCCTAAAGGCAATCATCACGATTCCACTAACCATGCTTTAAGCCTAATTGTACTTGGATTTGTGACTTAATCTCATCAATCAAGCCGATCCAAATCACTTTCCCGCCCAACCAGCTCGTGTAATCGTAGCCTGGCACAGCGTGGTTGACCCATTTAGGTCCAAATCTACCCATGCCCCATTCCACTTGATCAAAGCCTTTACACATGTCCATGGCCAATCGATTGCACAAAACCTCCAGCCCCGACCCACCTCGACTCGAGGGTGACCCATGCTCGGCCGGCGCCGCCACCAGCCGCCGGAAAACACCATGGCCGAGAGCTCACATGTGAGCCAACACGGGAATTCTCACTACCAGCCGCCCCATCCCGCGGGTCACCATGGCCGATCTTCTCCTCACCAGCAAACATCCCAAGCCCTAACTCCTCCCCCGGGAGGCCCCCGCCCCGCCTCTATTTAACCCACCCTCTCGGCCAGCGAAGGGAGCCAAGCACAAACTCACAAACTCGCCAAAATTGTTCCAAACCCTTCACCATCCTGCAGCTAGCTTGGATCCCCGGGGCGTGTCAATTCGCCCTAATCCCCACCAACAGCCCAATTTCTCAACTCAGCTCCCACCCAAAACCAGGACACTTTGCCAAGCGTTGAGCCAATCCTCAAATCGACCGGTCCTACACCTTCACCGGACCAAGAGGAGAAGTTTCCCACCGAAAGCCCCATCTCCAAAGCCACCATTGCCCACTCTCCAAGCTTTGTGATCGGGCCGTGGTCACTTTCATAAATAGCACCACTGCATCATGAGACTTATCCGGAGCTTCGCCAGACCGCAATCATGTGCAACAACTTTATCAAGCCACTTTCGAGCTAAGGTATGAGTTAACTATTCATCCTGTTTTCCGACATTCTCCATTTCAAATGCCATTTCAACGCATGTTAGCCGTATGATGTGTTCGTCTCTTCAAGACGAACTGATAGCAGAACACAGGTCCATTAGAATCGAGGAGATCTTAGTGGGATTTAGCAGAGACGGCCGGTGGGCGAGAACACTTGTGGACATGAACTGATGCCGTCCATCCGACACACGCGCGCACCTGACCCGCCAGATTGCGCCACCAGAGACGGGTACGAGAACCCGCGGGGCCCGGCCGCCGACCTCGGTGGCGGCGGCCGAATGAGCGCCGACGCGTGCGCGTCTCGGAGCCGCCGAGGCCGACGCGGCGCCCCCCCCCCCCCCCCCCCCCCCCCCCCCAGAAAATTAGTATTTTTCTATTTATTTAATTCCCTAAACTTCAAAAATTCATATCTCCTAAAGGTAGGTAAATCACAAAAATAAAATAAAATACCCTTTAAGCCAGCTGAACAAGTATGAGAATAAATTTAAAAGAAATCATTTAATTTAATTAAGATTTTATTTTTTATAATTTATTTATCACATACATTTAATTTCCGCCAATATACAATTCACCATGGTACGAGACCATGCGCTGGGTTCTCCGAACTCGGAACATTCCCCGAATTTCCAGCCGTAGCCATCTCTCATGGGGCAAGTTATTTATTTTTCAAATGCATGTTGTTGTTTTTTTGAACATTTTAATTCCAAAAATTGAAGATGTCATGAAATAAATTCTGTGAATATTTTATGACGTTCCTTATGACCAGAACTCTAGGAAAAATAAAGACTTGAAGACCACTGCATTAACCCTAATCAAGCGAAGACCTAAAATATGCCTTTAATTAATTAGAAAGTTAACTGCGTATCAAATCACTCGAAATCAATTCTCCACTCGACCTTTAGGATCGTAGGAATCCACCATAAAAATTGCGTCAATCGACGTGCTACCTCAATTAATCGGCCGATTAAGCCACTTAACCCATTTTAAACTTTAAAAATTCATAACTTTTAAAATACTTTTAAAAATTCACCAAATTGGTTTTGGAGCCTCTCTGATATCAGGGGAACCTAAGAAAATTAAAATTTCAATTTTTCTAAAAAAGTTAATTTTTAATAATATTTTAATATTTTTAATAATTAAAAAATAATAAAAATCACAAAAATAATAAAATTCACCAAAATGTCACATTTTGAATTTTAATCACTTAAAGAACAAATCCCACATTTTTCCTAAGTTTTATTTAGCCGAGATATTAAATTTTAAAGTTCTCAGCAAGAATTTTAAAATTAAAAAATGTATTTTCTAACATTTTTACTAAAATAATTACAATAAATCATGTAAAAATCAGAAAATCGCAAAATTCGATTCTCTCGCTCTCGATATCGTATATTTTTTGAAAAATATAAAATCCATTTTTTCAACATTTCATCTTATTTTTAAATTAATTAACACTCCAAAACTCAAAATAATTATAATAAAAATAATATAATTCAAAAATCACCAAAATCGTCCAAGTGCTTCTCCATTATTGCATCAAACCCCAATTTTCTTAAGCATTTAAACTTTCCTTTGGCCACGTTATTAAATTTTCCTTTAAAATCTCTATTTTCCACCAAAAATAATTATATAAATAAATTAAATACGTAAAAATCACATTTTCTCCCTCTCATGTCTTTATCGACATATGAGCGAAGTCACATAAAAATTTCAAGTTCATTTAATTTCAATTTAGTGAGTTATGAAATTATTAAACTTAAGGGGTAAACTTCATAATTAAACTTTCAACCCTTAATTAAAACTTTAGGTTTAATAAAAAATCAACAAGTAAAATATTTGATCCTAATCTGATCGATGATCGAATTTAAATAATTGAAGGTAGAAACCCATTAAATAATTTTAAATGATTAAACTTTAAATTAAATAATGATTAAATTTAGTTGAATAATAAAATCGAATTATTAAAATAAGTGATCTTTAATAGAAGAGATTTATTCTTTAATTTAAAAATCCCTAAATTAATTATATCAACTAATACTCAATTTTTAATTAAATGACACTAAATTTAAAATATTAAAAGCACTTAATTAAATTATTAAACTCTTCAAATTTCAATTAAAATTAAAAATAAAGTAAATTAAAGATAAATTAAATTAAAATTAAATTAAATTTAATAATTAAATTAAATTAAGACAAATTAAATTAAATTAAATTAAATTAAAATTAAATTAAATTAAATTAAACAATTAAATTAAATTAAATTAAACAATTAAATTAAGTTAAATTAAATAATTAAATTAAATTAAATTAAATAATTAAATTAAATTAAACTAAAAAAAATTAAATTAAATTAAATAATTAAATTAAATTAAATTAAATTAAATTAAATTAAATTAAATTAAATAATTAAATTAAATTAAATTAAATCAAATTAATTAAACATCAAATCAAATTAAATAAATTAAACTAAATATAAAACAACTCAACACTATTCCAAATTTAAACTTTAACTTAAACCAAATCATTCGAATACTAACTTACCCTTGAAAGCTTTAGCTATTATAGCTCCTAAATAAAATATTAAATGAAGTGTCACTTCACCATGATATTCAAAATGTCCTAGTTCACCGAGCAAATTAACAAGACTTCAAAACCTCGACGATCGATTCATTTATATAATTAAATTCATTGGATTTCAAAATAATCCTAGAAATATCAGCATGTTTAACATCCTTCTAAGCACTTCCTCAATATGATAAGATATTTATAAGAACAATTGAATTCCGATTATTCTTCACGAAGAAAATCGTCCCTAAAAACCAAAACTTCAAAGAAACTTAGACGTTTACATTTACCAACATAGATTTAATTGTATATATAAAACCATAACCTTTCCTTAAAATTTTTACCGTAACTGCTTAAAATATTATAATCGTGTTTTAAGTGCAAATTTAGATGACGGGAAGACCCTCCAGACGCTTTTATTTTATTGCAATTTACTTTCGCAATTTACTTTATCGCAAATGCATTTTACTTTTCTTGCATTTATTAAACAATCGTTGCATGAAAACCCACACCTTTGTGATGTAGACTTGCAACCGAAACCAAAACTAAGCGAAAAGTCATCGCAAGATAAAATTCACCGCCACAACATTTCAAAATATAAAACAACTCAAAATTTAATCACAAACGAACACAAAACTACAATTACAACTAAATTAAAACGTCCCGGTTGGATGATCGGGAATACCTCGGATGATGTAACCTACGTGTTGCTAACGGGATTTCCACTGCCTAAATGAAAGTGTGGAACTCATTCCTAAATTGAGTTTAGCAAATTCATCCGGACTAAGTGAATCCGATAAAAATAATGATGCTCTAAGGATGGAACCGCGGGATCTTAACCGTGTCGTTATAATCAACTTTAAGATTTGTTTTAAATAAAACATAAAAAACACTTCGGAAATTAAGATTTTCTCTAAACCAAAACACTTCTCTCATCCCCGATTTATGATTTCTAAAACTAAAATCCCTCTCGCAACAACAAGGAGCTCGAGCACGCTGGAAAGACGACCATCGTCATCACAAAACTCCCGAGTCTACTTGTTAAAAATCTCTTAGAATTAAAGCAACAAAGCCATAGGATTTCGAGGTATACTGGCTTAGTGCAACATAAATCCTCAACTCTTCGTTAGCATTTGCATTGCAAATTAAGCCCTAACCGGCCTTAGACTTCGAGGTAAATGTCCGATACGACATAAACCCTCACATTTTCTAAAGCATCTGTTTGATTTTATCATACAAATATGTTCTTAATTAATTAAAATCAAAAGATTAAAATACTAAATAAACATTGGTGACTTTCCTAAATTCAAGCCAAACGATGTGATACGGAATTATCGAAGTTCACTTCGAATCGCTGATTTCTCCTACCTTCTCCTTTTTGGATTTCACAACAAATGTTCCAAATTGATCCATTCCTTCCTTTATTGAAATTCTTAAAATTAACTTTTAAAGTCTTTAAACTTTTAAAATTTTATGAGTGTATTGATATTAATACGGGAGTTTTCTTGTGATTTCACAATACTTAAGAGGTAATTAACTATGTGGCCGTCTTTATAGGTGGAATTTTAAAGAACCTGTGTAATATAAACCCCCGTTTAATGTTTTCATATTAAGCAGGAAACTTGCGGTGGCTTATAAAATTGTTCACGACCAAACGGACGTCACACTTAAATTTTCATTTAATCAAGCCCCACCATCAAGCTACAGGTTCATCCTGTGATGTACACTAAGCCATGGTGCGGTGCTCGTTTATATAAACTATTTTCCCGGATGCGAGATCGGCTTAATCTCATATCTTAAAACCTTCAAATTTAAATTATTTTCAAAAATCAAATACTACTTTTCAAATTATTTATTTTAATTAAATTAAAATTCGCCTACGATTTCCCCGCAGCGACCCCTCTTCAAAATAAAACACGACCTAAAAATGTTTCACGTACCCCCAATAGTGTTAGTTTGTGAGTGGATCCTCGAGTCGGGAAGTCTTGCTTAAGACTTCTTTTTCCTTTCGAATCGGTTTCCTTACTCTCTACACTCAACGTTCCGTTCTAAATAAACAAACCCTCTAATAAATGATTCTTTAACAAATGATTCTTTTTATAAATACATGAACAAAGAATGAGTTCGGACTTTAGTTCCTTTCTTTTCGTCCCGAAGAAAAGAAGCATAACTCGTGGACCGACAAATCCGAATCTACCTCGCAGAAATGGAAGCCCCGAAACTAATTTTCTCCTTCACCAACTGACCGGACTTCGCCGTTCATAAGGATGAACCGCCCGACACGAAGTCATCCTGACTAGATGTGGGCTCAAAACACGAACGTCAAAGTCACCGACGTCTCCCTCTTCGCACCGACAAACAAGGTATCCGGCCGAAGAACCACTCGCTCGAGTTCAACCTTAGGTCGACCCAAGAGTTTCCTCCCCGCAAAGGGTCCCGACTAGGAGGAAAGTACGTCGTCCGCAGAGGACCTGCTCTCACTACCCCCACCGGTCTAGTTGCTCGCACCTACCCCGACTTCGCCAAATCAAAGGGGAAAGGAATCCGTAACTATGATAAACCCGTTACCGCGGAGGGTACGATCTCCCGTAAGACCTTCGAAATCGGGTCCAGCTTCGAAGATTCCTTCGCCGACAAAGACCCAAAGAAGAAATAAACCGTAAGGATCGCCGTGGAAGCCGTAGCCGCCGAGGCCGCCTCTCGAGGAAATTCCGTAGTCGCTGCATTATACACCGTTACCGGGGGACATACACTCCCACTCGCTCTCGACTACATACCACTTTTGGGAGGAAGTGTTCCATCCCCTCTCCGCCGCAGGATGAAGAGAATGTTCGAAAGATTGCCGCCACATTACCACAAACCCCCGCATACTACAACGATGCTACCGCAAGAAAAGAATCAGAACTATGCCGTTTCGCTCGACCGCAAACTTCGTAAAAGCTAGCCGAAGAAGGAAAATCGCCCCGTGTCGAAATTCTACGAAGGATGTGGCGGGTGCCGCCGTCCCGTCTTGGGTCCGAGTAGAACCCGCCGTCATGATAGAAAAGCCAAGCAAGAGAATGAAGGCTAGCCCGCCCGTCGTAGCATCGTGTCATGACAGCGAGGATACCACCTTCCAAAGATTCGGCCGATGTGACCATCTCGGCCGCGACCTTCCGCCGCGAAGGATGGTGCGGCGTCCCACTACGGGGCAAACTTGAGACCGAAACAAAGAAATTTCGAGAAAGAAAGTCCCGCCAGAGGCCGGAATCCGAAGAAAGTGCCACTGCGACGAAGGGGACTCGTGAAAGGACCCGGCAACCATCGTACGACAACCACAAAGATACGTAAGCTCCGCTAGAAGATGCCATGGAAAAGCCGTAGAACCGACATCCGACGGTCAGCGGCGAAAGAAAGAGAAGAAAAGTTCGGAGATGAGATCGACTCATCGGAATTCATGGGACAACGAATACGCAAATCAACATGGTCAGACACGAGCTTCATCATCTTCTCAAGGTGCCTCCCGTGTACCGCGTAAAGAGAGGAGCCGTAACCGACGAAGAGACAGCTCTTCGTGAAAAGGACGACACGATCGCTCAAATGGCGAAGAGGATGGAAGAGATGGCCGTAGCTCTACTACCTCCAAAGTCAAGTACAACCAATAGCGTAGAGACACCCCGTAAGTCATTCACATCGTAGACGCAGGAAAGGAGATTACATCCGTCACCTAGACGACCACCGAAAAAGGATACAACACAAAGTATGATCCCGAAAAGGATATCAAGAACTTGGTAACAGCGTGCGAGAAGCCCTAGCACAATCGAAGAACGGGACATCTATTCGGACGGGTAGACCTTACCCGGAAGAATTCGACGCTGTCCAATACCCAAAGTGGCTTCCTTCGTACCACCTCTCGTTTAAGACCTTCGACTAACCGGAACCCCCGACAAGAGCACGGCTGGGGCCAAGGTAATGCCGGCTGGAGCGATGCGCTACTCTTCCGACAGCTTGTTAGTACCGTCGTGATCGCCTTCGACCGGTATGCATCATCGACCCGGATTCAGAAAGACATTCTCGCAGCTAGGAGAGCCTCTTCATTAAGCGATTTGCCGGAGCCAAAGACCACATCACTATGGTGCGATTTACGTAGAGAACAAAGGCCGAATGAAACTCTAGTGGATTACATTCGATGGAGAAATTTAAGTATAAAGTGTGAACCACAATCGCAAGAACAACATGCAACAGATTCGCTTAAAAGCATTCACGGCCCGATAAAGACTTCCTCCTCAAGGGATTCACTATTAAGACTTTCGAGTTGTTAAGCAAGGCCGGAAGCTTGCAAGAAGAGGCGAAGAATTAAGTTTCGCCGACAAGACGGATACAAGCCAGGCCGGTGAAGACTTTCGAAAAGAATCGGATCGTCGCAAAGAAGCCGGGACAAAGGCAAACAACCGATGCAAATACCACTCGAACGGCCGCAAGAACTACAACAAAATTACCAACAACCCCGGTCCAACCCATCGTCTCCGCAAGATGAACAACCACCTCGTCCGCAACGTACAAGGAGCTCGAGCGCAGAATATCCGTTCAAAAATGAAGCAACACTAAAGATGTTCCGTAACGCAATGAAAACGCATTTCCACTGCCAGAGTCTAAAAGACAGAGGAAGTCAACAAGAAAGGTGATCCCAATCCCGCCCCTACCACGGACGTTCGGGCACAAGATAAGACCCAGGACACCTTCAAAAGTCGTTCAACGACAACCTTCGGAAAGGAAATATAACAATCCCGAAGGAGGCATGAAGGAACCCCGTAAAGGAGGTTCCGTCAATGTTATCTCATCCGATCCCGTCATTCCGATAGATCCCTATGCAATTGACGATGGATGGACTACCGCTCGGACGAGATCTTCGAAGAAGATTTTAGACAACATCCGAACCGCTTCGGTACGAGCTTCGATTCGTAGTTCGAGACCCGTTAAACCGGTACTATCACTCGCGATGTAAGAACCACCTCGACAGAGGACAATCGAAGAGAAGAAGAAAATCGACGAAGAAGAGGGACCGAGATTCCTAAGGCTGGGGACTAGGGGCCGCTTATCCAGATAGTTGTTTCGATTCGGGGGAGAAACTCGAACCTCTCGATTTCCGTACGATTATCCGCTCACTTCCCCATGATCATAACGATAAGGGTGATGGCGTCGGCTACGTTTTGACCCGTTTCTAACGATTACGTAACTAGCGACAATCCGGCGTCGATTTCGATACCAACAATTCTCAAATCATACATGATCTCGACGATCAAAATGACGAAGAAGGCATCCATCAAGGAGGCTACGAGAGTTCAACAAGCACCCGATCTATCTCGCGAGTTTCGAGGAGCTCCAGCTATACCGGTAGTTGGGGAGCCTTCGTATTTGGAAGATAATCCGTAAGAGCCAAATATTCCGATTCAAAGAGGAGACACCGACAAACTCACTTTGCATTCGAAGAAATTACGAAGTCAACCTAAGAAGTGGAAAAGTTCTACCTCCGTAACGGTCCAAAAGACAAAGGAAAGGTGTGGTCGTTCAAGAAGAACCAACCCCAAACTCTAAGACATACCCATTCGCAGAAGAAGCCGAGACACAGAGAACAAAGCGCGACGACAACGTGCTACCCCATCTTAGGAAACTACCGGCCAACCGAGCATTTACGATGCTCTCATCTTATCAAAGGAGATGAGGGAAGCTCCTCGATCAAGGCCTTACTTCGATCCGGAAATTTGCTTAGCTCAAATGGCCTGAGATTCCTTAGACGAGGTTTCCGTTTCGTTAAAGGAACAACAGGTGTTACCTTCAGCGTACAATGACCTACTACTGGGGACAAGAACATCACAACCGACCGTTGTACATTTCGCCATAACTGAAGCTTACGCTCTCGCAGTATTGGTGGATCCAGGAGCATCAATCAATATAATGAGTCTTCGAACACCAACATACTGAAATCGATGCTCGCGAGCTCGAGGCCGACAAAATGTTATTAAGAGGATTCAACCGTAAAGGAGAAAGAGCCCTCGGTCAATAACGCGACCGATGAAGACCGGTGATTTAGCAAAGACAACCGCAAAATTTCATATAATCAATTCGAAACGTCGTTCAACGCTCTACCTGCGTCGACCATGGATACATGAAAACAGATTACACCATCATTCCGCATCGCCGCATCAAATATTACGATGGAGGGGAACAAAGGCATCAAAGGAGACTTACAACCATTCTCCGTACATGAAATTGGAATCCATGAAGATGCAGCTCTTTATTATGCACCGCCAAAAGAAAACAATCTTCTCCAGAGATACCGTAACAATGAAGCAAAGAAAGCCCGGGTGTGACAACGAAGAACCCTGAAGTTCTAGTCCAACAAGCCACTCACCACTCCCTTCCGGCGAGATGGTGAAGGTTTCTCCACAACTCGCATCCGAGGTCGAGGCCGGGGACGAGAAGCCGCGGTAGACACTGTGGACACCGTGACAAGAACCAACCATCAATGTCGATCAGATGATAGTTCAAGAAGAAAAGAAATCAAGCAAGAAACAGCAACAATAAGTCGAAAGTTGCCCGCAATACAAGACTTTCGAAGATGAAAAGAAACGAGAATACAAATCAATGTACGAGAAGATTAACCACTACGTACATACTATGACCCTAATCCATCCATCCTAATAAGATCGAGGGTATGGAGGTCAAAGAGGTACGTAGTGACGGTGCAAAGCCGATCAAATTCTACCGTGGTGCTTCTTCCTCCAAAACTGAAAATAATGTACAATTCGAAGATGTCACTTCATCGAATTAATGGAATTACCTTTTGAGTGGTACTCTCCCCGTGTTCAAAATTTAATTCAACGTGGTTTCTTACCTCGACAATGGACAAAAGGCCAATCACAACATTTCGAAAAGTTATGGAATAACTCCGGCCGTCCTCCCAATTCAAAGTATGGACTCGGATTCGGCACAAGAGGGTCGCCTGATATACTGAATTTTGGCTTTATTGTCACTCGCAAGTCCAATGAAAATTGCATGGAAACCAGCGTACGAACTCGAAGATTTACAAATTGGAGACGCCTCCACTCGTAATTCGAAGAAGAAATTAAATCCACAATAACATGAATTAATGGAAGTTAACTTAGGTACTAGCTAAGAGCCTAGACCTACCTTTGTTAGCTCCTTACTCAAATAAAAGAAGACTCCGAAGAAATAATCAAATTGTTAATGGAATTTAAGGACCGTTTTGCTTCGAACTACGATGAAATGCCGTGATTAGCTCCAGTAGGTTATGTACCATAAGCTAGGAGTAGACCCATTGGCCCCGCCGATTAAGGTCCTTTAAGAATGCGTCTAAATCGAACAACAAGTCATACTCGAAGTTAAAAGCTAATGGGATGCCAAATTGTCTCGCGAAGAATAATACTTCCGACTCCGAAGCAACAACGAAAGGCTACCGAAAGAAGAATGGTCAGATCAGAATTTGTGTGACTCTCAGAGATTTAAACAAGGCATGTCCAAAAGATGAATTCCCTCTACCGATTCCGTAACCGATGATCGATATTGCTTCGACACATGAAATATTCTCATTCATGGATGGATCTTCAGATACAACCGTATAAAAATGGCTCCCGAAGATGAAAAGCTTACAACATTCGCAACGCCGGACGGAAAGTATTTTGCTACACCTGATGCCATTCGGACCGAAGAACGCAGGAGCACCTTACCAAAGAGCAATGACAAGAATTTTTGATGATCTCATCCACAATCAAGTCGAGTGCTACGCGGACGATGTCGTCATCAAAAGCAAAGTAAAGGAAAACCACCGTATGATTTCGAGAATTGTTTTCAACGATTAAGACAATTTAACCTTAAGACGAATCCCTTAAAATGCGCTTTCTACGTCACCTCCGGAAATTTCAGATTCGTCATTCGACATCGTGGAATCGAAATCTAATCTTGAGAAGATTAAAGCCATCTTAGAAATGCCGCCTCCCAAAACCTTAAAACAACTGCTGCATCTTTCAAGGGAAGCCGGCATTACCTCGACGCTTTATCTCCAAACCTCGTCGTGTGTGTCGGCCTTTTCTCGGCACTATTAGTTAAAAAGGACGCCAAATTTATCAGCGAGAAATGCCGAAGGCCTTCGAAGACATTAAACAATATTTAACGACACCTCCCGTCTTGCCAGGCCCCACCAGTGTACCGCCGATACTTTACACCGCGGCTCTAGACGACTCCTGAGCCTCGTTAGCCTGTGTCAATGACGAGGGTAAAGAAAATGCCTTACTACTTAAGCCGTCGTTTACTCCGACGGAGGTAAGGTATCCCGCAATCGAAAGCACTGTTCGTCCCCGATCTTCGCCGCTCAAAAGCTCAGCATTACATGCTTTCATAAGGTCAACTCGATCTCGGCTTAATCCATTGCAATACTTCGATGACTCGTCCAACACTTTCCTACAGAGCCTGCCGTATTAATAATGATGAGTGATGAATTGATATAACTTTCGTGCCTCTCAAGGCCAGAAGGGACAAGTCTTAGCGTACTCGCAAAGACACCTCGCCGGCCGACCTCCTCTCAATGACGATCCGCCGTATGAACAAATAATGAGCCTAAGACCCCCGATAGATCGGCCGCAAATTGTATTTCGACGAGCATCTTCAAGACACACAAAGACGAAGAATCGCAAGTGATGGGCCAGCTTCCGTAAGGCAGAATCGGCTAATCTATAACACCGAGCGGGGGATGTTAAGATACTCCTACCACTTCGACAGAATCCGTGAACAAACAACGAAGCAGAATACGAAGCCCTCATAACGGGATCGGAATTAATCCATTCAAACGGGATAATTGTGACATCAACATCTACTGATTCACAGCTTAATCATTCAACAGATCGCCGACAATACAAACACTTTAAACCAAGACTCGAACAATATCGGCAAGATGCCATACAAGCTTGTTAGAACAAACATTCCAAATGCGACAATCTACAAAATTCCTAGAAAAGAGAATGCTTTAGCAAAGATGCTTTAGCCCGTCTCGCAAAAGAATTCCGCTCGTTTGCAAGATGAATCGCTGGAAGTGTCATTCACTGACGCTGTGTCCTATCACACTTCGACATGTATGATACACAAATCGTAAAAAGAAAAGAATCCATTGCAAGAAGTGACGTAAAAACACAGAAGATTGGCGACAAATTTTTTTTTATCGATAATTACCCGCAAACAGAAAGCCACTGCACGATGTCGTCGTCCATCGTATCAAGAAAAGAACTCGTCTTACGCATTAATGAACAACACATTATACAAGGTTTTCGATCAAATGCGGCTAAGGTGCCTAAGCGGGTCCGAGGCCCGTGAAATTGTTAAAGAGGTGCATTCAGACTCGTGGCGCTCACTCACGGTCCAAAGATGAAAATGTAAAATTAAAAGACTAAAAAACATCGGCCCTCGATGATGACCGACCGCATGAAAATCGCCAAGAGCCGTCACCAATGCCAAGTGCACGAGTGGTTCTACATCAACCTCCAAATGTGCTACACCCGACACCGTTTCGTGACCATTTGAATGTTGGGGCACCTGACATAGTAGGTCCGATAACCACCATCTTCAAAAGGACATCGTTTCATTCTTGCGGCTACGCATTACTTTTCCAAGTGCGTGCGCTCCACTTAGAGAAGTGAAAGCACACCACGTGCTGCGCTTTTCAAGAACCAAGTTGTCTACCGTTTCGCGAGTGCCGCGCAGATCATCTCGTATAATGGGTCACATTCGAAGCACACAAATCAACAATTTCCGTCAGAGACACGGAATCGACCTACGATACTCAACAATTTACTACCCAAGAGCAAACGGCCTCGCCGAGGCTTTTAATAAAAACTCTTGTCAAATCTAAAGAAACCCCGGACGATAATAAGAGAAACTGCACGAGAAATTGTTAGAAGCCTTAAGGGCTCACTGACAACTTTCAGAACCCCTACCTGCCGCACCTTACGCTCCGGTGTATGTCCGAGGCAAAGGTTACCTTAGAGGTTCGGGCCTTCCTTCACTCGAATTGCAATTGCAAACAAGATCACGACAGAAGAAAACGCCGTAATTACGACTCGAAGAATTAGAAAGCCGAAGGGAAAAGACTTGCAAAGACAACAGAATTTAACTATACCAAGCTAAGATGGTTCAAGCCCATGATAAATCGTCCGCCCAAGAACCTTCAAAGCCGGTGACTTGGCCTGTTTCCTAAGAGACCTATTCTCAGACATTCCAAGACAGAGGAAAATCTAACCACTCTGAAGGACCGTTTCGTGTCAAGCAAAGATACCGTATTCATCAGTTAGTGAATTGCCAGGGAGAACGACATATGCTTCCGATCAACGACGATACTTCGAAAAAATATTACGCTACCCGATGTTTCGAAGGAATGAATTCTTCATCCCTAAGAAACACGGTGAAGTAATTACTTATGATTGGGTCCGAACCCAAAAAAATAATAAAATGTGCTAACATAAATAAAATCATGATAATTAAGTTTTCCGTTTCCTTTTTCAAATCAAGATCTCTTTCCGATCTTATCCTACTTCATTCCCGTTAAATTTCAAAATATAAGAATAATAAAAAATGTATCTTTAATAAACATTTTCTTAATGTTCTTGTTCTTAGTATTGCACTCTCGATCCTTCTCCTTGTCTTTTCGCAGGAAATGTCGAACGGCGTGTCAATCTCAACTTTAAGAATGGCGTAAGCCTCGCACTCGATGAAAAGAGGTGAAAGATGGAGCGATAATCGAGATTGACTCGCATTTCGCACCAACAGCTCATGATGCGAGGAAAGTGACCGGGTCCCGCTAACCGAGAAGAACTACCCGGCGTACAAGGATGAAAGTGGGTACCCAAGCCACCAATCCAACAACAAGAAAAGAAAAGCAAACACCGAAGAAGACAAGAAAATGAAGTCCGTAGTCACGACAATGGAGCAGCAGTTTCGCGCCGCCGCGCCCGCAGAGATTCAAGAAGTTCGGAGGGCTACTTCCTCACGGCCACGCAACGAAGAAATAAGAATCGCCGCATCCGTAAAATGTTAACAAAACTAGTCATGACCAAATACGATGAGACAACAAGTACGCGCACTCACATTTCAAGGACACCCGGCTCACCAGAACTCGAAAAAAAGGGAGGCCAGCTCCTAATAACAGAAGAACCAGGGAAATCTTAAGATCAGAAGAAAGAAGGCTACCACGCCATCTATGGATAACCACCACAGTTGCATGACCTTAGAAGCTGGGTGTACAACCCCGGATGTCCCGACAGCATCATCCCCGAGGAGCCGAGGTATGCGGGAACGCGGGGATTGAACCATATATCCCAAAATACGTCACAAGGCCTCGCCATCCGTTATCATTCCGAATACGAGCCGCAGAGATGCGTAATGTTGAAAAGAAAACTTTCGAATACTTCGAGAGAATTAAAGGAAGAAGAATCAACATACTGTGGCTGGCCTCGAGCTACACACCGACGTATTCTCGCAGTATGAACAACAAAGAAATCGCGGACCGTATCCGGGATCCGAAAAGAATGGGCCGAGCAGCCGCCCGAGGGAAAACACATACTCAACCCCGAGATGGATGCCAGGGAAAGGAAGAATCACAATACAATGCGTATGCCGCTACAACTTTCGTCAAGATGTGAAGGAAACCACCAGTGATAATACACAAGTAGATCCGATGCCATTAGTTATCAAGAGAACGGTGAAAAGATCGATAACATGGAGGGTACTGCCAACAGATTGCATACCCACAACAACATTATCAACATCTACAAACAGGTGACCGCATACCCCCACATATTGATCACCACGACTTCGTCAGACCTTTCCGCACGGTCTCTTTCGAATGAGTGCAACATCATGTTCGGATCCGACCTCCGGATACAGCCCAAGAAGTTCCGGCGTCGCAGCCATACCTTGCACGGCGGCCCGCGCGATATCGTACAACGGAAAGGTATATCGAGCATTGCATACCAGGGGTGCCAGCGAGCGAATCTCAAGCATTTCGTGAGGATGGACGCGCAAAATACCTTACCATTTCCAAACTGCATCCGAGCTAGAGAACCTCCCATTTAGCCGTGAGTTACATGGGAAATATCACACCTCCAACGTACATCCAAATGGCACTTCGCTAAGGATGGCATTGAAGGTGATGTTATCGACCATGTACCTCACTATTCGCATGGATTGACAGATGATTCTGATGGATCAACAAAGATCATACACAAACCGTTTCGAGTTCAGCACATCGTATGAAATATATTCCGCATCGAGTCGTATGATATATTTCCAAGATGATCGGGGAATGAAAGCGACCATTGCCACGTTGGCCTTCACCTCTTTTCAGGTAAAATCGATCAAAACGCCATTAAAGTTAAATGAACTTCGAACAAAGAACAGAAAAGAAATAAAAAAGAGAATAAAAGAAAACTTTCTAAAAAAAATCTAAAAATGACAAATACCAAATTCATACGAACGTTAAATAAACGATAAAATAAAATAAATCATTAAAAGATAAACGAAATCAACACAAATCTCAAATTCCATCCTTCCAAACTTCAAATCAAATTTCATCTTACAAATTCCAAATCAAATCCTCAATCAAATTCCAAATCCAATCTCGATCAAGTTTCAAACTTCGATCTTCCAAATTTCAAATCAAATCTTAAATCAAATTTCAATCGAGTTCAAACTCATCCTTCCAAATTCAAATTCAATCTTTCCAGATTCTAAATCTCTATCAAATCTCAAATCCGATCTTCTAGATCTCACATCAAAATTCGAAACGTTTGGGTCGAGGATTTTACATCCAAGACTGCACTGCTTTAGGATTCTCTTCCTATCGCACCGAAATACATCAAAATTCAAAACTTTTGTGTCGAGGATTTTACATCCAAGCATCGCACCGGCTTTAGGATTCTCTTCCTATCGCACTGAAATACATCAAAATTCGAAACGTTTCGGGTCGAGGATTTTACATCCAAGACCGCACCGCTTTAGGATTCTCTCTTCCTATCGCACCGAAATACATCAAAATTCAAACTTTGGGTCGAGGATTTTACATCCAAGACCGCACCTCCGCTAGATTCTCTTCCTACTGCACCGAAATACATCAAAATTCAAAACTTTGGGTCGAGGATTTTACATCCAAGACCGCACTCGCTTTAGGATTCTCTTCCTATCGCACCGAAATACATCAAAATTCAAAACTTTCGGGTCGAGGATTTTACATCCAGCATCGCACCGTTTAGGATTCTCTTCCTATCGCACCGAAATACACCAAAATTCAAACTTTTCGGGTCGAGGATTTTACATCCAAGATCGCATCGCTTTAGGATTCTCTTCCTATCGCACCGAAATACATCAAAATTCAAAACTTTTGGGTCGAGGATTTTACATCCAAGACCGC
Source organism: Papilionanthe hookeriana x Papilionanthe teres (assembly GCA_022702705.1). Classification (NCBI taxonomy): domain Eukaryota; kingdom Viridiplantae; phylum Streptophyta; class Magnoliopsida; order Asparagales; family Orchidaceae; genus Papilionanthe; species Papilionanthe hookeriana x Papilionanthe teres. Next base: position 42,715,414 of record CM040438.1, read on the forward strand.
ACCGCTTTAGGATTCTCTTCCTATCGCACCGAAATACATCAAAATTCAAAAACTTTGGGTCGAGGATTTTACATCCAAGACCGCACTCGCTTTAGGATTCTCTCTTCCTATCGTACTCAAATACATCAAATTCAAAACTTTGGGTCGAGGATTTTACATCCAAGACTGCACCGTTTTGCGATTCTCTTCCTATCGCACCGAAATACATCAAAATTCAAACTTTCGAGTCGAGGATTTTACATCCAAGACCGCACTCGCTTGGCATTCTCTTCCTATCGCACTGAAATACATCAAAATTCAAACTTCGGGTCGAGGATTTTACATCCAAGACCGCACCGTTTAGGATTCTCTTCCTATCGCACCGAAATACATCAAAATTCAAACTTTTCGGGGTCGAGGATTTTACATCCAAGATTGCACTCGCTAGGATTCTTTCCCTATCAAGACCGAAATACATCAAATTCAAACCTTTGGGTCGAGACGATATCCAAGACCGCATCGTTTGCATCATTTTATCGCAACGAAATACATCAAAATCAAAACTCTCGAGGTTAAGGATTTTACATCCAACACCACTTTTGCTCGAGATATCTTCCCTTACCGCAACGATTCAATCTAATCAATTCAATTTTCTTTCGAGGCTGAGATGTTACATCTAAAACCTCAAAATCCTAATTTTCATTTCAAATCAAATCCCTCAAATTAATTTTCGACAAAAAAACTTCAATCTAAATCAAACTCCAAACTAAAATTTAAACTCACACATCAAAGCTTAAATCAAACAAAATAAAATCTAATCGAAATTCCCCGAGATTCGTGGATTGGGATTTACCTCCTTCCTTTCCCCAAATGAGTTCAAGAATCTCCCGTTCCGTAGATATACTCGACACTCCCTGCCAGAACTCTTCACTTCGTCCCAAGTTCGTCACTGGAGACCGTGTTGGTTTCGCGATCGCTCGGCCAACACCAATACGCGCGTGCGCTCCGCCCACCACCACACCTTATCGGTTCATTTGTCGACCTCATTTTCGATGAGGTCTCTTTCTTCTTGCTTAGATCTAGCCTAGCTCCTTTCCTTCGACTATCTTAGAGGACTAGAATCGGGGACCCGCCTTTAGAAATTCAAACCACTTCTAAACTCCCCGCAAACTCCACAAACTCGACTATGCACCCCTAATCACCTGCAGGCCGAAATCAACATTAAGTTTTAGTGACGAGTTCCGATGACTCTTCGCCCTTGTGACTGCCCCGGGTACTGTCCGATGAAGGGGCCTACATACACTACACTTACACACACTACATTTCCACACTTCCGTAAAACCACACCCATACCCAACTCTCGACCTCCTCGACTCATGTAGGTGATTCACATGGATGGTCCTTAACCCCTGCCTCGGCCGAGAGGTTAGAACAACATAAATAACGCCTCAAACGAGTCCTTTCACGCTCATACGGGCTTTGAAATGGCTTCATGGCTCAACCAAAACGATTTCTTCCCACTTTAATTCACCCAATCTTCAATTTCCCAAATTTTCAATTTTTGGACTTCGGATCTTACATTCACTAAACCTACCCAAAACCCGAATTACCCCAAATTTTGAAATCTCCAAATTACCTAAAATTTTCCAAAATCAATCCCAAACACCTCCACATCACTCAAATTGATCATCCATACCAAAATACCAAAAATTCCAAGAAAACCCCAATACCCTCCAAATACCCAAAATACCCTTCGGGCCTAAAAATCAAAAATTCAGAAAATTCCCAGAAAATTCCAGAAAATCCCAAATATTCCCAATTTCATTTTGTCCAACTACACCATGGGCCAATTTTGTCAATTTACCCTACTTTTGTCAAAACCCCCAAATCACCCATTTTAACCTCCAAAGGACCTAATGTCAAACCAAATATACCCAATTGACCCCAATCTTGGTCCAATCTCAATTTAAACTTCAATTCAACATTCCCAATACCAATTTAGACCAAATCCAAGTCCAATTTCATCGACACTGATCCAATTTCACTGCCTTAAAGCCCAAATTGGACCCATGACCCAAACTTAGCCCAAACTAACCCAATTCAACTCCAATTAACCCCAAATCTTTTCTAAACCTTCCTTAACATCCTCATAAACAAAACACCAAGATGATTCGCCCAAGATTTTCGAATTCCAAACCCCACTCAAATTCAACCCAAAATCAAAAAGCCCAATTTCGACCTAAACCCAAATCTAACCCAAATAGGCCCAAACCTCAAAATTAAAACCCAACCAAAGCCAAAACCTCTTGAAACATTCCCATAAACATTTCCTAATATTTATTTTACATCAATTTCAATCCTAGCCCAACATCGAGTCGGTTAAATTTCAATTTGACCTACATCGGGGCCCATTCACCAAAAAAGTTAATTCAAATCCAACCCAATTCAAGTCCAAACTACCCCAAATTTGCTTCAAGTCACTCATGACACATCCATGAGCTAAACCCAATAATTATTCATCAACCTTTACAAAATTTCATCCCAAAATCCATTTTAAAATTCAAGAGCCCACTTTCCTAATCCATCTTAAAAGCCCATCTAAACCCTTTCAAAAAGCCCAAAATTCTTCCAAGGCCCATATGACATTTCCCCTCATCATACTTTCAATTAAAATCATCCCTAAGTCCTAAATTCATCATCAAATAATTCCAAATCAAGCCTCATGCCAAATCACCCCTAAATACCAAAATTTTCCTTAAATCCATTTCCACGAAATCGACTTTACTTTTCCCAAGCCAAATGCAGCCATGGAGCCATGCATAAGCCATATGCAAGCCATGAGAGCCTCTTTACATGTCACCATGCCATTTCGGGGCAAAAAAGGAGTGAGTGCTCTTTCCTTAACTCCTAAAAGTGGTTAACCACTTACATGATTCCACTAAACCATGCTTAAGCCTAATCACTTGACTGCGACTTCGACCCCACTAATCAAGCTGATCCAAATCACTTTCTCCTCAGCCTAAACCAGGCCTCGGGTGGTGCACCTAGCCCAAATGGGCGGGTCGACCCATTTAGGTCCAAATCTAGCCATGCCCCATTCCACTTCGATCAAAGCCTTTACACACGTCCATGGCCAATTGACAAGACAAACCTCCGTACCCCCGACCCACCTTGGACCTCGAGGGTGACCCATGCCTGGCCGGTGGGCCACTGTGCCGCCTCGAAAACACCATGGCCGAGAGCTCACATGTGAGCCAACATCGAAATTCTCACTCGCCGAGCCGCCCCATCCCTAAGGGTCACCATGGCCGATCTTCTCCTCACCAGAAAGCAAACTCGATCCCAAGCCCTAACTCTCCCCGGGAGGCCCCTCAAACTCACTCTTATTTAAACTCCACCCCTCTCGGCTACGAGGGGAGCCAAGCACAAACCTCGCCGAAACTCCACAAAATTAGCCCCAACCCTTCACCATCCTGGGGAGCAAGCTTGATCCCCAAGGTCAATTCGCCCTAATCCCCACCACCGTAGCCTAATTTCTCAACCGAAATTCCACCCAAAACCAGGACACTTTGCCACGTTGAGCCAATCCTCAACCGATCGGTCCTACACCTTCACCGGACCAAGAGGAGAAGTTTCCCACTGAAAGCCCCATCTCCAAAGCCACCTGCGCCTGCTCCTACCCTCCAAGCTTGGTGGACGGGCCGTGGTCACTTTCATAGCTAGCAATTCACCGACCTCAGAGACTTCATCCGGAGCTTGCCGGAACCCAATCGAAGGTGCAACAACTCTCGCATTGAAGCCACACTCTTCCGAGCTAAGGTACGAGTTAACTATTCATCCCGAGCTTCCGGAGACTTCCATTTCAGCGTCTTAGTTTCACGCATGTTAGCCGTATGCATGTGTTCGTCTCTTCAAGACGAATCCATGTGAGCATAAGAACACAGTAACCATCGAGAATCGAGTGAGATCTTGTGATTTAGTGTGGACTCGCCCTCGGCGAGAACACTTGTGGACGATGAATCTGGATGCCGTCCATTCGATACACGCGCACGGACGGCCAGGATTGCGCTTCTGACCAGAGACGGCACGAACCGCGGGGCCCGGGCTGCCGACTCGCTGTGGCGGCGTCGGACGGGAGCGCGACGCGTGTGCGTTCGGAGCGCGAGGTTTCGCCTCGCGCCGCGTGATAAATAGAAAATTAGGTATTTTCTTCTTATTTATTTAATTCCCTAAACTTCAAAAATCCATATCTCTCCGTAAAAATCACAAAAATAAAAATAAAAATACCCCTCAAGCCAGCCGAATGTAGGAGAATAATGCGGAAGAATCATTTAATTTAATTAAAATATTTTATTTTTTATAATTTATTTACTCTCTGCATACATTTGATTCTCCATGCATGTATACACCACCATGGCATGAGACCATGGGGAAGCTTAAGCTCTGAACTTTGGGAACATTCCCCGAATTTTCCAAGTGTCAGAGGCTCATCTCTCGTGAAAAGTTATTTATTTTTCAAATGCATGTCGTCGTTTTGAGTATTTTAATTCCAAAATTAGCATGTTGTGAAATAAATTCTTAAAATATTTGGTGATGTTCCTTATGACCAGAGAACTCTAGAAAAAAATAACAGTGACTTCGAGTTAATTCACTCGTATTAACCCTAATCGCGCTTAAACACCTAAAATAAGTCTTTAATTAATGATAACCAGGCATCAAATTGACTTGAAATCAATTCTCCACTGACCTTAGATCAGATAATCCACCATAAAATTCCGTGTTTCACCGAATCCCTAAGCAATTTCACTAATCGGCCGATTTGTGCTCACTTACCCATTTTAAACTTTAAAAATTCATAACTTTCAAAATATTTTTAAAAATTACCAAATCGGTCGTGAGCCTCTCTCGATATCAGGAACCTAAGAAAATTAAAATTTCAATTTTCTAAAAGTTGATTTTTAATAATATTTTAATATTTTTAATAATTAAAAAATAATAAAAATCACAAAAATAATAAAATTCACCAAAATGTCAGATTTTGAATTTTAATCACTTAGGAACAAATCCCACATTTTTCCTAAGTCTATTTACGAGATATTAAATTTTAAAGCCCTAGGCAATTTTAAAATTAAAAAATGTATTTTCTAAAGATTTTCACTAAAATAATGATTATAAATCATAGAAAAATCAGAAAAATTGCAAAATTTGATTCTCTGGTTTCCTTGATATCAGAGAGATTTTTTAAAAATATAAAATCCATTTTTCAACATTTATCTTATTTTTAAATTAATTAACACTCCAAAACTCAAAATAATTATAATAAAAATAATATAATTCAAAAAAATCACCAAAATTGGTCCAAGTACATTTCTCCGGTCATTGTGAATGTCCCCCTAATTTTCTTAAGCAGACGAAACTTTTCCCTTTGGGTCATGTTATCAAATTTTCCTTGAAAATCTCTATTTTCCACCAAAAATAATTATATAAATAAATTAAAATACAGAAAAATCACATTTTCTCCTCTCATGTCTTTACTGACATATGAGTGAAGTCACATAAAAATTTCAAGTTCATTCGAGTTCAATTTAGTGAGTTATGAAATTATTAAGCTTAAAGGGTAAAATTTAATTAAAATCTTTAATCCTTAATTAAAACTTTAGGTTTAATAAAATCAACAAGTAAAATATTTGATCCTAACTGATTTCGATTTATCAATTTAAATAATTAAAGGGTAGAAACCCATTAAATAATTTTAAAACGATTAAACTTTAATAAACAACATTAAATTTTTGCTATCAATAAAATCGTAATTATTAAAATAAGGATCTTTATTGGTGAAGAGATGATTCTTTAATTTAAAAATCCCTAAATTAATTATATCAACTAATACTCACTTTAATTAAAATGATAAATTTAAAATATTAAAAGACTTAATTTCAATTAAAATTAAAAATAAATAAATTAAAGATAAATTAAATTAAGATTAAATTTAATAATTAAATTAAGATTAAATTAAATAATTAAATTAAATTAAATTAAACAATTAAATTAAATTAAGATTAAATTTAATAATTAAATTAAATTAAATTAAATAATTAAATTAAATTAAATTAAACAATTAAATTAAATTAAGATTAAATTTAATAATTAAATTAAATTAAATTAAATAATTAAACAATTAAATTAAATTAATTAAAATTAAATTAAATTAAATCAAACAATTAAATTAAATTAAATTAAAATTAAATTAAATTAAATTAAACAATTAAATTAAATTAAATTAAATAATTAAAATTAAATTAAATTAAATTAAATAATTAAATTAAAGTTAAATCAAATCAAATTAATTAAACAATGTCAAATTAAATTTAACTACGTTAACTAAATTAAAACTCAATTAAATTAAGTTAAATTAAATATAACATCACCTAAGACATAAAAGAAATTAAATATAAAACAATTGAACACTATTCCAAATTTAAACTCTTTTAACTTAAACCAAATCATTCAATACTAACTTACCCTCGAAAGCTTTAGCTATTATACCCTAAATAAAACATTAAATGAAGTGTCACTTCACTCATAAAAGATATTCAAATGTCCTAGTTCACCGAGCAAATTAACAAGACTCTCGAAAACCTCATACGATCGATTCATTTATATAATTAAATTCATTCGACTTAAACAATCCCGGAAATATTTTAAAGATGTTTAAGATTCTTCTTAAGCACTTCCTCAATATGATAGGATATTTATAAGAACAATCAATCTGATTATTCTTTCGATGAAGAAAATCGTCCTTAAACCAAAAACCCAAAGAACCTAGACGTCATAAGAGACACTGTACCATGTGATTAAAGAATCTTGGTATAAAACCATAACCTTTCCCTTAAATTTTTACCCCAGAACTCGCTTTTTAAATATTATAATCGTGTTTTAAGTGCGGTACTTTCAGATGACGGGAAGACCCTCCAGTACGCTTTTATTTTATCGTAATTTACTTTCGCAATTTACTTTATTGCAAATGCATTTTACTTTTCAAGATGATAAAACAACCGTCGTATGAAAACCCACACTCAGATGTGCACCCTAAACCGAAACCAAAACTAAGTTAAAAGTCACTGCAAGATAAAATTCACTCGCCACAACATTTCAAAATATAAAACAACTCAAAATTTAATCACAAATGTGAACACAAAACTACAATTGCAACTAAATTAAAAACGTCCCGTCGGATGACTTGAAATAACACTTTCGATGATGTAACCTTACGCTTATTGCCAATCTTAGATTTCCACTCGTCTAAATGAAAGTGTGGAACTCATTCAAATCCGAGCTAAAGAAATTCATCTCGACTAAGTGAATCCGATAAAAATAATGATGCCTAAGTGACGGAACCGCGGGATCTTAACCGGTGTCGTTATAATCAACTTTAAGATTCGTTTTAAATAAAACATAAAAAACACTGAAATTAAGATTTTCTCTAAACCAAAACACTCTTTTCTCAACTCCCGATTTATGATTTCTAAAACTAAACCTCTCGCAACAACAAAGGAGTCGGAAAGACAGGAAGGCATCAATTATCACATCAAGAAACCCGAGTCTACTTCAAATAAAACTTTCCTAATTAAAACAACCAAGCCATGACTTCGAGGTAGCTCGCCTAGTGCAACATAAATCCTCAATCCCCCGTTGCATTCGTATCAGAAATTAAGCCCTAACCGGCCTTTAGATTCGAGGTAATGTCCGATACGACATAAACCCTCACATTTTCTAAAGTTATTTTGCTTGATTTTATCATACAAATATAAGCCCTAATTAATTAAAATTGGCAAGATCGAATACTAAATAAACATTAGACTTTCCTAAATTCAAGCCAAACGATGTGATGTTCGGGAAATTATCGAAGTTCACTTAACCGTTGATTTCTCCTACCTTTCTTCCTTTCGATTCACAAAACAAAATGTTCCAAATTTGATCCATTCCCTATCGAAATTCCAAAATTCAATCCCTAAAACCCTAAACTTCAAATTCCCGAGAGCGTAATCATCATTATTATCGAGAGTTTTCAGTGATTCCCGTCACTTAAGATGTAATTAACTATAGGCTTGCCTCATAGTGTGAATTTTAAAGAACCTGTGTAATATAAACCCCGTTTAATGTTTTCATATTGCCATTTTAAAACTCATGCTTACAAAATCGGTTCCCACCAAATCTGATGTCATTTCAATCTTCTAGTTTATTTAATCAAGCCCCACCATCAAGCAAGCGGTCTATCCTGGGGGATGTATTAATTTGCCCGTGTGCGGTGCCCGTTTATATAAACTATTTTGGGATGTGAGATCGGTTTAATCTCATATCTTAAAACCTTCAAATTTAAAATTATTTTCAAAATCAAATACTACTTTTCAAATTATTTATTTTAATTAAATTAAAAATTCGCCGACAGATTTCCTCAGCGACCCCTCTTCAAAAATAAAACACGACCTAAAAATATGCCGACAAATCTCTAGAAGCTCGGGATGAAAAGAAGCTCATACCTTTGCTCGTGAGAAGTGCGAAGCCCAATCCGAGAGTTGTCGCACTCGATCGATCCCGCCAGCTCCGCATGAAGTCTCCGGTCCGGTGAATTGTCTAGCAGGATTTCGACCAAGCCCGATCACAAAGCTTGGAGGCCGGAGCAACCGGGTATTCGTAGATGGAGGCTTTTGGCCGGTGGACACCTTCCCCGTCCGGTGTAGGGGCGCGCAGCGAACCAATCAATTCGGACGGGGCTCACCGAGAAGTGTCCCGGTTTGTGTGGAATTTCGCCTGGGAATTGATTTTTATCGCTGATTAAAAATCGACACCGGGCTCAACTGCTCTAAGGGTGGAGAAGGGTTTGGAACAATTTTGGCAGAGTTTCGGCTCAGGTAACTCTCCCCTACGGCCGCGGAGGAAGAGGTTTAACAAGAGATACCGGGAGATTTTCCAGGGGAGCGTAGCATGATCGCCTGCTCATGGCGAGAAGAACAACCATAGCGACCATTTGGCGTGTGGCAGCTCAGCAAGTGGGAATTCCAAATTCGCTCCTCCCAAGGTCTCGGCTTTTCATGAGAGTCACATCCAGTTACCACGCAGTGCATGGGTCACCCTCGTGTCCAGGTGGGCCGTGCTGGAGGTTTGTGCAATCAATCGGGGTACTGCCATGCGTAAAGGCTTTCAATTAAAATGGAATGAGGGGTCATTTTGGCTTTAATTTGGGTCAACCCATTGGTCTGGCCGGGTGCACCTCCCCATGGCCTCGATTTCGGGGCCGAGAGGATCACCGGCCGCCCTGGCGGGGAGAGCGGTGTGGTCTCTATCCATGATGAGGTGGCTAACATGGCTTAGTGTGTGACATGCTTAAGGTAAAAGTAACAAGGAGGATTAGGAAAGGGGCTCCTCCTCTCGCCATTAATGGCTTCTGATTACATACAAGCCTTCCATGGCTTCATGTGCTCACATGGCTTCATATCTACCTTCGTTCGCAGTGCTGTTCGGGTCAATTTCATGAAAATGAGTTTTAAGAATTTTTGGATATTTTTGGTAAAATGGTAATGAAGCTTCGATTTGGAATGGTTTAATTGATGATTTCAAACTTAGTAAGATTTCGATTAAACGGATGATTTAGGAAATGCCATGCCAAGCTGATGATCATTTCGAAGGTGAAGGCTTTTAGAAAAAAGTTTAAGGGGAACGCGCTTTTTTTGATTTTAAAGATGGGCATTTGGGTAAAAATTTTGTGAAGAACTTTGTCAAATAAATGTCATAATTGGTTTATGGATGTTCTATGAAGGGCTTCGGAATCAATTTGGTGTGATTTGGAGTCAATCGTTCAATTCGATTTATTCGGGTAAGTGGCCTATGTAGGTCAAATTCGAAATAATCAGCTAATGTCATTAGGGTTAAAATCGATATAAAATCAATGTTGAGAAATGTTTATGGAGTGTTTCAAAGAGGTTTCGACTTTGCCTGGCTTTGATTTTGGGGGTTCGGGCTCATTTGGATTGTGTTTGGGTTTAGGTCAAAATAGTGGCATTTTAACTTTTGTGTCGAGTTTCCGAGTGGGGTTTCGGGTCTTAAATTTTGGGCAAATCATGTTAGTATTTTGTTTGTGGGAATGTTAAGGAAGATTTAGAAAGATTTGGGGTTAATTGGAATTGAATTGGGCGAAGTTTGGGTTAGGTTTGGGTCATGGGTCCAAATCGAGGGTTTAAGGCCAAAAGTGAGATCGATCCAAATGTCAATCAAATCGGGTCGATTTGGTCTAGATTGGTATTCGGGATATCAATCAAGTTTAGAATTGAATCGACCAAAATCGGCCGACCGGGTAGTTCGGTTTGACATCGTTCACTTTTAGTACAAAACGTCAAATCGGGGTTTTCAATAAAAGTAAAGGTAAATCGACAAAATCGGGCCCATGGCGAGTCGACAAAAATGAAATCGAATATTTCCGATTTTCTTGAATTTTTCTGGAATTTTCTTAATATTTGGATTTTTGTGTCAAGAGGGGTATTTTCGTGGGTATTCGTGTGAGTGGGTATCGGGAGGTTTTCTTGGAATTTTTGGTATTTTTGGGTATGGATGATCAATTTAAGTGATGTGCAAAACGTTGAACGAGCTGAGAATTTTCGGATAATTTGAAAATTTTGAGAAATTCGGGTAATTTCAGTTTTGCAAAGGCGCCAGAGGGTCCCGGGTCAAAAATTGAAAATTTGGGAAATTGAAGATTGGGTGGATGTAAGAGTGAAATCATTTCCGTTGAGCCATGAAGCCATATCAAGCCCACATGAGTCATGAAGTGACTCACGGCGCATTCACTACGCCGCTCCTAACCCTCTTGGGCCCAAGGCTTAAAGGACCATCCACGCGAATCACCTACATGAGTCGTGAGCACAAGCTTGGTGTGGATGTGTGGTTTTTTAGGAGAAGGTAAAGCGTAGTGTGTGTAAGTCAGCCCCTTCACTGTGTATCAGGCCACCTGTGGCAGTCAAGGCCAAAGAGTCCTATAAAGAACTCATCCTTTAAACTTCCACATTCGATTTCAACCCTCTGTGTGATTGGGGTCTGCCGCCCCTCGTTATGGAGTTTGTGAGTTAAGAAGTGGTTTGAATTTCTAAAAGGCGGGTCCCAATTCTAGTCCTCTAAGATACTTTCAAAGGAAAAGCCTAAGGCTAGATCCTAAGTACTAAAGAGAAGAAGAGAAGACTCATCAAAAATGAGGTCAATGTAGCCGCATTACGGGAAAACAATGTCTGGGCTTTCGAAATTCTCTGGCAGAAAAGCAAAGGTAGGAAAATTGGAATTTGTACACATAGATGTGTGTGGAACTTCTCCAATGGCATCTTCGAAGGCACGCGTTACCAGTGTCACGTTCATTGATGACCACAACAGAAGGTATTGGGCTATTTTCGAAACATAAATTACGTATTTAACGCGTTCAAAACTTCACACTTCGTTAAGACAGAGACGGGTTTGAAACTGAAATGTTTCAGATCTGACAATGGTGGTGAGTACATTGATGATGGGTTCAAGGAGTATTGTGCAGCTCAGGGTATCAGAATGGAGAAGATCATTCTCGGCACATCGCACCAAAATGAAGTTGCAGAGTGTATGAATGTGACCATCATTGAATGGGCCAAAAGCATGAGATTGCACGCTGGACTACCACCAAATTTATGGTCAGAAACAGTCAGCACTGCAGTTTACTTGATCAATAGGGGGTCAATTATTCCATTAGACTGTAAATTGCCTCAGAAGGTCTAAAGTGGGAAAGAGGACAATTTTTTTCACTTTAAGACTTTTGGTTGTTTTTCTTATTTTCAAATTAATCATGATGCTCGTAGCAAGCTTAAAGCTAAGTCAAAGAAATATTATTTCACCGGCTATGGAGACGAGGCATTTGGTTATCGTTTCTGGGATTATGAGGATCGAAATATCATAAGAAGCAAAAATGTGATCTTTAATGAGAAGAGTATGTACTAGGATAAGTCCAGTATAAGTTCTGAAGAAGCACCTCAGGAGTCCGAGTTGATGATATACCAGAAGTCACAGTGCATGGAAGAGATGCAAGTGATGAAGAGACTGGGTTCGGGGCTCCCATTCCTATTATTACGCAGTCAGTTTCATAGTTGTCTACTTCTACAGCTGTAGTTCGTAGGTTAGTCAGGAATAGACATTCTCCACAGCGTTACTCACCAACCTTGAATTACATTCTGTTGACAGATGGTGGAGAACCACAGAGCTATGAGGAAATCTTGCAAAATGAAAATTCAAGCAAATGAGAGCTAGCCATGAAAGACGAGATGGATTCCCTGCTAAGGAATCAGACATGGGAGCTGATAGAACTTCCACTAGAGAAGAAGACATTACACAATAAGTGGGTGTACCGGGTGAAAAAATTGAGCATGATGGTAGTAAAAGGTACAAGACTAAACTTGTTGTAAAAGGCATTAAGCAGAGGCAAGGGCATTGATTACTCTGAGATCTTTTCTCATATGGTGAAGCTCACAACCATCAGGATGGTACTAGCTATGGTCTCTACCGAAGATTTATTTTTTAAGCAGTTAGATGTGAAGATAGCTTTTCTTCATGGAGAACGTGAGAAGACATCCACATGCGCCAGCCTGAGGGGAAGACTTAGTTTGTAGACTGAAGAAGAGCTTGTATGGTCTGAGGCAAGCTCCTCAGTCAAGAATTAAGGGTGTAAGCACACACAGGTAGTGGGAGTCAAGTTTTTGGCGTCGTTTTCTGGAATTGAAATTGAAGTAATTACACACGAAGCACACACAAATTTTTAGGATCACTGTGGTATTTGATCATTATCTTATCTCTGACCATGAATTTCTCGTTCACCTGGTTCACCACCAACTGCCAGTTGAATTTCACCAGGAGGTGTCAAGTGCCCATCTTCTAAGAGAACTATAGCCTAACAATCAAAGCTTTATAGCCAGCTTGATTATTGGTGACTTCGAATCCAAATTCGATTGAGTGGTATAGATGGTGCCCGGTTGGACTATGCAAAGCGAGACTGAGCCTGCTCTAGTTTAACTAGATTCCCCATTAATGTGCAGGACCCAGGTATAGCTCTCAGTTGCCATTTCGTTGCCTAGCTCTCCTAGTTCATAAAACTTGGTTAAGAAGTTGGTTATGACATGTGCTTTGATTGCGATCCGAGGCACATAAAATTGATCAAACTCACCGAGTTCCACCACCCATTCGAGGAGCTGACAAGAGTGCTCCAGCCTAGTGAGGATAAATTTAAGGGAATGCATTTGGAAATATGGGTGAAACCATCAAGCTCAAATATTGAGAGCAAACTTTAATTTTCTATAATCAGATACTGACCCGACCGCAATTACGTAAGTAAAATAGCTTATAAAATTATGGTCAAACTTGACCCCAAATTAGATTAAGTGGCCAATGTACGATAATAAAAGATTAAAGCTCTTATAAAGGGCTAATGCACATAAAATTGATTGTACACTAGGGGTACTACGCAAGTATATGTATCGTTTCGAGTAATATAAGACGTTCTTTTTAAAAAACCCCATGTATCGATCCCACGAGGAAAGCTAAGTAAAAATTAAGAAAAAAAGAAGAAAATCTATTTAAAAGCTAATCAACTAAAAAGTAAAAATATGCAAGTTACTTAAGTAGCAATTGTAAGTAAGAAAGTAATTTAAATGCTTTAACACAATAAACAAAAATTTTTTCCCCATACGAAATATTTCATGATTAGTAAACATCTAAATTAACTTGAGAACTTTGAGAATGAGGTATTGTGACAAATAAGAGCATATATATTTTTTACCCTTTGGTGAAGTGCATAAAGAACATTGGCTAGTTTTTAAAGATTGGATCAGGATGTAATGTTAGTAGTAAAGACGAATTCTAGGCTCTCACTTCTAGATTCCCCCAAAGGTGCCTATGGTCGGGCCTACTAGTGACCCGTCACCTCTTCTTAAACCAAATTGATAGAATTTAGTCTATAACTCTAAAAACATATTCAATTCTAATCCCTTCAAAGATTATCTCCCTATATATTCGCACCTCCCCCTTCAAGGATTTAACATCTACCTGTTAGAGATAGTGCCCTGGGCCTATTATATGGATATTATATGGATATGTATTTTGAACTTTTTATGAATATTTTTCTATTTTAATTAGCATGTTTATGATAGAAGAAGAACCTTGAATAGTTTCATGTTTATTATGAAGATTATTCTAAATATCCATAATCGCTTATTGTTGTGGGAATGACAATAAATAAAGATTAATATAAAGTTTGATGGATATTCATGAGATGAATATATGTATGGGGATACACATCGATTTATATGTATTTATTGGAGAATAAATATTGGATCGACTCGCTTTGAGATTAAATCATGGATATAAGTCATATGTTAATCTCGAGTTGTAGTGACATCGAATCCTTTGACCCGAGATTGTCATGGTTCTCAACATGAGGAATATTATGTTTTGACATAACCTGACGTTGTCTTTGATCGGATGACCATAAAGATTATGATTGGACATAATGTGAATCATGTAGTGAGATATGAGTAATCAAGATGGAATTTATCCCTCTTATAATAAGAGAGATATCTCTCGGGCCTCTCGAATGATTTAGGCGAGAATTGTGTGGCCACACTCAAATGAATTGATGGAGATCAATTGCATTTATTTAATCGATCTAATCGGGAGTCGAGAAATTAAAGATAGAGAGATATAAGGTTGACATTAATCCATGCCTTATATTCTATCATGATATCATGTGATAAAGGGATTATGTCATTAACAATCAGGTTGTCTCGGATCTTGAGACTATTCATACTAACTTGGGTAGTTATAGTGTCTTGCTAGAGACCAACTATAACTTGTAGGTTTATAAATAGTGATTTAAGCCTACTGCCAATGTTAATTGAACATATAGGGTCGCACAAAATTTGAATGGACTAGAATGGTTGATGAACACTCTCTCACTTGAGTAATTTATAATAATAAGATTATTTTAAATTAAAAGCATGAATTAAAAGAGTTTTAATTCATCATATATTTTTAAAAAGGAGTTTTTAAATATATATTAAAAAATGACCTCTTTAATGAAGAGGTGCCATGAAACGGTGTCACTTCAATTAAAAGGAGGGGTCATGGCTTATGAAGTCAACTTTTATTATTTTCCTTTTGAAATCCATAAGAGAGGAAGAGAGTTCTTTGGGTTTTGGAGAAAACCTCATTTCCGATCTACGAGTTGGAAGCCATTTGGAAATCCGTTCGAGTGTGGATACCGGTAGAGGGCGGTGGTTTCGGCGCCTTAAAGATCCGAGGAAATCTAAGAGTAGAACTCTTGCATGGTATGATTTCTTGCACTTCTTTTGGGTTTATGTTTTTGATTTGTATGAGCACATGAGATCCTTTGTGGTTTATTGGGGAAATGACTTTAATATGCGTACATGATTAATTTCGCTTCCGTTGCGCATGATCCCAAAATCCAACGGTGGTATCGGAGCCGACTTGTGTTTTCATAGAAATCGATTTAACGGCGTTTTTGGACGTCGAGCTGCGGCGTGCTATGGCCGCCGGCGGATTCGAGCGGCGGTTGGGCGATGGCGACGGTTGGCCGTTGGCGAGCGGTTATGGCGGGCGGTCGATGTGGAGTTGACACCAATAGGTGTCTAATGGGTTGACACCTCTTGGTTTGTGAGGCCCAACTCCCTCGTGTCTATTCGTTCGAATGGCACTTATTCGCATTAATTAATTTATATGATTAATTAAATTATGATTCAATGCGAATTTAAAATCTGGATTCAAATTTTAATTAGATTAAAGTATTGAATCTATATCGCAATATTTATAATTTTTTGCATGAAATTCCTTTTAAGTAATTTATGAAATTTTGGATTGTTTTTGGCAAAAATATAAAATTTTAGTATTGCGATGTACGGATTTTAATTAAGACCCCGAGAGGCGCGCCCCTCGACCCCGTCCGCTAACCGGCTATCGGAACCGCCGTTTTTATTCCTAACGCCTCATAAATTTAATTGTTTTAGAAATATCGAGGCAATTATCAAGTAATTTTATTATTATTTTTTTTTAGTTTGTCAAACATGGATGTATTAATTAGATTAATACATGATGTATTGACTTGCGTGACACATAATATGGCCCAGTGACTTCTGTGAATTGCATGGTTGTAATATTTTTAATTTTTGCAATGTGATGTAATTATTAATTATGGCCTGCGTGTCGTTTTGCTTTGTTGTAATTTATATTACATGTATTTATTCTTGGTGAGATAAATCGTGAGAAGACAAAGCAAGGCACTTGAAGTCCACTATCCACCATGGTGATGGAGGAGCTAGAAGTCCATGCGGGAGATGGTGATCTCGAAGGCTTTAGAAGTTACTTTTTACCCTTAGATTGGACTTTTGATCTTCATAATTGGCTTATGAAGATCATTACGGTTTTGGGGCCATATTTTGACACGCTTAATTATGCTTCGATTTTGATATTTTTACGTGATGTGGTTTAGTATATGATACTTAAAATAAATCATAACATCATTATAATTTAAAATCTATAAC
This sequence comes from Papilionanthe hookeriana x Papilionanthe teres, assembly GCA_022702705.1. NCBI lineage: Eukaryota > Viridiplantae > Streptophyta > Magnoliopsida > Asparagales > Orchidaceae > Papilionanthe > Papilionanthe hookeriana x Papilionanthe teres. The sequence goes on from CM040438.1 coordinate 42,732,003, forward strand.
GATCCCTCATTTGAAATTTTAAGTTTTTCATGCCATCCATTATTATTAAACACTCGTCAAAAACTAATATCACCATGATGTGGGTTCTACCAAAGTAGGAGTACATTAGATAATATTAGCATGACGGGATGAGTAATGGTGCTACTCATGTGTTTAAAATGGTAAAACTTAATTAGGCTTACAAAATGGTTTTGGGCCTAAGGGCATAAGATGAGATTTAAACATGCTACGACATAAGATGTCAAAAATCCCATTAAGAGTTGCATTTGATGCAATTGGTAATAGTTACCTACCTAAATATACTTGATTTTAAGTGTCATGCCAAAGCGACTTAAAATTAAGTATAATTATGGATCTTATACCACTAAAGTTATTATAATTTTAAAAGAGGGATTATTAATTTAGTGGGAGTTTTTCATAATTAATATACTTAAACTTTGCATTTATTGTAGATGGCCAACAACGATAATAACAATTCTGCATTTTCATTGCGATCGGTCCTTGAGAAGGACAAGCTTACGAGGGCTAACTTCCTTGGTCGGTTTCGTAATTTGAGAATTGTTCTCGAACACGAAAGGAAGTTATATGTCCTGGATGAACCTCACCACGAAAAACCGGATGATAATGCCACCGAGAGCGAGAAAGAATGCTTATGAGAAGCATCATAGTGACTCTGTAGATGTTGCTTGCTTGATGTTAGTTGCCATGAGTTCGAGATCCGGAAAGATTTAGAACATATGGAGGCTTATGATATGATCATAAACCTAAAGGAAATGTTCCAGCAATAACGAGGCAAGAAAGATATGAAACTACCAAGGCATTGCATTCTTGTAAAATGAGTGAAGGTAGTTCGGTTAGTGCTCATGTATTGAAAATGAAAGGTTACATGGAGCACTCGGCAAGGCTTGGATTTCCATTAAGCCAAGAATTGGCTATCGATTTGCTCCGAATTCACTTCCTCGTAGTTATGACTAGTTTGTCATGAACTACAATATGAATGAGATGGACAAATCAATATCGAAGTTGCATACGATGCTTAGAACTCGCTGAACAAAATATAAAATCCAAGCTCAGGCAAATCTTAATGGTTAAGCAAAAGGGTAAGAGTTTTAAGAAGAAAGGAAAAGGAAAAGGCAAAGGTTGGGGTGGAAAGTCCAATCCTAAACCTAAGCCCGATCTTAGTTCCAAGGCTAAATCCCGGAAGGATGATGTCTGTTTCTTTTGCAATGAACCTGGTCATTAGAAAAGAAATTGCAAACTTTATAAGGAAGATCTAATGAACAAGAAAACCTGGTGGGACCGAGTAGCTTCGGGTATAAATGTTATACGGATTAATTATACTCCTTTTAGTTCCTGGATAGTGGATACCGGATTCGCATCTCACATTTTTTCAAATGTGCGGGGACTAAAGGGAGTAGAAAAGCGAAACGGGGCGAAGTGGATCTTCGCGTAGGCAATGGAGCAAAAGTTCTTCGCTTTAGGTCGTAGGAAGTTATGAACTTTCTTTACCCGGTGGGCTTTTGTTAGTATTGAACAATTGTTTTTATGTTCCTACAATGTGTAGAAACATTGTTTCGGTTTCTTGTTTGGATAATGATGGTTTTGCTTTTATTATTAGGAATAATATTTGCTCCATTTATCATAAAGATATGTTCTATGCAAATCTTTGTTTTACTAGATGGTCTTTATGTTTTGAACCTTGAATATCCGATGATTTTTTCTATATGTAACATTACTACCAAGAAATTTAAGTCGAATGACTTGAATGTAACCTATCTTTGGCATTGTCGTCTAGGACACATAAATGAGAAACGCATTTCAAAACTCCATAAAGATGGACTTTTGAATTCATTTGATTATGAATCATTTGATACTTGCGAATCATGTCTTTTGGGGAAAATGACAAAGGAGCCTTTTACTTGGACACGGTGAAAGGGCTAATGAATTATTGGCCTTAATACATACATATGTATGTGGACCATTAAGTATAGAAGCCATAGGAGGTTACTGAGTACTTCATTACCTTTACTGATGATTTCGAGTAGGTATGGTTATGTCTATTTGATGAGACATAAATATGAAGCATTTGAAATGTTCGAGTATTTTCAAAATGAAGTACAAAATCAACTTGGTAAGACAATTAAGGTGCTTCGATCCGATCGAGGTGGAGAATATTTGAGCCAAGAGTTTGGTGATCATCTTAAGAGTTGTGGAATTGTTTCACAACTTACTCCTCTGGAACACCACAATGGAATGGTGTGTTTGAAAGAAGGAATCGAACTTCTATTTGATATGGTTCGATCAATGATGAGTGCATCGGATCTTCCACTTTCCTTTTGGGGTTATGCACTTATGACAGTTGCTTTTACACTAAATAGAGTTCCATCCAAAAGGGTTGAAAAGACACCATATGAGATATGGATCGGGAAGAAACCTAGTTTGCTTTTTCTTAAGATTTGGGGTTGTGAAGCTTATGTAAAGCGTTTACATTCTAATAAACTTGAACCTAAATCGATAAATGTATTTTTGTGGGTTATCCTAATGAGACTAAAGGATATTACTTTTACAATCCCATTGAGAACAAAGTGTTTATTGCTAGAAATGGTTTCTTTTTGGAAAGGGAATTTATTTCTAAAGGAATCGATGGGATTAAAGTACAACTCGAAGAAGTTCGAGAGTCACAAAATAACATTGAAATACCTTTGGATGATGGTGGTCAACAAGGAGTTATTGACACACCAGGTTGTAACACAAGAACTACGTAGATCCGATAGAATACGTTATGAGCACGAGAGATATGGATTTCTCATGAATAATGATCATGATGTATTGTTAATGGATCATGGTGATCCTACTTACCTATCAAGATGCTATGTTAAATCGAGACTCGACAAATGGTTAGAGGCCATGAAATCTGAAATCCAATCCATGTATGATAATCAAGTTTGGAACTTGGTTGATCCACCAAATGATATTAAGACCATTGGGTGCAAGTGGGTTTTCAAGAAGAAAAGCGACATGGATGGTAATATGCATACTTATAAAGCGAAGACTTGTTGCAAAAGGTTTTAAACAAATTCATGGTATTGACTATGATGAAACTTTTTCACCGGTAGTCATGCTTAAGTCTATTAGAATTCTCATTGCCATTGATGCATATTATGACTATGAGATATGACAAATGGATGTTAAAACTGCGTTTCTTAATGGAAACTTGTTTGAGGATGTGTATATGACACAACTCTGAAGGTTTTGTTCATCCGAGAATTCGGTAAAGTGTGCAAGCTTCTAAGATCCATTTATGGTTTGAAGCGAGGCTTCGAGGAGTTGGAATCTTCGTTTTGATGAGACGAGTCAAAGAGTTTGGCTTTATCGAAAATGAAGATGAACCTTGTGTTTACAAGAAAGTTAGTGGGAGCACTATTGTTTTTCGGTCTTATATGTCGATGACATATTACTCATTGGGAATGACATACTTACCTTGCACAATGTCAAAACTTGGTTGGGTAAATGTTTCTCGATGAAGGATTTAGGAGAGGCATCCTATATCCTAGGGATAAAGATCTATAGAGATAGATCTAAAAGGCTAATGCTCTAAATCAAAGTACATATATAGACCTTATACTTGAAAAGGTTACGTATGGAAGAGTCCAAGAGAGGATTCTTGCCTATGTCACATGGCATAACGCTTAGCAAGACTCGGTGTCCTAACACTAATGATGAGCGAGAGCGTATGAGTAAGATTCCTTATGCTTACGTTATAGGATACTATCATGTATGCCATGTTATGTACTAGACCAGATGTTTCTTATGCTTTAAGCATAACGAGCAGATACCAGTCAGATCCCGGTGAAAGTCACTGGATAGCTGTCAAGAACATTCTTAAGTACTTGAGAAGAACTAAGGATGTGTTCTTGGTCTTTGGTGGATTAGAAGATGATGCGGTTATAAGAGGTTACACGGATGCAAGCTTTCAATCACACAAAGATGATTATCGATCGCAATCGGGATATGTGTTTTGTTTAAATGGTGGTGCTATTAGCTGGAAGAGTTCAAAGCAAAGCACCGTTGCTTGATTCTACAAGCGAAGTCGAGTACATAGCGAGCATGTGATGCGGCGAAAGAAGCGAGTTGGATAAAGAAATTTGTTTCGACCTTTGAGTGATTCCTAGTATCACAAATCCTGTTGAGATTTATTGTGACAACAATGGTGCATATAGCACAAGCAAAGGAACCTAGGTCACATCGGCGATCCAAACATATACTCGGGCGTTATCATCTCCTTAGAGAAATTATTGAGAGAGGTGACGTTAAAATATGCAAAGTTGCAACGAGATGACAATGTTGCGGATCCATTAACTAAACCTCTACCACAAGCAAAACATGAGGGTCATGTAAGGTCCATGGGTATTAGATACATTGATAAATGGGCCTAGTGCGAGTGGGAGAGCGTGTAGTGATAGTGCCACTAGGCTCTATTATATGGATATTATATGGATATGTATTTTGTACTTTTTATGAATATTTTTCTATTTTAATTAGATGTTTATGATAGAAGAAGAACCTTGAATAGTTTCATGTTTATTATGAAGATTATTCTAAATATCCATAATCGCTTATTATTGTGGGAATGACAATAAATAAAGATTAATATAAAGTTTGATGGATATTCATGAGATGAATATATGTATGGGGATACACATCGATTTATATGTATTTATTGGAGAATAAATATTGGATCGACTCGCTTTGAGATTAAATCATGGATATAAGTCATATGTTAATCTCGAGTTGTAGTGACATCGAATCCTTTGACACGAGATTGTCATGGTTCTCGACATGAGGAATATTATGTTTTGACATAACCCGACGTTGTCTTTGATCGGATGACCATAAAGATTATGATTGGGCATAATGTGAATCATGTAGTGAGATATGAGTAATCAAGATGGAATTTATCCCTCTTATAATAAGAGAGATATCTACGGGCCCCTCGAATGATTTAGGCTGAGAATTGTGTGGCCACACTCAAATGAATTGATGGAGATCGATTGCATTTATTTAATCGATCTAATCGGGAGTCGAGAAATTAAAGATAGAGAGATATAAGGTTGACATTAATCCATGCCTTATATTCTATCATGATATCATGTGATAAAGGGATTATGTCATTAACAATCGAGGTTGTCTCGGATCTTGAGACTATTCATACTAACTTGGGTAGTTATAGTGTCTTGCTAGAGACCAACTATAACTTGTAGGTTTATAAATGGTGATTTAAGCCTACTGCCGATGTTAATTGAACTATAGGGTCGCACAAAATTTGAATGTACTAGAATGGTTGATGAACACTCTCTCACTTGAGTAATTTATAATAATAAGATTATTTTAAATTACAAGCATGAATTAAAAGAGTTTTAATTCATCATATATTTTAAAAAAGGAGTTTTTAAATATATATTAAAAAATGACCTCTTTAATGAAGAGGTGCCATGAAACGGTGTCACTTCAATTAAAAGGAGGGGTCATGGCTTATGAAGTCAACTTTTATTATTTTCCTTTTGAAATCCATAAGAGAGGAAGAGAGTTCTTTGGGTTTTGGAGAAAACCCGTTTCCGATCTAGCGGTTGGAAGCCATTTGGAAATCCGTTCGAGTGTGGATACCGGTAGAGGGCGGTGGTTTCGGCGCCTTAAAGATCCGAGGAAATCTAAGAGTAGAACTCTTGCATGGTATGATTTCTTGCACTTCTTTTTGGGTTTATGTTTTTGATTTGTTTGAGCACATGAGATCCTTGGTGGTTTATTGGGGAAATGACTTTAATATGCGTACATGATTAATTTCGCTTCCGTTGCGCATGATCCCCAAAATCCAACACTACCTTTCCAAGAGAAATGTGATACATACAAGTTAATAACTCTTAGCCCACGGTCAGATATTAAGAATTCTCCACAAATTTTAACAATATAAGAGGCTAATTTGTAGTGTAAACGAAGATCAGGTACATTATCATCACAAATTATGGAAGAAGAAAAGCAAAGTTTTCAAAACTAAATTAAATTCTTAACTAAATCATTTCATATTCGTAGAAAGAAAGAGAAGATGACTACTCAGAAACCATATGATTCACACCACAAATCATATTTATATAATTCAAATTCAAAGTACAAAACTTAAGAACCAAGTTATAAAATACTTATCTGAAATGATATCCAAGCAATCCTTTGAAGTTTCTCTAACTCCATCTGACTTTTACAAGACTCCAACTCCAGCAATCACACTAAAACACTCTAAACTCTCACTAAAGTAAAGTAAATAACACTCCACAATCTTTAACTAAATGAGAATACACACTTCTTTCACTCTTACAATACCTACACACTCCAAACAACCAAACTTTTGCTGTAGAATCATCCTCTATTTATAGAGCTTCGAAAATGACCAGGGGCTGCTTCAGGCACCTCTTTAAAATTCGTCCATATTTAATGAATATTCTAGAATTTAACTGTGGCGCCTAGGTGCCAGTTTCCTGCGCGAATGGAAATGTTCCTTCAGGTTTTGAGTCGCACCTCTTCGTTGAATAACTGATTCACTGTGCCTATATTCATTGTATCTTGTTTATAACATATGAGAATTTGTCCATAGACTTCTAGATTTCTTATGAGTCATCAATAACCGTCACAAAAACATCCAACAATTCTCTAGATTCCCCTGCTTAGTCTGGCGTCTGGGCGCCAAATCTGGTTCCTAGGCTCCAGAATCAGCCCTTTTTTTTCTTCTTTTCTTTTTTTGACTCATTTTTGCTTCTTCTACTCCTTTTTTACTCTTTTTCTTCATAAACTCATTTTCTTGTACCTACAACCAAAAACATAAGAAATACATTTCATTAAAGCGTAATATCCTTAAAATATTAGTTAAAAATGATATAAAATTTTAGGAAATTTTAAGGTGGATCAGATACCTAAGCTTGGTGCCTCGAAGGAATCAGCTGACATAGTAAACCAGAAACTGCTTCGCTAGTTCTTCTCAGGTTAAAATTGAGTTAATGCATATTGGTATGGCCCCCAAGTACTGGGAGAGCTCTTCATTTGGTTTTGGGCACTAGAAGAGTGGTGGCAATGCTATGAGGACTTTTAGCTTTCTGATGCTTGTTCACATTCATCCGACAAAGAGAATTTTTTTGCTTGCCTCAAAGTTTTGAAAAAGGCAAAGCACTTATCCCTCAATTTTGAGATGTGGTCGGTCAACTTTTAAATTTTCTTGGTTTTTATGGGGGACAACTTATTGATCAGCGTCTGCAACTTTTTTTGATTCGCCTTTATTCTCTTCGGGGTTAGGAAGTAACCTAAAAAATTTATCTGTGGACGCTCCAAAGGTTCTCTTGAGTGGTTTGAGCATATTATTAAAGTTTCTAAGTGTTTCAAAAGTTTATTCTAAATCTTTCATGTGTAGCTCAGGTATTTTGCTATTTACAAGAACATCATCCACAAACATCTCAATATTTTTTCCTTTCTGTTTCATATAGATTGTATCCATCATTTACTGATAGATAGCACCAGAATATTTAGCCCAAATGGAATTATATTTTAATAATACACTCCCTCACTAGTGATGAATGCAATTTTCTTTTATTTCTCTGCGTCGACCGGGAGCATTTTGATTTAGTGTTAGAGAATGCTCATCATGGAATGGGTGACTGTTGCATCCATGAGGGCATCAATCCGAGGTAAGGTGTAGCTATCCTTCAACCAGGCAATGTTCAAATCAGTGAAATCCATGCACATTCTCCATTTCTCTTTTGACTTTTGCACCATTACAACGTTTGACACTGGCATCAGGTATTGGACCTCTTAGACGTAGCCAACATCTAGTAGCTTATGAATTTCTCCTGGATCGGCTTGAACATAGTGGCAATTAATAAACTCATATTTTATTTCATCAGCTGGGCTTTTGGATTGATGTTTAAGCGGTGACACACGATATTGATTGTTTTCCCTGTCATCGCGGTGGCGGACCATGTGAAAACATCTCAGTGGTCTCAGACACTCGGGATCAAAATTTAGTATACCACAAACCTAACATAGATGTGCCTAACAAATATAAAAATATTAAGTTAGTAATAGTAAAAAAAGATTCCTTGAGTCTAACTTGAAAATGAGTACAAACACATGCAACAAATATAATATCAGGCCTACTCGAAGTGAGATATAAAAGAGAATTAATCATGTTTCTATAAAGTTTGTTATTTATATGTTTTTCTCTTTATTCATCCAAGTCCAATATAGTTATCCGACTCATAGTGGTCTTACTAATTTTGAATTTCTTCATATCAAATTGTTCCATCAAGTCATTTCTATCTTTAATTTAAAATATAAAGTTGCCATTCTCTTGTTGTTTTACTTGAAGTCCCAATAAAAAATTTAGTTCTCCCACTTTATTCATTTCCAATTTCTTACTCCTCATTAAAGATAACTCATGACTTAATGACTCATTTAAGCTTCCAAATAAAATATCATCAAACAAACTATTTTGTTCACTTAGCTAAACTTGGGACATGATTATGATCAAGGATTATATGGAAACCCCTTCATATGTGAGATATGATCAACTCGTCTTACTTTATGATCAACTATAATATGTGAGTAAGATCTATTATATAATACAAGATGATTATATGTACTCTTATATTTTCTTCTATCATAAACTTTACTTTCAAATGCGCCTATACTAGTTAACTTTGTAATCTTTAATCTTCTTTATTATATGTTCGAAGTAAAGTTTAGGGTCCGTTTAGGATCACTTTGGTTTGTTTGTTTTCAAAACATATTACTTTGTTTTTAAAAATAACTCAAAATATGTAAAAGTTTTTCAAGTCTTTTTAAACCCTTTAATCATATTATAACATGCATTTAAGTAAAAAAAATAAACAAATCAAAGCGAAAATAAAAAAATAAAAGAACAAAATCAAAAGTGATCCCAAACGGCCCTTTAGTTTTGGAAAATTATATTTATGAATTATTAATAATTATTTCATATCCTCGCCCTCTTTAAAAAGATAGCAATTGTATAATAAAAGAAGGAATTGTGGGACACATTCTCCTTAATCTTCTATATAAAAAAAAAAAAACAAAAACTACAAATTTCTTTTTTATTAACATTTTTTCCCTTTATAATGAGAAAATGTTCCATGACACACTTTTCTTTGCTTTATATTACAATTGTAATTATTTGTATTTATATTATACCTTATGTATGCTAGAAGAAATTAAAGGAGAAATTAAATCCTAATAAATAGAATTTAATATTGTCAAGATATAGCTTCCTTGTATATCATGTCTCTTGTCTATATATATATATAGCACTAAAAAGCTATTGAAAACTCAACAAATCCTTAATCCCACTAAGTGGGTTTGGTTACATGAATTCTTTTTCTTCATTGTGTCATATTTACTGCCATATTTTCATTTAAATCCAATAAATTAAGATCATTTTTATACAATAAGCCCAAATCTGCCTAGGTCTATCTCTTTCTTTCTTAACATAAGTCGAATTTAACACTGTAATTGACAGTCTCAAGTCCGGATGTGAAAAGTGGAATGTTGCATTAGGTAGTTGACAGCCAGCGTAAAACTTGTCGAAAAAATCATGACTATTGAAAACTCATTCAGAAAAAGAATAAAGAACTTCAACCATTTGGATTGTTGCCATATTTTGCTTTACCAATTTATTTATTTCATTGTATTTATTTTTTCTTGAATAGTAATCATTTGTAAATAATTTTTTTCAACTTTATTTTGTTCACAACAATTATGTAATTTGTTCTGGTGTTATGTGACCCTGAGCCACTTTGTTGGTAAATTGAAACTCATTGTTGTGTATTCTTATCTTAAGCTAAGTTTGTCATAAATGCAAATATCTAAATTGTTATGTAATTATTAAAAATTTGAGTGACACGCATGCATATATGAAAGTTAGATGTTAGATATGCAAACATATAAAAACTTTGTGCTATATTTATGTGTAAATAATTCTAATTTTTATTATCCAAAAGGGAAAATTTGCATACATATCACTCAATTCTTATGTATTTACATATCTAGCTCAATTTTACTTTTTACTTGCACATCACCTTACTCTTACATGAAAAAGTGTATGTCACTTTAAAATGGACATGACATATTTGATTGATATAAATGTAAAAAAAAAGTAAAATTTAGGTGTTACACATCTAATTACATAAGATTTTGGCGGTATGTATGTAAATGCTCTAAAAGCGATCAACCTTCGAGTTCCCAAATCCAAACACCACTTATGTCAATTGGACTGTTGGAATTCGGCGAAGCCTGCATATAAGATGGAAAATGCAACAGAATTGGGCCCTAATGCTTTATTCGTCACCGTCTTCTTCGCTTCGGCATAGTGTTAATTGTGGGAACATCCTCAAACACTTCATATGTTTCATGTTCGTCATGAGCGAGAAGATCGGGATCTCGATATCTCTATGCTACAATCGGAGAAGTCGATGGGGAATAAGGTAACAGGGCTCAGTTATGTCTTATTTTCTAGACTTCTCTGCTGGCTTCCCCGGAATCCGGTAGTCCATTTGAGAGAAGGAGTGTTAGGGCGGCTCATCAACAATCTCATAAGCCGAGCTTATCGAGCCATGAGCTCGAGCTTGTCCCGGCTCGTCTCATTTGCTTGCGAACGACTCAATTATCATATATTTTCTCATTTTGATATATTTCTCTAGCGAGCTTCCGTAAAAATTAGATCTTTTTTATTCGAGCTCACGGTTCGGCTAATATCAACAAGAGCTCGACTAAAGCTCGCAGTTTGCCAGATGAGCTGAGCTCGAGATCGGCATGACTAAAGCTCGACTTGACTCCTTTGTGTTGTGAAAAATGATGACAATAAAGTAAAATTGGAACGAAAAATGCACGCAGAAAATAAACACCAGAGCGACACACAGATTTACGTGGTTCGGCAAATTTGCCTACGTCCACGGAGTTGCAGAGGATTTTATTTCTTCGAGGAATTACACCGTCGAGCGCCTCGACGTTTACAAGAAAAAAACTCTATTTTCTTCTCTCCCTTCCTCTCTTTATATCCTCCTCTCTTTCTCTCTTGAAGAACTTGGTTGTACATCATCCAATAGCCAAAAGAGGCTATTTATAGAATAAAGGTGAGCGGTAGGTAGCCCTTAATTAGGAAGCTAACATGTGGTGGACCGGGTCTCCACATTACCCAACAATTCTCCCACTTGGAGACTGGGACACTCAACTGTACCACCTACGATGCTGCAACATCCGCCGGCTGTACCAAACTTTTCCTCAAACACGATATTCTCCACCTCCGCAACTCAAAGCCTCCGTCTTCAAGCTAGAAGACCAGCCGAAGCTGCGCACGACTTCGATTTCTCGAGAGTAACTCCCTTTGTCGACATATCGACGGGATTTTTGCTTCCACAAATTTTCTCAAGTAGAAGCTGTTCGTCATTTAATAATGATCGTATGAAGTGATACTGATACGAATGTGCTTAGTCTGGATTGAAATGCGGGATTCACGGCGAGGAATATAGCGCTCGACTTTCACTTTAGAGAGTGCCCTTCCGAACCTCCTTACCCAATTCTTCCAAGAAACTTTGCGGCCATATCATCTCCTTTGCGGCCTGCGATGTCGCAACATACTCGGCTTACGTGAGTGGACAAAGAAGCTGTCTTCTGCAGATTTGAGCCCCATGACACTGCAGTACTACCAAGAGTACAAACATAACTTGTAGTACTCTTCCTACTGTCAATATCGCCAGCTAAATCTGCATCAACATAGCCTTGTACCTCCAGGCTCTTTCCTGAGAAAAACAAGCAGGTTTCTGAAGAGCCCTATAGGTATCTGAAGATCCACTTCATAGCTTCCCAATGTTCTTTCCCTTGATTACTCATGTATCTGCTCACAACTCCCACTGCATGGGCAATATCTGGTCTAGTGCAGACCATAGCATAGATAAGTGAACCAATAGCTGAAGCGTAAGGAACCTTACCCATGTAGTCTTGTTCCTCCTCTGACGTGGGTAGCTGACTCTTGTTGAGTACGAAATGAGCACAAGGTGTGCCAACTGGTTTCGCCTTATCCATATTGAACCTGCTAAGCACCTTTTTCATATATTCAGCCTGTGAAAGTCTTAACGTACCTTTGACTCTGTCTTTGATAATCTTCATGCCAAGGATTTGCTTTGCCGCTCCCAAATCCTTCATTCTGAAAGTGTTTTGACATCTCGCTTCTTCGGATTATTAATCTCATAAATGCTTAACCTACGCAATAATCATATCATCCACATACGACGGTAGGATGATATATGAATTGTCAAAATACCGATATAGCGACAATGATCGCTGACATCTTACGTACCTGCATTGAGCATGAATTTATCAAACTTCTTGTACCAGCTGTCTAGGAGCTTGCTTCGAGCCATACAAGCTCTTTCTCAATCTATGACCGAGTCTTCCTTTCCCTGTACCACGAACCCTTCGGAGTTGGTGCATGTAGATGTCTTCTTCGAGGTCTCCATGAAGAAAAGCTGTTTTTACATCTAACTGCTCAAGGAAGAGATTTTCAGTAGCCACCATAGACAGTACCATTCTGATGGTTGTAAGCTTCACCACAGGAGAGAAAATCTCGGAATAATCAATACCATGCTTCTGCTGAAAACCTTTTACAACAAGTCTTGCCTTGTACCTTTTACTGCTATCATGTTCAGTCTTTACCCGATACACCCATTTGTTGTGTAAAGCCTTCTTCCCTGGTGGAAGATCCGTTAGCTCCCAAGTCTGATTTTCTATCAGAGAATCCATCTCCTCCTTCATGGCTAGCTCCCACTTGCTCGAATTTTCATCTTGCAAGGTTTCTTCATAACTACGAGGTTCTCCACCATCCGTCGACGAGAATGTAGTTTAAAGTAGGAGAATACCTCCGTGGAGAGCGTCTAGCCCTTTCGACTCGCGAACAGGTAGTTGGAGTAGTGAATGACTCTAAACCCGATTGCGGAATAATGGGAATGGGTGCCCGGACCCACTCTCGTCATCACCTTCATCTTTGTGTTGAGCTGTAACCTCCGGTAAATCATCGAAGTTTTACCGACTCGGATTTCGCGAGTGTTGTTTCGAAGCTATGCTTGGGCTTATCCTTGTACATCATCTTCTCATTGAAGATCACGTTCCCGCTCCGTATGATCTTCCGATCTCGTTCATCCGGAAACGATACCCAAATGCATCATCTCCATGCCTTGATGAAGTAACACTTCTTTGACTTAGCTTCAAGCTTACTTCGAGCATACGGATTAATAAGAACATATGAAAGACAACCAAAAGTCTTAAGGTGAGAAAATGCGACCTCTTTCCCACCGGACCTCCTTAGGTAATTCACGGTTTAATGGAACGGATGGCCCCTCGTTGATCGAATAAAGCTGCAGTCTTGATCGCTTCGCCCAAAACGCGGTGGTAGTCCGGCGTGCAATCTCATGCTTCTAGCCCTCTCATTGATGGTCCTGTTCATGCGCTCTCGCAACACCATTTTGCTGTGGTGTCCCTGGAATGGTCTTCTCCATTCTGATGCCCTGAGCTACACAATACTCCTTGAATCCACCATCGATGTACTCACTACCATTATCGGACCTCGGACATTTTAACTTTAAGCTCGTCTCTGTCTCAACCATAGACTTCCAAGTCCTGAACACATTAAATACATCAGATTTATGCTTCAGAAAGTAGACCCATACCTTTCTGCTGTGATCGTCTATGAATGTGACGTAGTAGCGAGAGCCTCCAAGAGATGTCACTGGGGAAGGTCCCCACACATCTGTGTGTACAAGATCCAGCTTTCCTGCCTTTGGCGTCCTGCCACTTTTCAAGAAACTGACCTTCCTCTGTTTCCTCATAATGCAACTCTCACATATGCCAAGATCAACTGTCTTTAGTTCTGGTAGCTTGCCTCTGGACTGAAGTTCCTTCATACCTCTTTGACTCATGTGACCAAGTCTATAATGCCACAACTTTGATGTGCTCTCTACAACAATAGTATCAACACTGTTAATTAAACCAGTAGTCATATATAGCGTACATGTTTTCTTATCCCGAGCCGATATAAGTGCTCCTTTAGTAACCTTCCGAGTGCCATCCGAGAATACTACCGAATGTCCACACTCATCAAGTCGCCCAACGAAATGAGGTTCTTTTTTAGTTCAGGAATGTGTCTGACCTTTTGCAGTGTCAACCTGTTATTGTTTGAAAGTGCAATGTCGATATCTCCCATTCCAACCACATTCAAAGCTTCTCCATCTGCGAGATATACTTTTCCAAAGTCACCTGCAACATAGTTTTGCATTAAATCTCTATGGGAAGATGTATGGAAAGAAGCCCCAGTCCAGTATCCAGTCGTCAATGGAGTTGTGAACTGCAAGCAACAGCGCATCCTGAGCTTCTTCAGTTACAGCATTAGCACCGATGTTCTCCGTCTTTTTAGGACTTCTGCAGTTCTTCTTTATGTGGCCAATTTTGCCACAGTTCCAGCAGGTTGCTTGTTGACCAGGCTTTGACTTGCTCCTGCCTCTGTACTTTGAGTTTGATCTTCCTTTGTTTGAGTTCCTGTCATGTGATCTCCCTCTGAAATCAACATTCAGTGCCGAACTCGAACACGAAGTCTCGCCAGAATCTTTCCTACGCACCTCCTCAGCCAAAATTAAATCACGAATATCATCATATTTTAGCTTAGATTTACCTGCAGAATTGCTGACTGCCATCCTCATAGCCTCCCAGCTATTTGGCAATGAAGCCAATAATATCAGCGCCCGTATCTCATCATCAAATTCAATTTCGACAGACGACAATTGATTTGTGATAGTATTAAAGTCATTCAGATGCTGTACAACGGACGTACCTTCCGCCATCTTCAAATTGAATAACTTTTTCATCAGATGCACCTTGTTATTTGCCGACGGCTTTTCATACATACCTGACAAGGCCGCCATGAGATCCGCAGTGGTCCTCTCCTTGATAACGTTGTGTGCAACTGATCTTGACAGGGTTAATCGAATAACCCCTAGAACTCGTCGATCCAACAGATTCCAATCGACCTCGTCCATCTTCTCCGGTCGCTTGCCCAGTAACGGAAGATGAAGTTTCTTCCCATAGAGGTAGTCCTCTATCTGCATTCTCCAGTAACCAAAATCGGTGTCGTCGAATTTCTCGATCCCCGAAACCTTCACTTCGTCTCCGGCCATCATTCTTCCTCAGATCCGAACCGAAGCTCTGATACCAATTGTTGTGAAAAATGATGACAATAAAGTAAAATTGGAACGAAAAATGCACGCAGAAAATAAACACCAGAGCGACACACAGATTTACGTGGTTCGGCAAATTTGCCTACGTCCACGGAGTTGCAGAGGATTTTATTTCTTCGAGGAATTACACCGTCGAGCGCCTCGACGTTTACAAGAAAAAAAACTCTATTTTCTTCTCTCCCTTCCTCTCTTTATATCCTCCTCTCATTCTCTCTTGGAGAACTTGGTTGTACATCATCCAATAGCCAAAAGAGGCTATTTATAGAATAAAGGTGAGCGGTAGGTAGCCCTTAATTAGGAAGCTAACATGTGGTGGACCGGGTCTCCACATTACCCAACACTTTGCACCCCTAGTGGTGGAGGAGTTTGACATATGGTATATTGTGGGGTTAATGTTGATATGTCAAGTAACTTTTTCCAGGCTGTGGGATTCCTTCTGAAACAAGATGTATTGTCTGGTTATAAGGCAAAATTAGAGAATCGGAGTGAGAGAAGATTGTGAACAGGGACCAGAAAGAAGACTACTTGAACAATTTCACCATGAATTCAGAGTTCTGAAGACCGCTATTTTGGCATGGACTAATGTAGTTGAGAGTCTAACAAAAAATAGAAGAATAGGAAAGTTAGTTCAGTACAGGAGAAAACTTTTATAAGGTCTTAGATGGGTAAATAAATATGAATGTATATATCTATGTATATATATATGTGTATGTATGTATCTACGTATATATATATGTGTATTTATTTGCTTGATCTACACGACGTACTGCATTAAGAAGAATAAAAAATGTAAATCTAACAACCACATCCTACATAGAACTAATGAGAATAAATGGATTATAAAGATCCCGGTGTTAAGGATATATTAAATAATGATTTCAATAATTGTATTCTTGCTCTTCATGAAACGTGAAGGGTCCATGACTTAAATTAAGAAGTTGCACTTGATTTGTAGAATGATGTTTTATTCAGTGAAAGGGATGGCAAGGTCCTCTAGTATTTTTTGTACGTTTATTTGCCATTGAGAAATGTGTTTAGAAGATTGATTTTATTGTGCTTGGATTATTGTTAATGTTTAGTTTATCTATAGTAGTGGAATAGCTTTCCTCTTGTGAATGTTTCATCAGGAAAACACTCTGAGCTCATGTCAACAAATTTGTTTGGAGGCAAGAGAAATCAATGAAGATAGGCCAAACATGGCTTCTTCATAAAGGTGATATTGAAGTGAAATTCTCATTAACCTCACCTATGGGGTATTTATGGTTGTTACGATGAAAAGTGTTTTGATTCTTTTAGTGAAGCATACAACAGATAAATGTGTCATCCATCCTCAAGATCCATATTGGACTTAATTAACCTTATAGTTGAGGACATCTTGTTCTCCAATCGATCAAAGAATGTTAATCAAGTCAAATCATCATCAAGATGTATGCTAGATCATCATTCCCTTGTAGTGATGAGTAAATCGATGAATGTAGATTTTGCAAGTTTAGTTCTATTTGAGCTATCATACAGTTTGTAATATCAATGTCCATGTTTTTAAGATTAATGTTATGGAATTGAAATGGAAGAACAAATTGATATGAAATTCCCATAATTGGTGTTGCTTTAAATATATTTTCACCTAGTATGACAAAAATTAATACAAATCTTAATATAATGATATATGATCACTATCATATTGTTGTGTAGAGATCTACGGAGCACTACACAGTAAACTATTCTAATGCAAAAATAATAATGAGCTAATATTTTATAAGAGCATATCAAGACAACGAAAACAACAATATGCCTTTATTCCAGTAAGTAGGGTCGGCAACATGAATCCTTTTTCTATATTGTGTCCTTCGGGCATTATATATTCATGTAATTCTAACATATCAAGATCATTTTGAAGAAAATATGTCGAAATAATTTTAGGTTTATCTCTACCTTTCTTAACATAAGAAAATCTAAAACATCTATTCTTCTAACAGGATCATCAGATGGTCGACATTTAATGTGACTGAACCATCTAAGATGACTCTCTCTCTAACATTGTTTGCCACCGGAGCTACACAAACTCTATCACAGATACATTCATTTCGCATTTTTTTCTCTAAGTGTCAAGCCACTCATTCATCTAAGCATTCTCATCTCAGCAACACTTAACTTTGTTTTATTCCTTATTCTCTCTGCACTTCTCCATCAAACCTCTCAATAAATATATAGCTTCTATAGTTGACCTGGCCAACAAAAATCCAAACTGATTATGAGAAATCTTTGTATTATGTCTCAATCTATATTCAATTACCCTAGCCTGTAATTTTAAAGTATGACACATCAACTTGATTTCTCTATAATGTGCACACTCTTGGCATCCATTTTATTCTTAAAAATAGGGACCAAAATACTCTTCATCCACTCCTCGGGTATCTTTTTTAGTTTTTAAAATAATATTAAAGAGTTTAGCAAGATAAGAAACTCTTAAATCTTGTAAATATTTCCACACTTCAATTGTTTTTTTTTTAGTCTCAATTTTTTATTTACTAATGTGATGGTAAAATAATGATGTTATGATCACTAAGGTTGATCGTATTTTTAGAAACTTCATTGAAAATTTTACTAAAATTGCTCACCCACCTATATTGAATATCTTCCTTTAAGATAACACTTTTTTAGTTTTCATTTTTAATATACTTTAGTTGAATTAAATCTTTACTTATCTTTTCTCTTTGTTTGACTAGTTTATACATATATATATATATATATATATATATATATATATATATATATATATATATATATATATATATATATATATATATATATTCACCCCTCATTAGTATCTAATATATTATAAATATCACTAAAAATAAATTTTTTTGCGTCAAAAATTATTCTCTTAGGCTCTCTACGACCTCTTTTATATTTTTCTCAGTTTTCTAAACTTTTACATTTAAACCAATTTTTATAACAAAACTTTTTATAATTTATATTTCCTCGCACATTATTAATCCACCACGAACTATTTTTATTTACGAAAACCTTTCCTTTTGATTTTCAAAGTATAACTTTTGTCACTTATTTAATAGTACTTGTAACTTTCTCCCACTTGAAATTCATTTTTTCATGAACATCCCCAACTTTGAAATCTTAAAGTTTACTCATAAACATAATTTTATATTTATCTTTTAAGTACTCCATCTAATTTTATGTTCATATTTTCTTTTTTTTTTTATTTTGTAACTTATCTTAAAATCTAAAATTAATAATCAATGTTAAATACTTTAAGAACAGATCAAGACATCATATTAAATTAAAATTTTATTAATTACCGCTTCATTATCGTCAAGACATCGCAATTCTTGTCAAAGATAAATAAAAAATACTATATATTTTAGCTACGCTTTAATTTATCTTATATAGCAAATTATATATTCAAACACCTCCCATGATTGAATGCTCTGTCAAGCAAATTGAAATCATAGATTTAAATAAAAACATTTAGGAAACAGAATTAATGATAAACTACAGATATATCGCTCCGTTTAAATGTGTTATAGAAAAATTTATTGCCTGAAAAAAGGAGGAATAAAAAAGGGGCTTTTCAAAAGTAAAAAACAAAACATAAAAAACCAGAAATATCAGATAGCTTACACTCAATATATCAAAAGAAATCAAGACAATTATACAATACATGCATGTCAACTGCTCCTATACTCAACAGAATCTTGAAGAAAGCATTTGAATAATTCCTATTATCCAATGTTTTTTTCATCTTCAGACCAAATTTTACATTAATGAACATCTGATAGAAGAATTATATATAAAAACCTAATTGTCTTTGTATGGCAGAGAAGATTAATTCTATTGCATCCAGAGTATCAGGAAAGGGAAGAGAAGCTATCAGCAGAGCAGAACCTCCTATAATCAGAAAAAAAGAAAAAGAGTTATTATGATATTAGATCTTATTTACAGCGTGATCTTCATCTTCCAGGGCCAAAAATCCCCAATCTCTATCAACTTTCATCACCAGCAGTTAGTTCATAAGGCAGCAGGTTTTTCAATTAATGAATTCTTTCAACAAAACCAAACTTCAGCTGGTTCCAGGCTGAACCAGAGTGCAGAATACCCAGTTCTTTATCGTCTCTATTCTCTGTCTCAACGTTAAACTTGAATTCTTTAGATGATTCAAGCTCAGACACATTGTGGCTGATTCCATTTCGTGTAAGTTTATCACTTTTAGTTATGGCCTCCGCTAAATCCATTGGAGACACCGTAGTTACATCAATGGAGGTTTCTGGCTGCTTTTTCATGCGCTGAGCGAATTCCCGTGCTGTAAATTCAAAAGCAACATCCTCATCATTGTTTCCAGAGGAGTTGGTGAGTATAGATTCGCTCTCATCCAAAAAAGGGTGAATCGCCGTGATCCGGCCATCGAGAATAGAGCCGTTATCTTGTGCAGCTCGGCCATTGAGAAGCTTCCTCTTAGTGAAGTCTTGAGCAGTCAGAATCTTAGGTGGCTGAGCTGAAGGATAGAATTCCATATCAGGAAATGGGGAAGAAGTGCCGGAACAAATGGAGCCCGGTGAAATTAAGTGACCTATAGGGCTCCCCGGATGGAGTTGATATGGATGGAAGTCATAAGGCTCGGTTATTTTGCCATTGGAATGGAAGGATGGAGACAAGAGCTGTGCGAATGGAACCTCCGGGGAAGATGGAGTTGTGTGCTGCAGGGGTTCTGGAGGAGTGAAAGGAGCGGTGGAGGGTTCTGTGGTGAAGGTGGAGAAGACTGGTGGGGAGACTAACTTGGTGTCATTAGCATAGGGGCCAATGGCGAAGATGGAGGGTCGCGGAGGAGAATAGGAGTTGGATGCGAGGGAAGAGAGGGAGAAGAATTTTGCGGGTGATTGGATGGTGGAGGGAGGCTCTGAGTGGAGGAAAGAAGAGGGGGAGGAAGGAGGAGCGACGACGAGTCCTGATGATTGGTTTGAGTTGGCCAAAGTGGGAGAAATGGGGTCTTCTGAGGGCTCAGGAACGAGGACTGATTGACTGATACGAGTTGTTTGGCTGTGAGATCCGAAGCACCAGTATACGTCTAACCAAGCCCTCCATCTTCTCCTCTGCAACAAATAGAAAGAGTGTTGTTGAATAAAATATAGTTTCTTGTACATAGGAATGTAGATTGGGATTATTGAAGTAAAGAAAATGCAATCTAAACATATGATGATCCATGATTGTCAAGCAAGAAAACATGAATATCGAAATTAAGCTGAAAAAATCTGGGTCAGAAAAAACTTTTGTGCTAATATTCAGTGAGGACACATCCACAAGCAATTGGATTGTGAGATATTTCTTTCCACTTTACAAAACAAATTAAGTATTGCCTTCAAACAATTAAGATAATAATAATTTTACAAACCAAAACTTTTTCTGAGAAAAGAGTGTCAATTCTCCTTATTAATTAAGCACCGATAAGGGTATCAACTTGTCAAATTATGCATCACTGAAACATGTTTTTTTTAAGCCTGCACGTATTCAATGGTTCCTGCAAATGGCAAGTTATTTTAGAGCAGAGGTTTGTTTGATGGGCTATAAGCATAACAATGACTAAACAAAGATGAGCAATTTTAAATATAGCCTAAATATTTTTTTTCTTCATTGATAAATTCTGGATGAACATTACGAAAATACAATTGATATCATGGACTAACTTCAGAGCAGACAAACTTTGATTTTTCAGGAAACTCAAAATTTATTTTGTTTTCTCACATATATTATTTTTCAAGTAAATCCAAAGTTATCCGAGGTTTTAATTGAGAGTAAATTTATTAGGTTGTTGAGTAACAAACTTTATTAATTTTCGGGGCAACCAGAAGAGCTATAACTCAACTCACAGCTAATGTTTAGAATGAAGCCAAGCAAATGCTAACAGAGATGTAAATGTCCCATTGCAAAAAAAAAGGCCAAGAAAGGAATCCGTAGCAAGAGATGTTGGATGCAAATTTCCGAATTGATTAAAATAGGGAAAATCCCAAGAAATTGATAGCAATTTCATACAATAAGGTTAATATTAGACACACTGGAAATTGGATTAATGTTATAATTTTGTAGTATTTCTAAATCGAGACATTATTTCCAATATGCTACAAATGTTAAATGGCAATGCCCTTTTCCCATTTAATTTCTTAAAAGGGATTAAAAGGTTCCTAAAAGGATCCCTTTTAAGTTTGAATACACAACTATTTCATCACCAACTTTGAACTCGATGTATTGCTTAATTGCATCAAACAAAGCATATAATTATCATAATTCGCAACATTTTTTTTTGCAAACATGCTCATGCTACTGATGCATACATTTGTTGGTAACTATTCCTCCAATAAATCTTAGAAAAAATAAAAACACTAGCATATCATCCATAATAAGAATATAAAATCTATATTAAAATAATAACTTTGTTAATGACTACCAACCACATATACGCCAATTCCCATATTTTTTATATGCAAGCAAAACTAAGGAAATATATAGACTCGTGCTCTTTCTAACAAATCCTTTCTTAAATAAATCATTATCATATTTCTTAAGCTCAGCAAATTCAGTTGGATTCATTTAATGATGAGACAAATTGAAAAAATATGAACCGCGAACAAAATCAATAGCATATTTTATATCCTCAAGTGGTGGTAATTAATTAGAAAGATCATTAAAACAAATCCCTTGAAAATCATTCATAATTATTTGTTACTTATGACTCACAATTGGCTAAGGGGTATTCTTGTATTTTGTACACCCCTTAGCATCTTCTTTAGCCACCTTGTATTATATATAGAGGTGAGTGGGTGAGGCTTGATATGTGCTAAGGATTGGTGAGAGCCTAGAGAGAATTCTGTCCAAGAATTCTAGAGAGGGAGATTAGCTATGTGCCAAGGTGAGAGAGCATCACTAAGGGTCTTGGGAGCCAAGAAGATCCAAGAAGATGAGGGCTCATCTTAAGCTATGTATTCTCTCGCAAATATCTTAGTAAGATCGACGATGTTTTCCTCCCGTGGATGTAGATCCATTTGGATCGAACCACGTAAATTGCTTCGTGTCTCTTGTTGTGTTCTTTCTTTTCTTTTCTTTGATGTTATTCTAACGACGACGATTATCCCACAACAATTGGCGCCGTCCGTGGGAAGAACGACACTTCTCGGCTAGAGGTGTTTCGAGCTGGAATCAAGAAGAAGGGAGGAACTCGGCACTCAGCAACCTTGCGAGGGAAGAATCTGGTTCTTCTTGGAAGGTCTCGCCAAAGGTGATCTTCGGCGATCAAGAACCGCAGCAAGGAGGCTGCAAAAATTCAGCATTCTTTTTCACGGGCTGCAGGGGTTTCGGCTTCCAGGTTCTTGGAAGGCTGAAAGAAATATTAGGCAGTCCTATGCTCGGAATTCTAAATCCCTGGAAGTGCAGGTTGGAGGAATTCGGCAATCCTGCGACAAGAAGTTCGGGATTTTGAGCCCGTAGTCGCCGAAGGTGTTCGGCTAGAACAAGGTGACGGAAAGAGCTCGGTTCCCTGTTCGCACATTGCTTGCGGGAGAGATCCGCGGAGGCGAATAATTGGAGGCGCGACTGATTCGGCCCAGAGCCAGTGCGGTCGCAAGAGAGACAAGCGCCGGAGGCAGACTACGCTCCAGGCGCAGGCGCGACGAAGCGTCGGTTTGGCGGGAGGAAGGGTCGCGCAAAGCAGAAGGAAGGCCAGACGTGGAGATCGCGACAAGCACGGAGGAGTTCGGCGGTTCAGACGGCGAACGAGGAAAACGCGCGACTCCTCGTTCGGCGCTTTAGTTCGAGGCGACGGGTCGGCCGGGGAGCTCGCGGTGAGGAAGCCATCTTCGCGACCGGACGGCGAGAGAAATTCGCGATCTTGCGCGAGTCTACGTCCGCGAGCCGGTTTCGCAAGACCACTTTCGAAGCGGCCTGCGGCTTCGGCGGCAAGGAGAAGGCGATCCGGTCGGACAGGGTTCGTTCGGTCGGCACAGGAGCAGAGGAAGCGAGTCGTTCGATCCGCGAAGGTTCTTGGAGGAGGAAGAAGGTATCGGCACGGTTCTTCCATCGAATTGCTGGCAGCGGAAATTCAACAATCACTGTACCGCAGCCTAGTTCTTGGAAGTTGCAGCCCTGTTCTTTGTGTATTTGGGAATCTTTTCCACCTGCAGCCAACAGGAACCATTTTGCTATAGGGAGAATTGGTTTACTGCAATTCAGTCCACAGACTAGCAAGAAATTCGGCAATTCTACAAGCTGAAAAGAAAAAAAATAAAAAATTCTCTTCACCATTGCCTAGTTCTATTGGAAGAGCAGCAGGTGGAACTCTTTGAAGATCTTGGTGTGAAGAGCTGTTTGGCGGAGACAATGGGTTCCGCCAAATTCGACATCGAGAAATTTACGGGGAAAAATGACTTCGGCTTGTGGAGAGTGAAGATGAGAGCTCTACTGGTTCAGCAGGGCGTAGCAGAAGCCTTGCAAGGTCCGGCAGCACTGCCGGCCGACCTGACCGAGAAAGAGAAGAATGTCATCCTGGATAGGGCTCACAGTCTGATAATCCTAAGTTTGGGCGACAAAGTGCTGAGGGAGGTGTCGAGGGAGACAACTGCTCAAGCCCTTTGGGCCAAACTTGAGGTACTTTATATGACTAAATCTCCGCTACGTGACTTTTACGAACGGCGTTTATACTCATTCAAAATGCACGAAGACAAGTCAGTTTCGGAGCAGATTGACGAGTTCAACAAGATCATAGATGATCTTGAAAACATCGACGTCAAAATGGACGATGAGGATAAGGCACTGCTGCTGTTAAACTCTATTCCTAAGAGCTACGAGCATTTCAGGGATGCGATGCTCTATGGTAGGGTACAGACTATTACCTTGGAAGAGGTTCGATCTACGATCGAAGCCAAGGAACTTGGAAGAAGCACGACATGAAAGAAGAGACCAGTGGAGACAGTCTGACAGTTAGAGGAAGACCAAGCAAGAAAAGTTCCAAAAGCGATCAGAACAGATCAAAATCCAGAAAGAAGAGCAGAAGTCAGTCTTCTAAGAGATCTAACAAGTGTTACCACTGCCACAAAGAAGGTCACTTCAGGAGGAACTGTCCGGACAGAAAGAAAAGCTTTCAGGAGAAGCCTCAAAGATTCCGGAGAAGCAAGCTGTAGCCTCGGATGGCATGATTCAGCGAAGGCTTTGGTGATATCGGAATCGGAATCCAGCAAGGAGTGGATCCTTGACTACGGGTGCTCCTTCCACATGTGCCCTCATAAAGACTGGTTCGAGACACTGCAACTGGCAAATGGTTGGTCCGTACTGCTTGGAGATAATAAAGCTTGCGAGGTACTTGGCAGCGGAACGAGTCAGGATAAAGATGTTCGATGGAGCCGAGCGGATACTTCAACACGTCGGTACGTTCTCGAGCTCAAAAGAAATCGATCTCTTTAGGTACTGCTGAGTCGAGCGGATACACATTCAAGGCGGAGAATGGTTGCGATCGAGTAGTCGAAGGTTCTCTCATTGTCATGAAAGGGTCGAAAGAATGGGTTATACTCTCAATCGGAAGAACTGTCATCGCAACTACTCAAATGCGGTTCAATCGAGACCGACAAGACCGGATTATGGCATATGAGACTCAGGGCACGTAAGTGAAAGAGGCTTACAAGAGGCGTCCAGCGAGAATTTGTTATGCGGGGATCGAGTCGACGAATTAGAGTTCGCGAACAGTGTGTACTGGGAAGGCTACCGGAGGTGAAGTTCTCTACTGGAAATCACACATCTAAGAAGCCACTCGATTACGTACACGGCGATTTCGTGGGGACCGACCGGGACTCGGACTCATGGAGGAGGAAGATACTTCATGTCTATCATCGACGACTACACCGGGAAGGTATGGGTCTTCATCCTTAAAACTAAAGATGAAGCTTTTCGGCGTTTCGAGGACCGGTTAACTCTCACTCGAAAACAAGATAGGAGCAAAACCGAAGCATTTGAGAACCGATAATGGCTTAGAAGTATTGTTCGAATCAGCTTGAAGAAGCGTGCAGAAAGAACGGTATTACAAGACACAAGACGATCCGAACACTCCTCAACGGAATGGCTCAGGCGAGAGGATGAACGGGACTCTCCTGTAGAGAGTGAGATGTATGCTACCGAATGCAGAGTCTACCTAAAAGTTTCGGGGTGAGCTCGTGTCTCTCGCTCGCCACCTCATCAACGGATGTCCATCGACAGACTATCAATATGAAGACTCCTTCGGAGATGTGGTACGGGAAACCGAGTAACTACGATAACTTGAAAGTTTTTGGATGTATTGCTTACACTCATGTCGGACGGGATAAGTTTGAAGCAAGAAGCTTTGAAGTGCATTTTCATTGGATATCCACCGGAACCAAGGGGTACAAACTTTGGTGTCTAGATCAACAAAAATGCATCATCGACAGAGACGTGACATTCGATGAATCCAAAATGGCAAATTTGCGAAGCTACGTTACCAAAAACAAGTGCCGCTAAGGAGGGTTCTTCAATTGAGGTGGAGCTGCAACAACTACGGACTTCTGATCGATCAAAGGATCGTCGTGAACATTCAGGATGAAGTGACAGAGGACCGGCAAGAGACGAGCCAGAAAACAGATCAGATGATTACAGGCTGACAAGAGACAGACAAAGAAGAACTATCAGACCGCCAGAGAGATACGGTCGTGCGGATATGATCTTCTACGCCTTAAGTGTTGCTCGAAGTGATGAAGAAGGCTCGAACCGAACAACTATAAGGAAGCTTTAAAGAGCAAGGAAAGAAATAGATGGGTTGACGCCATGAATGAGGAAATGGCCTCTCCGATGAAGAACGAAGACTAGGAAGCTTGTGGATCGACCAACAAACAAACGTGTAGTTGGTTGCAAGTGAACCTTTAAGAAAAAGGAAGGCACACCGAGTATTGAAAAGATCGGATACAAAGCCGGACTCGTTGCGAAGGGATTCACTCGAGTAGAAGGAATCGACTTCAACGAAATTTTCTCACCGTGGTAAAGCATTGCTTCTATTAGGATGGTTTTAGCACTAGCGGTTCAATTCGATTTGGAATTAGAGCAACTAGATGTTAAAACTAGCGTTCCTACATGGAGAGCTTGAAGAAACCATCTACATGGATCAGCCGGATGGGTACAAAGACACTGCGAGACTAAGGACAGAGTTTGTCTCGTCAAGAAAGCTTTATACGGATTGAAACAAAGCCTCAGACTAATGGTACAAACGTTTTGATGAGTTTATCGTCGAAGATCGAGCTTGTCGAAGCAGCTACGACAGTTGTGTATATATGAAGTGGCGAGGACAGTGAAATAAGTACGTACTTGCTCTTATATGTAGATGACATGCTAGTAGCAAGCGATAGCGGAGGAAGTCCGGAAGATCAAAGGTATGCTCAACTACGAATTCGATATGAAAGACCTAGGACCTGCTACAAAGATCCTAGGAATGGAGATCGAGAGACGAGAAAAGGGCGAGCTTATTCTTATCTCGGAAGTCTTATATTCGGAAAGTTCCAGCAAGGTTCAATATGCACAAGGCGAAGCAGGTTGCAACACCGATTGGTCGACGACTTCAAATTATCGAACTCTCAAGCACCCGAGATCGAAGTCGAAAAAGAATACATGGAGGGTGTCCCCTATGCCGGTGGGGTCGGCAGCATCATGTACGGTATGGTGTGCAGCAGACCAGATCTAGCCTACGCCGTCAGTGTTGTTAGCAGGTTCATGGCTAATCCAGGGCAGACTCACTGGGAAGCTCTAAAGTGGATTCTGAGATACTTAAGAAGTACTACAAACTTGGGGCTACTCTTTAAAAGACAGGAAGGCAATGAAGAAAAGTTAGTTGGTTACGTGGATTCCGATTATCGCCGAAGCATCGACACCGGAAATCACCGACCGGATTCATCTTCACCGTCTTCGACCGCTCGTCGGTCGGAAGTCTAATCTTCGATCCGTCGTAGCTCTCTCAACTACGTAAGCCGAGTACATCGCCGCGACCGAAGCAATCAAGGAAGCCACGTGGCTAAAAGGCATGGTCGAAGAGCTCGGGATACCTCAAAAGGTGGTAATCGTGTTCCGCGACAATCGAGTACTATTCATCTCACCGGAATCAGGTCTTTCATGAAAGGTCCAAGCACATTGATGTGAAGCTTCATTTTGTGAGGGACGTCGTCACCAAAGGCTCAATAGTGGTGGAGAAGATACCTACTGAGGAGAACCCTGCTGACATGCTCACCAAGGCGCTACCTTTAGCTAAGTTCAAACATTGTTTGGACTTAGTGAACTTTACCACGGGCGAGGGCTCCTCGCAGAGGGCAGTGGAGGGAATCATCTTTTCGAGCTTTGAAATCGAGAGTCGAGGTGGAGAATTGTTACTTATGACTCACAATCGGCTAAGGGTATTCTTGTATTTTGTACACCCCTTAGCATCTTCTTTAGCCACCTTGTATTATATATAGAGGTGAGTGGGTGAGGCTTGATATGTGCTTAAGGATTGGTGAGAGCCTGAGAGAAATTCTGTCCAAGAATTCTAGAGAGGGAGATTAGCTTGTGGCCAAGGTGAGGAGAGCATCCTAAGGGTCTTGGGAGCCAAGAAGATCCAAGAAAATGAGGGCTCATCTTAAGCCTATGTATTCTCTCGCAAATATCTTAGTAAGATCGACGATGTTTTCCCTCCCGTGGATGTAGATCCATTTGGATCGAACCACGTAAATTGCTTGTGTCTCTTGTTGTGTTCTTTCTTTTCTTTTCTTTGATGTTATTCTAGCAACGACGATTATCCCACAACATTATTAAATGTCATATACAAAGTTATAATGTCAGACACAACATTCAACTAAGTAGGTAAAAAGTCATATATCACATCATCAAATATGCAAATGCTATTTTCTTCATTAGAAGCACTAGATTCTATTGCAAACTCAACTCTAACATAGATTTTTTAAGTTTCAGAACTAATTTTTTTCGCATGTCTTGAAAGCATAAATATTAAAACTCCGGAGTAAAATCTATATCAAATAATCAACTCTATCCAAAATAACATAAGCAAAAACAATGGGCAGCACATTATATCAAATTTCATCGTTACAGGTAGCAAACTAACTAGGAATTAAATTCCTTTGAGACTCAAAAATAGTAGTTTTATCTACCCAGGCTATCTTACATAGTTTCTCCATACTTAGCCAACACGTTTTAGCATTGCTCGGCCAATTTCAGTTCTATAAATATCATTTATTGCTCATAAAATAGAGATTGTTATTTAAAGATTAATAATCAAAATCAATTAAAACACTACTCTGTCAAAAGAAAACTATAAGATTAATTTCACAATTAAAAGTAAACACTTCAATTTTATTTATATTTAGATCAAGCCATCCTCTGAATCAAAATTGGCAATCATGATTTAAACAAACCACATTATTAAACACATTAATTTCTATTTTAATTACTTCCCCCATCTCCTACATTATTAAACACAGTATTACCTTCTAGTTGAATTCATCGTTATGATTGAAATCTACTCTAACGTCACATGCAGGAACTAGAATGGTTTTCAAATGTTCAAATCCAGCTTTAACCATATTAAAGTTATTATAATTTAATAATTCAGCCAATTGATTGTAATTGTTGAGTCCTTTTAGAATGTTGGGTCTCGTAATGTCTGTGGGTTATGCCCAAATCCTACTAACATTGAGGAGAAGAGAGAGAGAAGAGAGAGGAGTAAGCCCGTGGGAAGAGATAGCCCTTTCCCCCTCATTTTTTAAACCCTAGACCACTATTTATAAATCATGGGGTGTCTTTTTTTCACGGTACAAATTACAAAATAAAAAAATATAAGTATAAATAATGTTATGTCGCATCTTACAGCTTTATGTTACGTTCTGGAACATTATATCATATTCTGCAGCTTGATGTTATATCATTCCAAAAAACTGAACTCGACGGCTCGGCAGAAGAGCTTGGCAACTCGACAGCTCGACATGTGAGCTTGGAAACCTGATAGCTCGGCAAATGAGCTTGGCAACTTGGCAGCTTGACAGCTTGGTAGCTCGACAACTCGCCAACTAGGCAGTTTGATACCTTGGTCGCTTTACAGCGCACCAGCTCGACAGTCTGTCACTTGGCAGTTCGATATGTCTTTTTAGGTGTATATTTTCACAATTCATTCTCTTTAAGAGGCAACTGCGAAAAGAATAAAAAAATGAAAAACATGAAGCTATGCATTGCTCGTCTCTATAAGATGAGTGTATACTTCTTTTATCAAAAAATGAATTCATTAATACGAATTAAAACTATTTTGATAAAAATGAGTATTTTATTTCACTATATATTGACTATACATCCTAGGGGCAATTTGGTTACACCCACCGGATTCCATTTTGTAGGCATTATGGCTCGCCTTCAGAGATTTTATAGTTCACTTAATTGTCTTATAGAGAGAATTCCCCGAGTTTTCTCAGTAAAAAAAAATTTCATCCTCTTTTTTTATTGTGACTAGATGAACTATTTCTTTATAATATAACTCATCTATACAAGAATTAAAATAGTTTTGTTAAATTTAGACAATCATTCACCTAGAGGCACTTTGGCTACACCTATAAAATTCCGTCCTGAAGGCATTATGACTCACCTTCAGAGATTTTATAGTTGACTTAATTTTCTTATAGGGAGAATTTCCCGACTATTATCAGTAAAAAATAAATTTCATCCTCTTTTCTTTATGTGACAATATGAGCTATTTCAATATAATATAATTCAGTTGTCAAGAATTAAAACAGTTTGTTAAATTAAGACTATCCTTCACCTAGGGCACTTTGTCTACATCTATAAGGAGTAGTTGTCATAAGTATTCAATAGTCCTTAGGATAATATCAAGTGATCTTCAGTCCCTAAGTTAACTAACTTCAGCATTTATTCAGCCAGCTTATATTTTGAGAAGTGTTTTTTTCCAAAATCGTCCCTAGCATTTGGCTATCGATTCGAGTAGGGTCTAAAAGTTTGGATAATCATTCTTTTACTCTTAAGCAAATTGCTTACGAGGGATAAGTTCCTCGATTTACCAAAAAGATAATTCGAAAAATGAAAGCACTAATGAAAAATTATATAGAACAAATTAGGGGTAGAAGAGTTTAAAGAATGTAAAAATGAAATATTTAAGGATATGATATCTTATATCATCTAGTGAAAATTCCTCTAGTATGATTTTTATTGTGCCTCTGGAAACATCTACACGTAACTTCAAATTTAAGGCATATATTTACGCTCACCACATCTTTCAGGATATTGAATCCTTTTGGGACGTCGGGTCCTGTAATGTCAGTGGGCTATGCCCATATCCTACTAGTGTTGAGAAGAAAAGGGAGAAAGAGAGTGAGCAGTAGCACGTAAAAATTCCTCTAGTATGATCTTTGTTGTGTCTCTAGAAACATCTACACATAACTTCAAATTTAAGGCATATATTTACGTCCACCACACCTTTCAGGATATTGAATCCTTTTAGGGCGTCGGGTCCTATAATGTCAGTGGGTTATGACCAAATCCTACTAGTATTGAGAACAACAGAGAGAAAGAGAGCAGTAGCACGTGGGAAGAGAAAGCCCTTCACCTTGTTTAAACATTTGATCTTTATTTAGAAAACATGGGGTGTCTTATTATCATGGAACAAAATAAAAATACATACAGATGCATAATGTTATGTCATATCCTGTTGTGAAAAATGATGACATAAAGTAAAATTGGAACGAAAAATGCACGCAGAAAATAAACACCAGAGCGACACACAGATTTACGTGGTTCGGCAAATTTGCCTACGTCCACGGAGTTGCAGAGGATTTTATTTCTTCGAGAATTACACGATCGAGCGTCTCGACGTTTACGAAAAAAACTCTATTTTCTTCTCTCCTCCTCTCTTTCTATCTTCCTCTCTTCTCTCTTGGAGAACTTAGTTAGTACATCATCCAATGGCTAAAATAAGCTTATTTATAGAATAAAGGAGAGTGGTAGGTGGGAGGTAGGTGAGCGGTAGGTGGGAGGTAGGTGAGCGGTAGGTGGTATATGGTAGGTGAGCGGTAGGTAACCCTTAATTGGGAAGCTAACATGTGATGGACCAGGTCTCCACATTACCTAACAATTCTCCCACTCGAGACGAGACACTCATTGTACTCACCTACTGGCTGCAACATCCGTCAGTTGTACTAAACTTTTCCTCAAACACGATATTCTCCACCTCTCGCAACTCAAAGTCCTCCGTCTTCAGTTAGAAGACAACCGAGCTCGCGCACGACTTCGATTCTCGCAAGTAACTCCCTTGTCGACAATATCGACAGTGATTTTCGCTTCCACAAATTTTCTCGAGTAGAAGCGTTCGTCGTTTAATAATGATCGTATGAAGTCGATACCCGATCCGAATGTGCTTGGTCCTGGATTGAAATGCAGGATTCTGCAGCGAATATAGCGCTCGACTATCACCGTGAGAGTGCCCTTCCGAACCTTCTTACCCAATTCTTCCAAGAAACTTTGCGGCCATATCATCTCCTTTGCGGCCTCCGATATCGCAATATACTCGACTCTCCGTAGTGGACAAAGAATCGTCTTCTGCAAATTGAGCCCCATGACACTCGTAGCATCACCACGAAAGTATAAACATAACACGTAAGTACTCTTCCTACTCGTCGATATCGTCAGCTTAAATCTGCATCAACATAGCCTTGTACCTCCGAGCTCTTTCCCGAGAAACACAAGCGTGTTTCGAAGAGCCCTTGGTATCTCGAAGATCCACTTCACGAACTTCACAATGTTCTTTCCTCGGATTACTCATGTATCTCGCTCACAACTCCCACTGCATAGGCAATATCCGGTCTAGTGCGTACCATAAGCATACATAAGTGAACCAATCAGTGAAGCGTAAGGAACCTTACCCATGTAGTCTTGTTCCTCCTCCCGACGTGGTGATCGACTCTTGCCGAGTCCGAAATGATCGCCATGCAGTGTGCTAACCTGTTTCGCCTTGTCCATATTGAACTTGCTAAGCACATTTTTCACATATTCGACTGTGAAAGTCTTAACGTACCTTTGAATGCATCTCGATAATCTTCATGCCAAGGATTTGCTTTGCGCTCCCAAATCCTTCATCGAAAGTGTTTTGACATCCGCTTCTTCGGATTATTGATCTCATAAATGCTACTTCAGCACAAGATATCATCCACATACGACGAGTAGGATGATATATGAATTGTCAAAATACTCGACATAACGAGCAATGATCCGCCTAACATCTTCGTACCTCGCATCGAGCATGAATTTATCAAACTTCTGTACCATCTGCTCTCAGAGCTTGTCTCGAGTCATACAAGCTCTTTCTCAATCCGCAACCGAGTCTTCCTTTCCTCGTACCACGAACCCTTCGGGTTGGTGCATGTAGATGTCTTCTTCGAGGTCTCCATGAAGAAAAGTCGTTTTTACATCTAACTGCTCAGGAAGAGATTTTCGCAGCTCACCATGAGACGAGTACCATTCGATGGTTGTAAGCTTCACCACAGAGAGAAAATCTCGAATAATCAATACCATGTCTTCTGTAAAACCTTTTACAACAAGTCTTGCATTCGTACCTTTTACTGCCATCATGCTCGGTCTCGACCCGATACACCCACTTGTCATGTAATGCCTTCTTCCCTAGTGGAAGATCCGCTAGCTCCAAGTCCGATTTTCTAGCAGAGATCCATCTCCTCCTTCAGGCTAGCTCCCACTCGCTCGAATTTTCATCTTGCAGGTTTCTTCATAACTCGAGGTTCTCCACCATCCGTCGGCGAGAATGTAGTTTAAAGTAGGAGAATACCTCTGCGGAGAGCGTCTAGCCCTTTCGACTCGCGAACGATAGTTGGAGTAGTGAATAACTCGAACCCGATTGCGGAATAACGGGAATGGGTGCCCGGACCCACTCTCGTCATCACCTTCATCTTTGTCGCTGAACCGTAACCTCCGGTAAATCATCGAGTTTTACCAACTCGGATTTCTGCAGATGTTGTTTCGAAGCTGTACTTGAGCTTGTCCTCGTACATCATCTTCTCATTGAAGATCACGTTCTCGCTCCGTATGATCTTCCGATCTCGATCATCCCGGAAACGATACCCAAATGCATCATCTCCATGCCTATGATAGTAACACTTTCGACTTAGCTTCGAGCTTACTTCGAGCATCCTGGATTAATAAGAACATATGAAAGACAACCAAAAGTCTTAAGGTGGGAAAATCCGACCTCTTTCCCACTCCGGACCTCCTCGGTAATTCACGGCTTAATGGAACGGATGGCCCCTCGTCGATCGAATAACCGCAGCAGTCTTGATCGCTTCGCCTAAAAGATCGAGTGTAGTCGGCGTGCAATCTCATGCTTCTAGCCTCTCATCGATGGTCCTGTTCATGCGCTCTCGCAACACCATTTCTGTCGTGGTGTCCCCGGAATGATCTTCTCCATTCGATGCCCCGAGCCTGCACAATACTCCTCGAATCCACCATCAATGTACTCACAACCATTATCGGACCTCGAACATTTTAACTTTAAGCTTGTCTCTGTCTCAACCATAGACTTCCAAGTCCCGAACACATTAAATACATCGATTTATGCTTCGGAAAGTAGACCCATACCTTTCTGCGTGATCGTCTAGCTGAATGCGACGTAAGTAGCGAGAGCCTCCGAGAGATGTCATCGGGAAGGTCCCCACACATCCGTGTGTACAAGATCCGAGCTTTCCGCCTTTAGCGTCCTACCACTTTTCAAGAACCGACCTTCCTCTGTTTCCCACATAATGCAACTCTCACATATGCGCAAGATCAACTGTCTTCGGCTTACGTAGCTTGCTTCTGGATCGAAGTTCCTTCATACCTCTTTGACTCATGCGACCAAGTCTATAATGCCACAACTTTGATGTGCTCTCTACAATGATAGTATCAACACCGTTAATTAAACCAGATAGTCATATATACTGTCATACGGCTTTTTTTTGTTTTTAAAAGAATATAAAAATTTTAGTGATTTAGTTTAATATAAAAGGTATATGATTTTTGAAAGTAGTTTTGAAAGTAGTGTATTTTTAATTTTGAAAAATGAGACCGCCTGGATCTCATTCGTCCAAGTAATTCGCATAATCGTGCTCTGTGTCACAAGTGATACACCTTCTCGAAAGAAAGTAATGTATCTTCGCGACGGTAGACCCAATCATACGAACTAAAGGACCCGTGACATCCGTTTGGTCCGCGAACCTTTATATGTGGTCGAATAGTTCCCTTCCTAATAGAAATACTTAGGTAGGGTTTATTTTACACAGGTTCAGAGTTCCATATGAACATGTTCTCTATAGTTAATTACATCTCGAATGACCAGTGTCACTGAGAAAACTCTCGATAATGATCGGTGGTTCTGTCTTCGAGCATCGAGGTTTAGGTTTTCACGGTAGGACGTGGAAAAGCAAGTGGGAGTGGCTCAAATGGGAACAGTTATTTCCAGGAGTCCAAAGAAAAGAAAAGGTAGGGGATGTCACAGATCTGAGGCGAGCCCCAGTGACTTCCCAACTATCCTATGGTGTGGCTGCGTTTTGGAGGCGATCTTAATTAATTGTTTAATCCTGCCAATTTTATTATTTGGGACTTACACTTGCATAACACTCAATTATGCAAATAGCTCTCGAGATATGAGGATTTATGTCATACCGTACGACAACCTCGGAACCTAAAACGTGTTAGACTTACGCTGCGCAAGACGGTTGCACGAAGCCTCAAAGAGGAAAGTGAAGGTTTACGCGCGCGGGGCGAACTACCTCGAAGTCCCATGTGTTGTTATTTAAACTGGAAGAGTTTCATGAAGAAGATCCTTTTGTTGCTCAATCCAAGCTCCTCATTGTGCTTGCCCACGGAGTTAGCTCCAAGCTTACGAGTGATAGCGATCCTGAGGTCTACAGGTTCAAACGGTTTTGTCAAATGTGTTTCGATGTTTTGCATGCGAGTAGACAATCACGAGGTATACGAAAAATACTGAAAAGTAAATTGCGGTGAGATAGACTTCGATAAAGTAAATTGCAATAAATAACCGTAAAAGCATACCAGGCATCTGCTATCGCCGCAGATTTGTATTGCGAAGCATGATATCATTCGCGAGAATTTTAAAGAAACTTGCAGGAAAAGTAAACGAGAGCGAGAAAACCGGACACGAAAGTCGAAAATAAAGAACGAGTCGTATAAATCACAAATAAAAACTCGTAGTCACATATGGAAGACCGGAACTGGGTATAAGACATCAGTAGAGGTGGGGGCTCGGAACTGGATCGTGTGCTTATCCGACCTTGGATAAGAGTTACCGACCCGACGATCTAAGGAGGGTAATTCTTAACCCAATCCAAGTAACTAACTATGGACCTTTATATATTTTATAAGGACAATTCTCTCGATTTTCATGCAAAAGTTGTTGTTTAAGTTTTTATGCGAGTTATTTTTTTAACGAAGAAAAGAGATTTTTTGTTTTTTTTTTTTTGTAAAATAATAGTCATGCGCTAATCACTCTAATCGTCTTGTGACTACTAACGACCTAAGATCGTCGGGAAACGATCTCACCAGGGTCGGCGAATAGTATCATCGGTCCTTTTCTCTCCCTTATCGAAGCGTCCTCGAGGTAGGGGATACTATCCTAATTATCCCACATCGTATCCCTCGTATAAGCACACATAAGCATTATCATCATCGCCCTCGCCACCTAGACCTCAGACTTACACCAGTCCGATGATCCATATGTGGCGAACAAATGTCCCCAATTGCCCGGAGGATTTGAGTGTATGTTCAAGCTCAAATCCCACTCAAATCCCGATGCATTGGGTTTCAATATTGGTTAAGTCATTTCAGGGAATTCCACAATTGATTTAATTAAGGAAGGGTGAACCAAGCCTCGGTGCATTCTCTGGTTTGATGTCTTGATCAGCTTGTGAATTAGGGTCAGGTGCCTAGTTTCACTGTGTATTCGAGGATTAGGTTAATGGGTTCTTACCATGGGGAGTGCTTTTAAGGTCTAGGAGGCCTATGTTGTGAATTAGGTGGGTGACTCTCAACTAGGGTGAGCTCCTAAGGTCTAGGAAGCCTATGCTGAGGATTAGGTGAATGGGTTCTCACCTAAGGGTGTGCTCCTAACTCTAGGAAGCCTATGCTGAGGATTAGGTGGATGGGCTCTCACCTAAGGGTGTGCTCCTAACTCTAGGAAGCCTATGCTGAGGATTAGGTGAATGGGTTCTCACCTGGGGTGTTCTCCTAAGGTCTAGGAAGCCTGTGCTGTGGGGTTAAGTAAATGGGCTTCACATAAGGTGTGCACCTAAATCCAAGGATCCTACACTTTGACTCGTGTCTGAAGTGATTAAGAGTGTTTTACCCTTCCTCAAGCTAAATCAGAAATCCCCCTTTTTTTTGTGACTTAACCGTTTTTTTTACAACAAAATAAAACAAACAAAGAAAACGGAGAAGGCCGGCTCACTTCCAACACAAGCAAAAGCCAAAAGAGAAGAAAATGCAAGTGAACCGGGCCTAAATCACAATCTCGGGAACTCCAACGACCCGGGCCGCAACTAGCAAGCTTATGCGGCGACTCTATGATCTCCTATGACTTGGGGCAGTGATTAGACACTCCAAACCAGCACTTAATTACACCAAGCAGGACCTATACTCTTCCAAACAGCATTTACATCATTCCAGACATCCACTAAACAGTCCAAACAGCAATTACATCATTCCTAGCTCTCCTACAGCTTCCTAAAGCACCTATTCAGCAAATCAAAGCTTTTAACAGCAGTTGTAAGCACATGACAGCGATCCTACAGCTTCCAAATAATCCAAACAGCTCTCAAACAGTTTTTTTTTTTTTTTAAGTCTCCAACAGCTCCAAACAGCAATAAGAAACATTACACAACAGTTTTAAAGTCACCAACAGCTCCAAATAACAATCTAACACTTCCAAACAACTCTCACAACAATTTTAAACCTCATATAGCACTTCTACAGTGATTTGCAACTCTAAACAGCACTTCCGAGCACTAGACAGATCTTCCAAACAGCACTTAAATGATCCAAGCAGCAACTATCCTCCTCCAACATCATCCTACAGCTTTCCTATGCCTCAAAACAGCCCTTAATTAGCTCCTAATAACAACATACAGCTTCCGAACAGCAATTATGAAATTTCCCCCAGCTCCAAACAACAATTATAAAGTCCAAACAATAATTATAAGACCCCAAACAGCAATTATACCCTTCTCCCAGCTCTCCTACAGCGAGTATACAGCAATTAATGGCATCCTACAGCGGCCCTAGGCACCCTTGCAGTTTCAACAGCACCAAGCAGTCATCTTAAACACAAAACAACAATTTAAAAGCTTCCAAACAACATTTAAAATGGTTCCAAACAGCAATGAGAAGGCTCATAAATGGCTCGAACAGTGTGGAAATTAACATTTAAATGGAGCAACAAAACTCTCCAAAACAATGAACAAATAAGCATTTAAATGGAGCACAAAGATTTCCCAAAACAGTGAACACAATGGCACTTAGAATGAAGCACAAAGCTTTCCAAATCGATGAACAAAGTGGAATTTAAATGGTCCAAAAAGCTTTCAAAAGAGAATAGTGAAGAATCGAGCAAGGGCAGCCCCCCGAAATGATGTTTAAAATAATCCTAAGATCATGCATATGTTACTCTGAATCAACCCATCAAGCTTTCTAACACTAGCATGTGAGACTTTCAGATTTTAAAGGATAGTGTACAAAAGCTTTGAAATATTTGCAAACGATCATACGAAACATTCAGATTTAAAAGCTATGTTATCAAAACTTTCTCGAGATAGAGTGCCGAATCGATGTATAAATCCTTAGTATGCAAAGACATCGTTCTCATAAAAAAAAAATAGAGGTGCTTTCATTGTAAAACCAAAGTTTTAAGTGCTAGACATGTGAATACATACAAGTTGAGCAGCATGCATGTAAATTTATTAAAGTTTTGAATGAAAAATCATAAAAGCAAATTAAGATTCATATTCGAGCACTCCGTTGCAAAAGTCATCTTCAATTCATGCACCTTAATTCATGAAAGTAATAGGATCTTTGTTAAAATAAAGAAAGTTCGAGAGAAACCTGAGAAAAATAAGTTGGAGAAATACGACCTTAATTGCAGGAAGCCCAGAAAATGCTACAGGATGGCAGCAAAGAGGTCCGGCGTGGTTTCTGGCAAGGCAGAGGAGTCCAGCGAGCGTGAGAACAGGCGGTTCGACTCAGGGAGGTGGAGACGGAGCAGATACGGCTGCTCGGCTAGGCAGGAGGCGGTGGTTTTGTTCGGTGCAGAGAGGAGAGTGTCGATCTTCGTCTACGAGGAAGGGAGAGGCGAGCTCGAGCGGCTCGTCTGTCGTGCGCTTCGCCGAGTGGGATCGAGCGGAGGAGGGAAGCCGGCGAACCGAGGGCTTCTGTCGTGCAGAGGGAATCGAGGCGCAGGCGAGCGGGACTTAGGGTTGTGCGCAGGAGCGTCGATCGGGAGAGGGGTTGGTTTCGAACAGGAGGAGCGGGGCTGGTTTCGAACAGGAGGAGCGGAATCGAGGGCTAGCAGGCGAGCGGGCTTCTGTGTCGAGCGTGAGGGAGACGGGGCGATCTCTCGAGAGCCAGCGGGTGAGAGGAACGGAGAGGAAGATGAAGGCTCCCTCTCGATTTGTCCGGTTGAGCTGGATTTGTCTCCCGCGCCTCTCCCATAGCCGTTAAGTTTGCAATGAGCGGGAGATTAATTAGCTTCAAGTAAGGATGAGTTTTAATAGGAAGATTAGGATCCTCCAATTAAACCTAATTAATATGATATTAAGTGGGCTGATTTGAAATTTAAAATTTGAAATCCGAAATGGCCCGGCTCGTGTTCAGCCTATGTCGGGTCTAATTGAACCCGGGCTGAGTCCGAACCCGTGCCCCGCTAATTAAAAAAAATGCGCATCAATTTTCGTGTCATTTGCGCGCGCGTGGAACCATATCAATATGGGTGTCCTTCCTAGCTAAAGTTGACGTCCCGGACGCATCTGTGTGGTCCGTTTCGTCATCCGGGGTCGTCCGGAAAAGTTCGGCGACGGTCGAGCCAAAAAAGTGTCGAGTCGTGGTGCGCGCGATTCGGGTCATAAAGGGTTCACCTAGGCGCCGTTCGCCTCTATGGGAACTCATTTTCGAGCCTCTACATGTTGATCCTAGCCCTTCGCAACAAAGAGTCGAGTGCTTGGGACTACTCATGCGAGTGCTTACAAAATGGGTCAAGAAGTGGTTTGAAGCTCTATGGGAGGTGGGCTCCATGACTAGTCCGCTAGGATGGTCAGTAAGGAACTCCTAAGGCTAGATCCTAGGGTCTAACATGAAGAAAGCTAAGACCTCACTAAAAATGAGGTCAACAATAGCGTACCTGTTTTCTTACCCCGAGCCAGTACAAGTGCTCCTTTAGTAACCTTCCAGGTGTCATCTGAGAATACTACTGAATGTCCACACTCATCAAGTTCGCCTAACGAAATGAGGTTCTTTTTTAGTTCGAGAATGTGTCCGACCTTTTGCGGTGTCAATCCGTTATTGTTTGAAAGTGCGATGTCGATATCTCCCATTCCAACCACATTCAAAGCTTCTCCATCCGCGAGATATACTTTTCCAAAGTCACTCGCAACATAGTTTTGCATTAAATCTCTATGGGAAGATGTATGGAAAGAAGCCCCAGAGTCCAGTATCCAGTCGTCAATGGAGTTGTGAACTGCAAGCAACAGCGCATCCTGAGCTTCTTCAGTTACAGCATTAGCACTGATGTTCTCCGTCTTTTAGGACTTC
Source organism: Papilionanthe hookeriana x Papilionanthe teres (assembly GCA_022702705.1). NCBI lineage: Eukaryota > Viridiplantae > Streptophyta > Magnoliopsida > Asparagales > Orchidaceae > Papilionanthe > Papilionanthe hookeriana x Papilionanthe teres. The sequence continues at coordinate 42,772,223 of CM040438.1, forward strand.
TGCAGTTCTTCTTTACGTGGCCAATTTTGCCACGGTTCCAACGAGGTTGCTTGTTGACCGAGATTCGACTTGCTCCTGCCTCCGTACTTTGATTTTGATATTCATTTGTTTAAGTTCTTGTCATGTGATCTCCCTCTGAAATCAACAATCAATGCCAAACTCGAACCCAAGATCTCGCCAGAATCTTTCCTACGTCCCTCCTCAGCCAAAATTAAATCACAAATATCATCATATTTTAGCTTAGATTTACTCATAGACTCTTGATCGCATCCTCATAGCCTCCTAAATTATTTAGCGATGAAGTCAATAATATCGGCGCCGTATCTCATCATCGAATTCAATTTCGACGGACGACAATTGATTTGTGATAAGATAAAGTCATTCGGATCTTGTACAACGGACGTACCTTCCGCCATCTTCAAATCGAATAACTTTTTCATCGATGCACCTTGTTATTCGTCGACGGCTTTTCATACATACTCGACAGTAGCTCGCCATGAGATCCACGATGGTCCTCTCATCGATAACGTTGTGTGCTACTAATCTCGACGGGGTTAATCGAATAACCCCAGAACCCGTCGATCCAACGGATTCCGATCGACCTCGTCCATCTTCTCCGGTCGGCTTGCCCAAGTAACGGAAAATGAAGTTTCTTCCCATGGAGGTAGTCCTCTATCTGCATTCTCCAAGTAACGAAAATCGGTGCCGTCGAATTTCTCGATCCCCGAAACCTTCACTTCGTCTCCGCCATCATTCTTCCTCGCATCCGAACCGGCTCTCCGATACTCGATCGTTGTGAAAAATGATGACGATAAAGTAAAATTGGAACGAAAAATGCACGCGAGAAAATAAACACCGGAGCGACACACGGATTTACGTGGTTCGGCAAATTTGCCTACGTCCACGGAGTTGCGGAGGATTTTATTTCTTCGAGGAATTACACGGTCGAGTGCTCTCGACGTTTACGAAAAAACTCTATTTTCTTCTCTCCCTTCCTCTCTTTCTATCTTCCTCTCTTTCTCTCTTGGAGAACTTGGTTGTACATCATTCAATAGCCAAAAGAGGCTATTTATAGAATAAAGGAGAGTGGTAGGTGGGAGGTAGGTGAGCGGTAGGTGGGAGGTAGGTGAGCGGTAGGTGGTATATGGTAGGTGAGCGGTAGGTAACCCTTAATTAGGAAGCTAACATGTGGTGGACCGGGTCTCCACATTACCCAACAATATCCTACATATTTACATCATGCACTGCAGTTTTATGTCATGTTCTGCCGCTTTATGTCATGTCATTGCATATATCTGAATTCGGCAGCTTGACAGGTGAGTTTGACACATCGGCAGCTCCACAGGTGAGCTTAGCAACACTCGACAGCATTATAACTCGCCAGCTTAACAGCTTGGTAGATCGACATGTCTTTTTAGGCATATACACTCATTTCATGATTTGTTAAGTTGTCATAATATTAAGCCCCAATAACAACATATATAAATAGTAATGTTTTGATACCAATTTGATGCTAGATACGTGTATATCTAGGATTTCTAATGCACTTAGAACAAGGTAAGAAATTTGAATTACAAAAAGGAGATATGTATTCACAAATCGAGGATCATTAAATACACAAAACCTCACTTTCTTTAGATGCAAACTAGAAAATATAAAAATAAAAATTAAAACAAGAATGGAATAATCAATTATATCCAAATAAATCAATAAATAGGATACAAAAATAAGAAAGCAATAGAAAGTTTGCATCTCAATCAATCAAAATTTAAATTGTTGCCAAACTGACCTAAATCAGAATTCTTGCATAACCAATATCAAAATAAAGATATAAAATAAACTAATGAAACAGGACATCACAAAGTATAGAAGATTAAAGCCTCCAACCAAAACAAGGAGATAATATCCCCTAAAATTATAGTTATTTTTATATTACACTAGGAAGAATCACATGTCCAACAAAAGCACCCAAGATTAAAACTAGAAGTAAAATTTTACTAAATAAAAGCTACTTCACAAGTCCCAACTATCTATTTAAAAATTTTATAAACATAGATTGGTAAAATAAAATTGACATAAAATCAATTCCTAATTAGTATAACAAACTAAAATTCTTTTTTTTTCCTCACTTTGTTTGGCTGTTCTAGAAAGTAATTCCAATCCTTTCAACAGCAGAGTAGAATGAACCCTTGAAATAAATATGAAAATGGGATGAACCTCATAATTATTGCATTGCAAAACACTCAAAAAAAACCTATAGCAAGCAACGGAGGAAATGGGATTTCCTTCCATCCCGTGCAACAATTCAAAAAGTAGTCCATATACAGAGAATCATGTATATCTTTTATCCTAAAATTAAGCCATATTAAAACAGCAGTGTAGTAGTTTAGACCATCCAGAAACTTGAACCAGTTGGCAACCAAAACAACACAAAAATATGCAAATCATATAGCCTGATCTGTCACCACGGCATCAAAGACAGAATCCTTGCGTGATCAAAAGCATTCATCTTAGGCTTAACCAAAATTTCAAAAATTAAAAAAAATATATATCTATTAAATAAAATAATATTTTTAAAAAGAATTTGATCAGCTTTTCTATCAAATGTAAACAAGTAGATCTCCATCATCCGGAAGAAAGATTGATGCATGTAGGTGATGATAAGGAATTATTTTTCGTACTCTTGAATGATAGGTCTCTGTTTCGTAATACATACATGTATAGTTTTTGTATTTTTTTTTTTAATACAAATGCATATTTTCACGAAACCTACGGGCATGTTAAATCGGATCCTTGTCTTCATGCGTGGACTAATATTCACAATCAACCAAGAATTAGAGCTGGTTACCTTAATCAACAAAGTTCTTTATCCCCCCTGTTCGGCCTCAAATTCTTACAACATTCAATGGTTCACATGCAGTGTTGTTAACTATTCTGGAAATGGCAAAGCAATTTCACACTTTGTAGGTAAAATTTTGGTTGGAAAGTCCTTTGTTCTCTTCGATCTTCATGTCTCTACTAACATTAATGTCTTAAACTTCATGCATATTCTGATTAGACTCCATGATGATGAAGATTACTAATGTATATTTTCTCAATGATTGTATGATGAGAATACTAAAGTGGACTACTACATTTGATGTTAAAGAAAAAATGTCCAATTGTTTGGGTTTAGATTTTCTTTCCAGATTTTCATGTGACCTTATGAATCATGGAAGGATTTTTTCCATGGGATATATATTAAAAAATCCTTTGAAAGCGAACTCCGACAATGCTTTTACTTAGTAGACCTTTTTAAGCTTGTGTTTTGGTTGAAGTGGAAATTTTCATCCAGCATAATAAATAAACCTTAGTTGGCCCTTCAATTGAAAGTAATCATCAGTAAGTGATTTTTTAAGAAATCATCAAGATTTTGGTAAGATTCCTTTTTTGCTACAATAAGCTATTTAACATGCGCATCTAGGTGGGGTTGGTTCTAGAGGGAATTGATTTCAAAAGTTGTCTCTTCAATTGGCTGCAAAGTAGAGTGTGATGGATCAACCGAAGGAAACAATACAAATGGTCATAGATACAACTAATTATAGAGAAGTGGATCATCTTTCTATTTTCCCATATGATTTTTTCAATTCTAGTTGGTTTTTCTTTCTTTAACCTATTTGTCTATTTTGCACACTAGGCTGTCTATATTGCTTTAGATTCACCTATTTGGGACTCCTTAGATTGATAGATAGTTGCAATTACCTTGATAGTAAAAATTTTTATTCTTCTATCAAGTAAGCTCATCATGATTAATTTTGAATATATATATATATATATATATATATATATATATATATATATATATATGTGTGTGTGTGTGTGTGTGTGTGTGTGTGTGTGTGTGTGTGTGTGTGTGTGTGTGGAAGGCCCTTCTATAGTTGAATGCTTGGAAAAGGTAGAAAAAATTTTAAGGGGCTTTTTAGGAGATGGCCAAATGCAATTGGTCTTCCTATAAAGTCATCTAATGTTATCTTTTTAACTTTTACTGCTTATGAACTTGGACCATTTGTTTTATTCTATCATTACAATGAGCTATACCTTTTGTTATTATTATAATTATTTTCTCCTCGTTTGCGTTAACACGCCTACTTTATGCTTGATAATTGGCGTTCTTTCGGATTTCTTGATATGGATTTTGATTTCAAGCTGCAGCAATCTCTATTTGGTTGGCTTAGTATTCCTTTAATGGCTTCACTGTTGCTTCACCCTTAAAGGTATTTTAGCTCACATGAATATATCCAGGTTCAAACCTTGACACACCATGTTTTTTTTTCTTTTGATTAGTGCATCAACTTTAATCTTTGTGGTTACTCTATATTCATTCATTCTGACCTTTGCATCAAAAGCTTTTTCTCCTACTTGGTGGACTTTCTTTCAGTTCATTGACCATTATGTAACCACATAATGCTTTAAGTGAAAATTTAACTTTGCTAAGAAAACATATCCAACTAGCATCTTCAAGTCCCTCACTTGCTCGAGAAATTAATTTGTAAAAGTAGAAGGAATAGCCAATCCAACTAGCATTTATTTCATTATAATTCATTGTGCATTGCACAAGCCTAAGGCCCCTATTTATACAAGAAAAAAAAAGCCTTTTGTGCCCTTTTACATTGATAAAAAATATTCGTAATAATCGCACACATCTATTACACTAACACAAAAAACCAAGATAGCACGAATACTGCAAAAAGTGTTACATAAAAGAAGGAAAAAGATGGATAGAAGTTGAGTCCAGCTTTAAGACTCCATAGTTGCTGGCTATAAAACACGGTCATCCACACAAGATAAAAACATAACATGGCATGAACATGAAGCATAAGAAAAATATAAAAAATATATATATAGTACACCATAGACACATTTTCTTTTATAAACTATTAATATAAAATATGAAATCAAAAAACTTTATTCTAATATTTTTTTATCAAAAAGCATCATGTAACAAAATATGATATCATATGGATAACATAATGCTTAAGAATTAACAAAAAAAAAACTTAGATTAGTTTAATTACAGTTGCATTTCAATATTCATCAATTTTACAAAATTGTCAACATGTCAGCATGAACATTAATTATTATATTGTTTGCAAAAAATGACTAAAAAAAACTATAAAAGAGTAATATTGTCTTCAACCTAAAAATTTACAGAATTGCAAAAAGCATATAGATCCCATCCATGCTGATGTGTACCCCGGATATGGAGAGCTTTTTGAAATTTTCATGTTTCATAGGTTCTTAGATATCCCATCCAACAAATCCAATGGCAGTCCAATAACATATCCAATATGCAAAGTGGTGAAGTGGCGGATCCAAATTCAGATTTTCAAAAAAATAGAAACAAACAAAAACAAAAAATAAAACACTATAGAAAAACAACAAAATAGCGTCCAAAACTACGTCAGACAAGTTCTGACGTATATATTTGCGTCGGATTTGCGTCTAATATCTGGCGAGCATCATTCAATAGGGTATTGCGTCTTCATATGTCGACGAAAAAAAATTTGTGTCAGATGTTGAGGGGTCATTATTCGCTCGCCATTATCAGTGTCACTTAATAGCGTCAGTAGCATCCAATGCAAAGCCGATGCCTAGATCTTAAAATCCAAACCCAGACCTGCGGATCTCATTCCCGCTCTCCATTATTCATTCCTCCAAGCCCTAGCTCCCCTGTGACACTCCCTCTCTGGGGAGCTCGTGGTCTTCATCTACAACCAGTGACGTGACTTCAACGATTCATCATCTCCTATTGTTTCTCTGAGGTAAATTTCCTTTTTCCCTCCACATTCCATACTTTCTCGAATCCTTGGTTTTTCCTTTGCTAAGTTCTTGCATTTTTAGTTTATATTTTGGTTATTATACTCTAGTCATGTGTTAGGGGGAGTTTGGCTGCATGTAGGATTTATGCTAATCCAAAAAATAGTAAATCCTATGGGGGTGTTTGGCTGCAAGTATGATTTAACATTAGTACGATTTAGTACATCCGAAAACAAAAATTTGTTAAATCCACCCTCCCCGTGGATTTACTAAACCCAGGTTTAAACTAAATCGAACTCAAAATTTGGCCCTTAAATCTTAAAATTCATGCATCAGCATTTATGTGTTTGGTTGGATTTCATAAATACGATGATAAATTTTATTCCAAGGTGCTACCAAACACCACCTATAAATTCACCCTCCCAGTGGATTTACTAAATCTATATTTAAGCCAAATTGAAGGCAAAATTTGAACCCTTGAATCCAAAAACTCATAAATCCACAGAACTCTTGCATTTTCGCATTTGTCTCAGGAGTTTTGAGTAAAATCCATTTGTATTTAGATATTTTTGTGTGTATTTGTGCATTTGTTGTGTGTATATGTGTCTTTGTTTGAATTTATGCATGTGTTTGTGTGTATATAAATGTGTTTGTGCATATAAATTTATTTACGTTTGTATGTACATGTGTGCACACATCTGTTTGTGTGAATGTGTTCGTGTGTATGTGCTAAATTGTGTGTGTGTAAATTGTTAATTTGTGTGAATATGTTTCTCTAACTATTTTTACATGTGTATGTTAGATTTGTAGGTTTAGGTATATGTGTGTGCGTGTGTGAGCGTATATGTTAGATTAATTTGTAGGCATGTGTGTATGTGTACATACATACATACATACACACACACATACATACATACATACATAAATACATTTGTGACTTCTGTGGGTCAGAAAGCTAAATGTTTGGCTGACTCTGCCCCCCCCCCCATCTGTCCCCCTCGAAGAGCAGGATTTTTCTGAAGTTAGTCTTAGCCAGGTTAATGAACTGGTTCCTATTGTTACTCCTCAATCTTCTGTTTCACCTGCTGGAGAGGTGGATCGAATTGAGACTACTATTGTGGCTAGAACCTCGGAGGCGGAAAAGGAGGCTCCTCCCGTTTCTCGTGATGTTCCTGTGGCTACTAAAACTGTGGAGTCCAACCGATAAATTCAGTCGAAAGAGAAGAAACCCCCAAGTTATACCCATTGCAACACCTATCTTTCCTTCCATAATTCAGAAGGATCAATTCTCAAAAGAAGATGAACCAGAAGATGAAAAGGAAGAAAATTGGCCAGTTTACACTTCTCGACAGAAGAAGAACCCTGGGGGTATACTTGGAGACTTAATTGATAATACATCGGTTACTTCTGGTAATGGAGTAGCACTTAAGAGATTACTTTCTGGAACGCCAAGAACCAGAACGAGAGTACTGCCTTGGCGATACCGTTCTTAGACATTGTTATTTACATTTCTTCCTTCATGTCTTTTGTATCTTTGTTTGTTTTGTTTTGTAGTGGTAAGGCTTCATCTTTGGGCCCTATCCTCAAATCTTCTGTAACCGCTTTATTTCAATAAATCAGGCCCTAGGGCTTTGAGATATATATATATATATATATATATATATATATATATATATATATATATATATATATTTTGTGTGTGTGCGCACGTGCTCATTTAGGCTTTTGTATATCTGATGATTTAAATGCCTTAATATTTAAATTTATATTTAGGTCATTGATGGATATTAAAGATTTGAGATTACGGATGTACAATAGATTGTATCTATGTGGAAAATGACTAACTAATGAGTTCTTAAATGATATAGCGGAATTTGTGCAAGTGACATCACAGCTGCTTATTGGTCTTTCAAAAAGTAAGTTTCAAGGTCCATGTGTGGAGCACAAAAATCAAGCATACCTAACACCATATAAGACAATTTGAATTTATACTGGGTGAACTTTCAACCTAATTATTGGTACTAGACAGCTTATGATGAGTATGAACTAGATGTTCAATACAATCATATTGGTGTTTCATCAAATTTTGCCCCACCAACGGAATATGATCCTAGCATATATGAAGAAATGGTTGTCGATACAACTAGATCTCATTTTATTGAGAGTGTTCCTAAAGATGATCAAGTACCGAACAGTGAAGCGTAAAAATTTTATGATTTACTACATGCACAACAACCTTTATGGGAAGGTTGTACCACGCATTCAAAGTTATCAATAGCGGTGACAATATTGAGCACTAAATCATATTATAATACTTCTAGAGAATGCTTTAATCAAATTGTACTATTACTGAAGAAGAGAGCCTTAGAAAATTTTAGTTTCATAAAACCTCTACACAACAAAAATATTGGTATCAAAGTTAGGGTTATTAATGTTAATGATTGCAAATTGTATTACAAGCCAAAAAAATAGAGATGTAATGCAGACTTGGTGGTGTTGAGAGATTCAAATCAAGGGATTGAAAAAATAAAAAATTATAAAAATATTTCATACAAGCGTCTCTTCTATTTACCCCACGCTATCCGGCTTCAAAGATTACTCGTTTCTATACAAACAACTCCTCACATAACATAGCATAAGAACAGATTTGTTGATATCAGCTCCTTGAGTTATCTGTTAGATGGGGAAGCCTGGAATATTTCAAACGTACTTGCCTGACTTTCTTGTTGAAGCACACAACATTTAACTTAGTTTATGAGTATATAGGTTCACACCATACAGTCAGGCTGCAACACTGCTCATGTGGCTCGTGATTATTACGCTATATAACCTACCTCTAATTTGTACATGACTGCGTCATTTTTATTTCTAACATTGATCATATCATGTCCACATATCTCAAAGAGAAAAATTATGTCTACTTATAACCTCTAATAGATGAGCTTCAAACATTATGGGAAACAGACGGGCTTATTATAATATTACTACAAAACAAAAATTTTAACTTAGTTGCGCTAATGTTGGTGATTAGTGATTTTTTAGCTCATGAGATGTTATCTAGTTAGAAAAATGCAGGAAAATTAGCTTGTCCTTAATATATGGATTTATACAAGGCATTCAGCTTAAAACACGAAATAAAAAATTTCTAATTTGACTTTCACCGCAAATTTCTAGTCTATGATCATCATTCAGAATGAAGAGACGTCTTCTTAAAAAATAAGGTTGAAAAATCATGTCATCCGTAATTAATAACTGAGGACAATTTATGATAGATGATTAATGAAATAATAAAGATAATTGAGAGCTCAGACCAAGCTTCAAATCTTTTGGAGTTACATATAAATGGACAAAATAAAGTACTTTTTGGGTATTCCATATTGAAAAACTAATTTGATTAGACATAATTTTGATGGTATGCATATTGAGAAAAAAATTATAATGACATCTTCAATATTGTGATGGATTATAAAGGCAAAACTAAAGATGATATCAAAGCAAGATTGAACTTCAAGGAGTGCAGCAAAAAGAGAGAGTTCGAACTTCAAGAGATAAAGATAAGTAAACTAAGAAAATCTAAAGTTGAGTATTGCTTAATATTGGATCAACAAAGAATATTATTTGAATGGATACATTTTTTGAAATTTTCTTGTGGATATATGTCCAACTTGAGCCGTTGCATTGACCTGGGGGCAGAAAAGATATTTGGCATTAAAAATCATGTATGACACATTTTCTTTGTAATTTTCACTGCCAATTGCATTTAGTAATCTGTCAAATTCAATACTTAGTTTATTAATCAAAATATGGCACTTATTAAGAACTTATGTGTATGAAATCTATATATTGATGTGTTGAGAAAGCTTGAAGTGAGTACTTTATTAATATTATGTAAGCTCGAGCAGATATTTCCTCCTAGTTTCCTTGACCCTATGGAGCATCTGCTCCTACATCTATGTTAAGAGCCTATACACTTGAATTTAGTACAATACGAATGGACGTATCCTTTTGAGAGGTATGTCATCTTAATGTCTGACTTTTTATATTATAAAGATTTATTATCATAATTTATTAACAATATCTCAATGTTACATTTTTTTAAAAAATGAACTATAAAAAATAAAGTACGTCTAAAGGGATGGATATGTGAAGCATGCTTGTTCCTTGAGAAAACTACATTATGTTATTATTATTTTGAGCAACATCATCCAATACATCAAACCAATGGTGAGATGTCTTTACAGTCTATATTATTTGTCTTTTAGATATCAAGAGAAAAATCGGGCAGGCATGTTACAAGCTACCTCAATTTTGAGTGGCAGTTTTATATATACTTCTTAACTGAGACGATGTCCGAGCATTTACACAATAAGATTTCTACTAATTAGAAATTATTACACATAATTTTATATTAACTAGCTAATATAACTAATAATGATGCGAGCAAATTGTTTGTCCGCAATTTAAGCATAGAGTACGACTCTATCATAATCAAAAAGATTGAAGAAGAATTTTTGATATACTTAAATTATACATTTTTTCACATTTAAGTAACTCTTCAATTCACCAATATACAAGTTGGTTGCTCAAATTCAAAATAATAATATTTTAAAATTTGTAATAGGTCCACAATCAGAGCAATAGAATGACTAGTCAGGACTTATTAAATTATGTTTGGGGGTTTAATCACAATGTCACTACGTGATAAATATTTAATGTAAATGGTCATAGATTTCACAAAAGTTCTTGTGTGAAATGAAGAAGACGTATAATTGTGATGTCTGAGTTAGAGGAAACACCCAATCGGATAATGAGATCAATTACTATGGCATTCTGCAACTAGTAGTGCAGTTGCGTTATCCAGGTTGTGTTAAGCGCAATATATATCTATTCAACTATGAATAATTGTATAGTGTTCTTAATCAAGGTATAAGAACAATAAACTCATATGATATCACGGAAGTTAAAATGAACATAAAATATGTGAAATTTCCTTTATTTGTTCTAGCACGTCAAGCTAGTCAGATTTATTATCTTAAGTACTCTAATATATATTGAGTTGGAATGAGAATCATGAGTTACCTAGATTTAGAATAAATTGAATCAATATTTGCTACATCTGTATAACTAAAATTTCTATTTCAGGTTCTACCCATCCAGACAGCCCATTACGCACATCACAGAGTACATTAACAGTAGATATGATGCTACGTATCTCTACTAGAAGATCCTGATCGTAATTCGGGACATGTGGTTCAGAGATTTCAAGATAAAATCAGTTGATTTGAATTAGAATTATAATTTTAAGTTAATTTGTTATATTAATAAATATTGTGTAACATTTATTTTGCAGAGCTCCTTCTACTAGTTGTTTAAGTATCATCAGAAGATCCAACATAATTTTTAGGATCGATTCAGGCATTAGTTGAGTGATATGTTCACAACGGTCTGTAAGAAGAGAGAGTGGTCGATTTGGGCTGAGGTGGAGATATGGGCGAAGTTGATCAGATTATGGGCCACTCCCAAATATCAAGGGAAGAAAGAGAGAAACCAGTAGAACCGGAGAACCGAGGGACACGGGTGCCACAATCCACATTAGAGAATCAGTCATGCGCATAGAGCACTAGAGAAAGTCGATAAGATTCACTCAATACTTGATAATTCATTGATGCAATTATTTGATACTTACTATTTCTTCATGTTCACAGACCTAGGAGCTTAGTCAGTAGTCCATCACTGCGGAGTAGCAGTTTCAAATGCATCGGCGCCCACGGATGCAATAGTGAGTCTCTGACCTTCCAACTTATCTCTATGTGTCTATGTAAGTAAAAAAACGTTTATTTTTTTACAATTAATTACATTTTTAACGTAAAATATTAATAATACCTTGGTTTTTTAATTATATAGAATGATTACGAAAACATTTTGGACACACAGAACCAGAGGCTGATAGCCGCTAGTAATAGTGGCACTTAGTCAGCTCCGAAACAGTCTAACTACAAGATTGAATTAGGCTGTTGGTTAGAAAAATGAGAGACTATATGATAAGGGTGCAAAAGAAATTGCATTTGAGGCTAGGCACTCCTAATCTGCTCAGGGTCGGAGTTCGTCGTCATCTGATCATGACAAATTTATTTGGCGTGTTGTTGTCATGAATAGTGAGCTCCATTTGCTATATGAGGGGCGGTAGAAAGTCGAGGCCACTATAGTGTGACTAAGGCGGTTGTAGATCGTCATGGCAAGCGACCTCTTACTTCAGTGCATGAGGAAGAGAGGAGGATGAGGATGCCCATAGGTGTTTATATTTTTTTCTTGCTTGGTTACACTGTATATATATTTTTCATTTACATTTTATAAATTTATGTAGGATGGACAATTTAATAGATTTTGTGTAATGTATAATAAATTCTATTTTTCTAGTTGATATATGTTTGTGCAATATAATGTGTAATGTGGATGAGTAAATGTTGAATGGATACTTATATAATGTTTGTACAATTTTTTGTGTGCAGATGCACAAAATATTATTGTTCTTTTATATTCTTTTTAAAGTATTACAGATTTGTGTCAAATTTGCGTCTAATTTTTCAAACGCACATTAGGGTCTAACAAATTCCAACGTATTCTGATGCTAAGTCCGCGTCCGACGTAGTTAAATTTAACGTTCACAAGAATCTCGACGCAACATTCTAACAGCACACATTTCGGACGCAACATCCGACGCAAACATTTTCGTCGTCAATTCTAGATGCTAATTGCCTTTGAGTCCGGCATTATGCTAGCATAAATTTGCTTGCCGGTAATAGTACTTTGCATCATATTTTTGCCTTATTACTGATGAAAATATCTGACATTAATCCTCAAAATTTCTGTAGTGAAAAATATTTGATATATTGCAAATTTGTAAATAAACCACTATAATATGATGAAGTAGACGCTTGCAAACTTTGTTTTCCAACATGTGTGACTTTTCATGGTTATAGGCGTGAAGCAAAAGGCAAAACACAAAGTAATTTATATACATTAACAAACACAACATGTCTTCTAAATAGAAGTACTCCCACACAATTTCTGATGGAAGATAAAATACTAAGGGGGTGTTTAGTAACACACTTTTAAAAGGATTTAGCTATGGATTTAACCTACATCCAGCCAAATAAAAGAAAAATGAAAACTAAATCCAACTCTCCATTAAATCTCTTTACCTCCCGTTTTGTCTCTTTCTCCCCGTTTCATCTCTTTCTCCCTGTTCCGTCTCCTGTGCAACATAAATTCAGTTTAATTAAATCTGGATGTGAGGTGGATTTAATAGATTTACGTCGTTGTTGCTTGCGACATTTGTTCCCCTCACGGCTCGCCGGAATTACCACATTTGGTAAATCATATTTAATGTGAATCCGGCGCTGCAGCCAAGCACGGCCTAAAAGTTAATCCAAGAGCTTAATACTAAAAGGATAGTCGACATGGGATACCATCACCAGTTCATTCTAAATTTGTATCTTTGATGTCACCATCTGCCGCAGAGATTTTATGTATTATAGCGCAAATGTTACAACTCAGTTAAAGTGCTCGCATAACAAGTAAATATGGAAACATGCACCTAAACTAAAAATAATCAAAATATAATTTGTCTCTTTCTTAATCTCTATCAAGGGCATTTGTCTGAACGTTAAAAGTTCAGAAGATAACACAAAGATAAATGTCAAGCCAAAGACAAAAACAAAAGAAAGTTGCGTGTGAGCCAAACTCTTTAATTAATGTGAGCCAATCTCTTTAATTAAGTGTTTCAGACTAAATCTACACTAGTAGGGGTGATTTCAGCACAAATTAGAAGGAATCAAGCGAAGGCATCAATTAGGTACACAAAAGCACACGTTTGAATCTGTCGCTGATGAAGAAAAAAACATAGGACTACAACTCATACTATCTGCACTGAATTTAAGTGAAGTCCGTAAATTTTTCAAAAGTTTAGCAGTATGATTTACAATCTACTATCTACCTTCTGATTCTAAAATCCAAATTAAATAATTATTGAAACTAAAAACTTAGTTAAATAATTAAAAAATGATTCTGGCGGGAGCAATCCCCATAAATCAGCATAAGAATGATTGCAAAAATCCAAACCACGATTAATTAAATAATTAAAAACGGACGATTCTGGCAGGCGCAATCACCATAAATCCAATTACTGAAAAGTATACACCCAAAAGATAAAACACAAATAAAACTGAAAACTTAAACAAAAAAAGAAATAATTAATTCCTTCAACAGAACCAACACGTTTAGACAAATTCTCAATTATTTCAGGTAAAAAAAAATGATGAACTATTGAAACCATAATTTCCATGAACAAATAGAATAAACCTACCCGAACCGAACCCGGCTGAACTCGACTCCCCGCCGAAGTAATGGCGTTCGCAGCTGCAGCCACCGTTTCCAAGCTATCATGCCCGTTCACTCCCCTCATCACAAATCCCTTCAACAAATACCATTAAACAGAAACCCTAACCCCCCAGCTCGGCCTCTTTCATCACTCGAACAACCAATCCCAGCCACCAAATAAAACAGAATCAACCGCAATCGCACACCAATTTCTTCCCAAAAGAGCACAAAAGCTGAGAAACCTCACCGGAAGCCTATACTTCCAGCCACCGGAGGCCCGTTTGAAGAGACGTAGTTTCAAGATCTGAGAGCAGAAGCAGAGGTGAACTTCGCAGCAGAATCAGAGAAGACTTAAGTAACGAACGTCGAGCACGGCAGTGAGAAGAAAGTTACAGATGCCCACAACTCAATTAAACAAATTACACTTCTACCATTTCAACTGCTCAATTGCCCCATATCACTCCCAAATGAAGCAAAGTCTTAATACAGTTTTGCATCAGAAGTTCAATTTAAAATCTATCATTTGTACAAACAGACTTAATTTGTCTATATGTACAGATAACAGACCTAATTAGAGTCTTGGTATAAAACTACTCCTACAATAATTTATATTCTTATGAAATTTAAAAAGGCCGTGCACGCGTGCGCCACACGTGCGGAGGGCTGTTGCTGTCTTACACGGCTCTTTGTTCCACACCCACGTGAACAAAAAACTCGTCCAATATTTGGGGTACGACGATATTTATGGTCGTGAGTTTGACATTGGCACGAATGTTGAGGAAAATCTGACGGATGTAAGAGCGTTCTTTTTCTTCTTGGAAGACAGGATTTGCACGAGATATTTAGCAGTGCTGGTGGCTGTTTGATCTAGAGGCAAGACTTGACCGTTCACCGAACCACCGGCAGAGACAAGCAAAAATAAAGTTTCCCAAACTTCTTTTCATAATAAAAAATTCCGAAGCTTCACTCAAAAGATATCATCATGTAGGGTTGATTTGGTCTATGATTGTTATAATTGATTTTTAATTATCATATATATATATATATATATATATATATATATATATATATATATATATATAGTGAATTAGAAAATAACATGTGAATCACACCTAATAAATATAGCGTTTGATAGATGAGAGGAATGCAGAGAGACAAAACATAAATACAACTCAGAGTAAAGCAAGTTTTCAAAGAATAAATCCAATAGCTCTTTTTCGGAGAAATGACCTCCCTATTTAGAGATCATAAGGGGTTTCTCGTAAGTTACATTTTTGTTTCTATTTTAATAGGAACGTTTAAAGTAATTAATGTGTCTCTTCATATTTATAACTGGCTCTGGAATACGTAACTGATACTAGCACCGTTCCATATTCTTAACTGCTAAAAAGGAAAGTCCTTAATGATCTGCTGGTTTTGTAATTCAATTGTTCAGTCGACAAGTAAGCCTTAGGTAGGCTAGAGGGTTTTCAGTCGGCCTTCTTAGGAGAATCATCGGTAGAGATCCACTTATCGCTAGGGTGAATTTAGACCGTCATGCAGAAGGTATATCAGCGTAATCTGAGGAACAACTCTTATTGGACAAAGTGTCTTCTGAGAAGATTGAACAGATACTGAGGTTCCCATTGGTCGTCTCAGTGAAAAATCCTGGAATCATTCGATGAAGCTAGTTGTAGTTGTTTGCCCCTTAGATCAAGTCCCTAATGTTCTTTCATTTAGAAGAACGTTCGCTCGTCGGCTTGTGGCTCCGACCGAGGAGAACGAAATTTGGTGTATCTATCTTTTGATTCTTGATGCAATTCTTTAGTGTTTGCTCAGTGAGATCCGGTGAATTTTATTAAGATTTATTTAGTCATTTTTTTATGTACATATTTAGTTTCTCGATTCTCTTACTTCTTGAAAGTGACAATTGTGATAAAAATAAAAAAATTAAATGCATAAGTTAACTTATTTATGGTGTAATAAGTAATTCTAATAATTGAACCCCTTAGGTCTTCAGTCGGCCTTCTTTGGGGAATTCTCGGTGAAGGTTCACTTGTTGTCAGGGTGAACTTAGATCATCAGACAAATGGTGTATCACCGTAATTGGATGGACATATATCCTTGGACAAGGGGCCTTCTGAGAGAATTTGAGATGTTGGGATGCTCTTTGGTTATTTCTGTGAAAAATCCCAAAATCATAGAGGAAGCTAGCTACAACTATCTGTCATCTGGACCTAATGCCTTCTATTTTTTCATTCAGTCAACTTATGGTTTGGATCGAAGGGAATGACACTTGGTGTCTCTGTCATTTGACTCCTGATGTAGTTCTTTAGTGTCTGCTCAACGAGGTTCATTGAACTTCCTTAAGAATTGTGTGGTCATATTTTTTATGTATAATATACTACAATGTGTGAAAGTTGACTGTGTCAAGAAAAAAATTGCAACTAATGCCTATGCCCCAACGCCCACTAGAGGCCTTCCAGATCGACAGCTTAACAATCTGGCTCCTAATCCACCATAAGAACTTCCTTCAAAACTGAGCGCAAGGTAAAGTGGTGTCTAATTATGGCGCAATCGTGCCCAAATGCACTCATTTCCAATTTTGGAAAGAGAGCACCTGAAAACAAAATGTGCGATTTGGCCTTTATAGAATCGTCTTCATTGTAGGATTTGTGTGTGCACTAAAATTGGATTTCACGAGTTCTCTTAAGAGGGAGATAGAAAAGAATGTAAGTGACTTCCACAAGTGTATAGAGGTTTGAGTGTGGTATAATCTATACATTCTTCACATTTCTTCATAATGAATTTCTTGGTGTGGTATAGCTCCGTGATTTTTTTCTGTTTTCGGGTTTTCACACGTTAAATATTGGCATTCTTTGTATTTTTTTTATGTTTTATTTCTTTGTGTGTCTCTGTTCTAAATTTTGGTTTGAAACTCTTAAATCAGTTTATGTGGTCTCCTCACGACAAGTAGTATCAGTGTTAAGTTATTGAGTTATTTGGTTTGAGTGGGAACAATGGCCGATGAAGTATGGTATAAGTTAGAGAAGTTCAATGAATCGAACTTTGACATTTGAAAAATGCAAATTAAAGATTTATTTTATCAAATGAAACTATATTTGACACTAGAATGAATCGTTGAGGAACGTGAATCAATGGCTCTAGAAAAATGGAAAGTGTTTGATCGAACAACCCTAGTGTTGGCACCAATTTCCCGCTTGTTTGCTTTCTTTCTTGTTTAGTCGTTGTTGCCATCAGTCTTCATTTTTTCTGTCGCAGTCGTAGGCATTGTCGTGGAATCACCAATTTGTTACATATTATGTTGCCCATTACCAGACTAATACTTCATCATAGAAGATTTGAATATTATAGTTGATAATAATAGGAACAAATAAAATGACTGTGTGGGGAAGCCTTCATAAAGATTAGATACTCACATCTTTAAAACATATGTTACGAAATGCTTTAAAGATACAATTGCGAAGGAATCCTTATGAAAGTTGATAACTAGAGAATTTGAATTAATATATTTATTCTGGAGTCCTTATCTTTCTATAAGGACAAACCTCTATAGTTAATTACATCTTAAATAGTAATAAATATTTAAGAAACCCCCGATTAAGGTTAACAAAATGTTCTCAGAAACATTTTTATTATCAAAGAGTAATGTCTCATCCTAGAGGTAGTAGAATCCTAAGAATTTCAAACTATCCTATAAGTTGATACTTAGTTTTTTTTTTTTTTTTTTATATGTTAAAAGAGCATTATACGGCTCCTTACACGTTGATAAAATTTTAAAAAAAAATACAAAATAAGTGATAAAAGTCCTATCTAAACCCAACAACACAACACACCCATAAAAAAAAAAGAAAATAAATGACAATTATCCCAAAAGAAAAGAGAAAATACAACTCACACAAAACCACCAAAAACCTAAAAACTATAGATCATACAAGGTAGCATTAACAAGATCCAAAGGAAAAATGTTGGAAATCCAAGCACTATGCCTAAGTAACCCCAATTTAGAAGCTAAATGAGCAACCTTATTACCATATCTTTTCTTATGCAACCATTTAATACAAAGAGTATTAGCAATGCTGAAAATCTTCTTCAAATGAATAAATATAGACCAATGAGGAATAGCATGAAGCGAATAACAATTCCAAAGAATAAGTGAATCCATCTCGATTTCAACATACTTCCAATCCATCCGTTTAGCAAATTGAAGACCAAATAACACAGCATCAGCCTCCGTAGTAAGTGGAGAAGAAGAAACAGCTCTAGCCGCAAACCAGTAAAGCACAGAACCTGTGAAATCTCTAACAATGCCACCAATACTAGCAGCTTTATTAATCCAAGAGTCATCAACATTAATTTTAACAAAAGGAATAATGGGTTTCAACCATTTGGTAATCCGAGGAGCAGAATTCAATTCATGTACAATGAAATCCAAATTAGTAAGAAGTCTATTAAGTTTAACAGAATTCTTCTTACAGGAACTAAGAAAATTAAAACTTTTAAACAAGTAACTACGCATTAATCTAGTTGTGACATGAATGGAAGGAGAAGAATTAGAAAATCTATATTTAGTTGAAGTTCTATATATATATATATATATATATATATATATATATATATATATATATATATATATATATATATATATATATATATATATATATATATATATATATATATATATATATATATATATATCTGTGTGTGTGTGTGTGTGTGTGTGTGAGAGAAGGAAATATTAAACAAAATTATTTGCATTTTTTTTAATTTGTCAACATAAAAAAAAACATAAATTAATTTCAAAAATCTAAATAAGCTTAAGGGAACTTTATTTTTTCTTAAACTTTTTGATAAATCAATTTGAAATCTAAATAAGCTTAAGGGAACTTTATTTTTTCTTAAACTTTTTGATAAATCAATCAACTAAAAAATTGTAAAGGTAAGTTAAAAGTAATTTAAATTATGTTGACTACAAATTTTTAATTAAAAATAATTTATTTTGAGATAAAAATGAAATATTTATTTTAATTAATCATTTATGTACTGCCTCTACCCCAAAATAAAGTTAATAATTTGAAAATTTATATATTTCGGAAATAAAGAGCTATTTTGGATAATTTGACAGCAATTTTAGTATGCAAATTTTTGTTATTTTATATGAAATTTAAATAATACTATTAAAAATTTTAAAAATTATATAACTAATATATATATATATATATAATGGAAACATTAAAAATAATATTAACTATAACAGAAAAAGTTGACAAGTCTTGAGTAGGGCTGTCAATTTAGCTCGTTGTTAAGTTTAACGAACGAGCCGAACATGAATAAATTTTTAAGCTCGAAATATAAACGAGCCGAACATGAACAAACAATTGTTCGCTCTTGTTCGGCTCGAATTGGCTCGAAAAGAAATAAATAAATAAATATACACACACATATAATACATATTCATAAAATTAAATATTATAAATTATAATTAATTAAAACTTTTTAAACTAAAAAAAATGTAACAAATTTTTAAAAATTAAATCCTATAAATTATAATATATAACAAGTTATTAATAAATATTACTTATATAAATCTTATATATTTATATAATATAAGTTATATAATTAATATAATAGAATATATAAGTATAAAATTAAAAAAAAACCTGACTCCTAAGCCCCGACCTTCCTCTCTGCTCTTGAATGTTCTCTGATTCAGTTGCCTCTCCCTGTTTCGCCTATTCTTCTTCCTCTCAAAATCGCGAAAGGCGTTCGGCGGTGAGAGCTTAGGGTTTGATGTTCGGTTCTCTTCTTCTACCAGGTCATCTCCTCCTCTCAAAATCGCGAAAGGGTTTCGCGGCGAAATCTTCGGGTTTGCTCTTCCTCTTCCTCTTTCTCTTTCTCTTCCTCTTTCAAGTCATCTTTCTCTTCCTCTTCCGCCGAGTCATCTCCTCCAATTCTGAGCCGAACTCGAGTCGGAAAATACTATTCGAGCCGAACCCTAAACACACCGTTCACGAGCCATTTAGAACATGAGCCGATTTCGAACACGATCCAGTATCAAACGAGCCGAACACGAGCCCGCTCAAGCTCGGCTCGTTTACAGCCCTAGTCTTGAGAATAAACAAAAAGAAAAAGAACGCGATAATAATGGAGAACGATATTTATTATTATTCATAAAACGGTAAACTGATATTATTGAAATAAAATTTTAGAGGTCATTTACTTATTTAAGTAAATAACAAAAAAATTTGAGATATTTAGGTATCTAACACATGAACATTCATATTTATATGTATTACACTCAAATTTATAATATCACATAAAAAATAACATAATATCTATATTTTTTTAAAAGTGAAATACCAGTCTTGATACATATATTTATGATACTGAAATTTTAAAATATCAAACTTAATTTGGGTGTTAGATATGAAAATAAATAAGAATTGTGTAATATATATTTGTATTTTTAAAATTTGTTTATTCAATAAAATAAATAATAGGTATGTTTTTAAAGTTTTTAGGTTATATATATATATATATATATATATATTTAAAAAGGAAAGGTTGATGGACAGAACAGCCAACCACCCCATAGCTCGCAACCTGTCAAGTCTTAGTTGGACACATGCGCTTAACTACTCGAGTATCACCCCGATATAGCATCGAACGCTTGAGGGGAATTCGAACCCCGGATCAGAGGAGACTTATGCCGAAGCTACTCTACCAACTGATCTGGAAACACATCTCACACACACACACACACGCACATACCACTCAACTTTTATGTATTTATATATCTAACGCCTAAACGCCTAAAGTTTAAGTTATATATATATATATATATATATATATATATATATATATATATATATATATATATATACCGAATTATCTATGCATAAAGAATTATATTTTATTTACAAAAATTAAAATGATATTTTTTATGATAATAAATATTTGAGATATAAATGTAAAAAAGAAAATTTAGATGATAGATATGTAAATTTATAGAAATTAAGTGGTGTGTATGTAAATGGCCTGTAGTTGAATCCACATTTGTTGAGAGACACGCCCCAAGAAATAGAGCAATGAGAGAAAGAGAGGGAGAAAAAGGAGCAATAGCATGATGAACATTAAGTGGTGCATATCATTTATTCATGAAGATTATAGTAAAAGGTCAAGATATAATTACATGTTGTACCCCTAAAGTATGTAGGTACAGCGGGGGAATTTCAATTTGTATATAAATATGACCCGTGAGGCTCATAAGTACGGTCGAGCGGCTGTCAGGTCGGACGGCTGCTTATTGAGGATTAATGTTAACCGCTCTTGAACAGAAGGACCCATTTTACCTTCTTGCACTATTCGGGTGGGAAGGCAACATGTTCATCAGAATAGACCCTGTCTAATGGATTCTTCAACGATGAACTATTCTTCATTCGTCTGGGGGGCTCCTTTTTCCCAATATGCGTGGGTTGGTATGCTAAGCGTATGGTTCTGAGTCGTCCTTGGTAGGCCTCGAAGAGTCACAACACTTCTTCCGTCTTATGTGTGATGTTTTTGTGATTTGTGCTTATACTTTTTCAATATACATATTAAAGCAAGATCTGAGATGACCGGTTGAACCCGAGAAGATGTCTAGCCAAACTGGTCGATCGGTCTTCGCTAATAGTCGGTCAGGAATGGCCATTCGACCCGAGAGGTAGGGCTCCAGTTAATTGGTTTAAGGATCATCTGCCTTCACATTTTCTGTTACAAACTCTTGTCCGCTGTTGGTTAGCCAAGATGGTCCTTGGTTAGTCGAATTGATGCCATCTAGTTGATCCTACGTTCTTTAGAAATAAATTCAAGCTTTTGATTTCATCTGTCAACCCACTTCGAAATTTATGCACACTATTTTTTGGTGTACAATATACATTCCTCAATTTTCTTGATCCTTGATAGTGACAGCTGCAACAAGGATGGTGAATTTTTAAAATAAATGAACCTTATAACAATATTATTTAATACCATAAATAAACTCTATAGATTTCCATGCTCACAATCATTATATATAAGGCTCAGGGGGTGGGAGGTGGGCACTGTTTCGTTATGGAGAAAGGTTCCAACTCCGTGCTAAGACTCGTTGATAAAGGTCAAGATTCTAGATCCAACCGACTGTTACGAATATTCCTCCACTAGCTGATGTTCAACAAGTCGGTGGAGGTGACCCTCCATTTGATAAGATGGGTCGGTGAATGATTTCACGTCCAACGTTGTGGGTGGAAACAACATGGTCCGAAGTGAATATGATCTTGGGTAAACTGCTCTCTCTCTCTCTCTATCTATTTATCTTTGAATGTTTGTCTTCATAATTGGACTCATTCGGGCGAGCATAGCACCTTGAATTGCTATCTTCATGTTAGGGCTCAGTCGAGCGATCTTGGTACCGCGGCTGGTTGTCTTCATGTTAAAGCTCAGTCATGTGATCTTAGCACTATGGCTGGGCGTCTTCATGTTACGGCTCAACCGGGTCATCTTGGTGTCAAGGCTAGTCTTCTTTATGTGTGGGATCACCTGGGCGATCTTGGCATAATGACCGGCTGTCTTCATCTTTTGTCTCATCCGGATGATCTTGGTGTTGCAACTAGTCATCTTTATCTCTGAACTCATCCTGACAATCTTGGCTACTCAATCAGCCATTTTAACTCGTCGTCTTCATATTTGGACGCAGTCAGGCTATCTTAGCATTACAACATGCCTTCTTCATGTTAGGGCTCAGCCGTGCGACTTTAGCGTCGTGGCTGGTCGTCTTCATGTTAGGGCTCAGTTGAGCCATCTTGGCGCCGAGGCTATTCGTCTTTATGTGTGGGCTCAGTTGGAACCACAACCTGAAATGTTCGCTCTTGGCTCATCTGCGATCATGGCGATGTGACTGGTCGTCTTCTTCTTTGGATTCAGCTAGCCTATCTTGACATCGTTACTGGCTGTCTTCATATATGGACTTAGTCAGGCGAACTTGACACTGCAACTGGTCATCTTCATATCTGGACTTGGTCGGACAATCTTGACACTGTAACTGGTCTTCTTATATCTGGACTCATCTAGATGATCTCAGCTCCATGATTGGCCATCTTCATATTTGGACTCAGCCGGACGATCTTATAACCGCGGTTGGCTGTCTTCGTGTTTGGACTCAACCGAGTAATCTTAGACCCGTGATTGGTCATCTTCATATATGGACTCAGCTGGAAGATCTTTGGTGTCTCGACTGGTAGTCTTTATATTTGGACTTAGCCGGGAGATCTTGGGGCCCTGACTGGCTGACTTCATATCTAGACTCAGCCGAAAGATCTTGGTGCCTCGGTTAGTCATTTTAATTGGCCATCTTCATAGTTAGACTCAACTAGACTATCTTATCGTCATGACTTGTCGCCTTCATGTTAAGGCTCAGCCGGTCGATCTTGGTGCCGCGTCTGGTCGTGTTCATGTTAAGGCTCAGCTAGGCTATCTTGCCGCGGAGACTAGCTTCTTCATATTATGGCTCAGCCGGGCCATCTTGGCGTTGATGTTGGTTGCCTTTATGTGTGGGCCACCTGGGCAGTCTTAGTATATCGACCGATCATCTTCATCTTTTGGCTTAGTCGGGCAATCTTGGTGCTGCAACTCGTTGCCTTCATTTATGGACTCAGATGAGCGATCTTGTTGTTGCGACTTGACTTCTTCATATATTGACTCTGTCAGACGACCTTGACACCGCGACTGGTCTTCGTCTTAGGACTCAGTCAGGTGATCGTAGTGTTGCGACTGGTTGTCTCCATATATGGACCCCGTCGGTGACCTTGGCGCCGCGACTGGTCGTCTTCAAATCTAGACTCAGCCGGGCAATCGCGGCATCGTGACCGGTTCGTCTTTATATATGGACTTAGCTGGGTGATCTTGGCACTGCGACTGGGAAGGGAACAACCTCAAGAGATACCTCCTATTCAAGTTTTATAGGCTTGAATTTTATGATGTCGGATCGACACAAGATATCTATATGATCTGCCCACTCGAGGTTGTCGCCAGGGCTATCATCCAAGTTTTCCGAGTGTTAGCTTATCCTGAGGTATACGTTAGGGAGAATCCATGTTAAAGGACACAACGAATCTCAAACGTATCTTTCATCAGTCGATTGGGGTTCTAGCCACTCTAGATCATCTAGACGACATGTCAATTTTCCAATGGTGTGGTGATAAGTTTGATTGGTAATTTGGAGCATCAAATGTCGGCTATTCATTTTACAGTATATGCCTCCTAGTTGAAGACTTTCTGGAGAGCGGCGAAATGACATTCTGAGTTCTAGATCGGTTAAGGAAGGCTCCTATCACATTTTCGGTTTGAAATGTATTTCTCCCCGTTGGTATCACTTCTCTCATTTTTGTGATTGTCGTGCTCCTCTTCTTGTTAACGACTTGATTCCACTCTCACTGCACCTTTTAAAATGTTGAATCTAAATTTGTCTATGAGACATGGTCAAGAAATAGAGCAATAAAGAATGCGAGAAAGGCAAGAAAAAATGGGAGCTATATCACATGAATGAATAGTAAATTTGCATATCTTTTATTCATGAAATGGATCCTTCTATTTATAAGATAGGGTCAATGTACAATCACATGTTGTACTCCTAAATTATGAAAGTGCAACAGACGTATTTCAGTATGTACATAAATATGGCCCGTGGGGCCCATAGGTATGATCGGATGACTGTTAGACCGAGAGGCTATTATGTCGGGGAAAGAGATTCGTGCATACCATTTTTTAGTTTTCACCTTTATTTAGATTGGGGCATTTAGTACATACCACACAATTCCTATGTGTTTACATATCTAATGTTTAAATTTTATATTTCATATTTATATCATCCAAATAATCACATCAAAAATATTTTAACGTTAACTTTAGAAAAAATAAAATATAAATTTTTATATGCAGAGATAAGATGTCAGATATGTAAATACAAAATAGCTGGGTGGTATACGTGTAAATCTTCAATTTATTTTATTTTGACGCTGAGGAGCGCTGAAATCTGTGGCAGCCATGGAAGGGTGGACCTGTGGACTGGAGAAGTCCAAAACCTATATGTTCTTTGAGGAAGAGAAACGTCGCGGGGAGTTCGCGGAAGAAGCACGAAATGGGCGGCGACCTCTACGCTCTTGACTTCGATGGTGTTCTCTGCGATAGCTGCGGCGAGAGCTCCATTTCTGCTCTCAAGGTCTCAAAAACCCTCGTCTTATCACTCCCACTCGCCCTCCCTTTTCCCCAATCTTCCTCTCTCGTCTTTGTTGCACTTGGAATAGAAACAATTCGGTGAGTAAATTTTTTCGCCCTTTTCGAACATTTGTAGGCTGCTAAGATCCGATGGCCGGCACTTTTCGGAGGAGTGAGCTCCGAGCTGGATGAATGGATAATCGATCAGATGCGCGTTGTGAGTTACGTTTTTTCTCAAAGTAATAAGGAATTTCGCTGCTTGTGGTTCTTCTTTATTCGCAGTAAACTCGTTGTGTTAACTTTGTTTCAATGAGTGCTCCGGGGCTGTTTTTTTGGGGCTAGGTCTAGCAAAGTTTCAATTGATTAGAAAATTTGTGGAGTTCATTGTGCTGAATCTAATGTGCTGGCTAGATGATAAATCTGAGCCTTCTTTGTTCAACGTGGCTGAACTCTTAAGACGAGTGGCTTTTGCGATATAATTGGATTGATATATTGTGAGATCAAGGAGATTTGGTTCAGCGGGTCATTGTCTCACCTTTCTAAACTGAAACGAAGGAAAAATTAATATTTGTTATTGTATAACCAAAATTGGTCATAGCGGACCAGCAGATGTGGAATTCAGTTTAATGGGTTTCCCCTTCCTGTTCCATCACTGCACCAAGGTCTAGCCCAAATAATCAGGAGCAGCGCACATATTTGGACATACACCATTTGAGTGTGAATGGCAGAGTATAAGCACATCGAATGCAAGTAATTGACTAAAATCCTAATACACAAGGGAGCAAATGTTGATGAATACCAGGTAGTCCGGGAATACAGATCCATTCGTCCAAGACTTCATGACTGGAGGAGGAGATTTCCAGGGAAGGAGGCTGACTAGGTGCTTGATGCGACTAGATGAGATGATGTTCAAATGCCGCATCTGTAGATGATAGAAGACCAAAGATAATATAGTTTAAAGTCTCAAACATTAAAAGACAAATCTAGACAACCAAAAATTCTTCGAGCTGAGTGTAATCATAGCATATGTACATTTTATATAGAGAAAGTACCACTATATAAAGGTGTAAGTTAATGTAAGTAGAAAGTTTTTTTTTTTCCTTCCTATTTTAGAAAACTCTCTTCCATTGAATACAACACCCAAAACATAAAACAACATTCGTCATTCTCTTCTCTCCTACTCTTCCCCATTTTCTCCTTTCCTGGCTCTATCCCTTGGGTGTGATTTCATTGAAATACATGATTTAAAATCCTTAAAAGATGTGATGAACTTAGATTATACATACAAGAAGAGGGTCACACAATTAGTTGAATCAGGTAATAGAGAGAAGTCACAAGCCACATTGGTTGTACACTTGTGCTAGATAACATGTGAATCAACAAATTAATGAAACTAAAGATCAAATGATAAAAATAATCAGAGAAATATTCACCCAAACAATGGCACTATCACCTTGATCAATGGTTTCATCGCGACGATGAGAACTCACCTCCAATGTTAGAAGGGCTCCCTCGCCTGCTCCGATTGATGAGGATGATCTTTATTATCTGGATAGCACGTGTTCGTTCCCTTCTGATCGTGGTAGGAGGGTTGGAACCCCCCATGCACATTAGTTAGAAAATACTTTCTCCTATCCAAAGCTGAAGCGTCAGAGCATTTCAAGATTCCAACTATGGAGTCCTACCGAGGACAATCAAATCCATCCAACCATATGTATCTTTGATCTTTCAAATCGATTGTTTGTTCGTTAAAAGCAAATGATGCACTGAGTTGATGACTATTCTTCGCGAATCTAAAAGAGTTGGCCCTCAAGTGGGTCCATTGGGTGTTATAACATGTTTCGTGGACTTTCAGAGAATGTTTATAGTGCAATTTGTCAGCACTTAGAAGGCTTAAAAGAGTTCACAAGCATTGCTACGAATTTGTAAAGAACCTAGAGAAACCTTATAAGGCTTCGTGACAAACTTATAGAGAGGTATAGAAATGCGAGACCTACAAGCTATGATCTACCATGCCACCTTGGCATAAGGACTAAGAGAAAGTCCGGTCCTTTACATAATTGACTTACAATGGCCATGGACCTTAGCGGAATTTGTGCAATTCACTAATAATCATATATCGACGAAGGAGTATAACTCCTCACCGGTCTCCACATGAACTGAGCATTCAGAGAGACAATTGTTGAAGATGACTTTTCACAAAGTTGATTGGGGAATGTGTTACTGCGACTAGTCGTAAGGCGGAGATTCAAAAAGCGGTGACCTAACCTGTTCTAATAAATGATCCATGTTCAAGAAAGGAGAATTCACCCATTGGAAGGACGAACCCAATACCGGGAGAAGCGGGTTGACCGCCATATGGAGAGAAAATCTCTATGTCCAATCCACCAAATACTGTAACAGACTTTTTGAGTATCTCCATGGCGAGGTTGTAGAGACCATAAAAAAAAAAGATTTCTTTCTCACATTGATGCTTATGAAGGTACGAGGGTCTTGCTCAATCCTCAGAGGAATTGCACTTATAACTGGGACAATGGTCATAACAGAAGAATTTCACCACCTCCGAAACCTAATTAAAGAACTAATCAAGACGAAAAGTTGAAGGAGTTTGTGGTATCAGGAGTAGTGACTCAAAGGCTAGAGAATGTTTCGGCCGAAGAGATACAACAAACTTGCTTGTGCCTGACGATTCATATCGCATGCACTGTCCTAGCAATACTCAGTGGAGATGGAGTACAAGCTTCTCGTTGAGCCTGCTTTAAAAAAGTTCATTTAAGAGAAGTGTGTTTGACGACTTCATCTCTACACCGAGTCGTTCATCAACTTCCTACTGTCTTCACAGAGGAGGATTTGTCCTTATTCGTCACCTGGGGAGAGAAAAACAAATAATTTACTATAATGGCTGACTTTGTCATGATCGACTACCTAATGACGTATAATTTTATTTTAGTCGCCATTCAATGCATTCAGAGTTTTTGTCTCCACTTATCATGTCATAGTTAAATTCCTGAGCAAAGGAGAAGTCATTATAGTCAAAGGACACCTAGTGCAGTTGCATACCTGTTATTTACGAGTAGTGAGTAAGATACAAAAATGTGCTATAGCTGGACACCCAATAAGAAAGTGACATGGAGTCCAGTGAGATAATTAAGGAGATGGTCATTGTAGAGGAAGACACACTTAGATTTTTTTGACTAAGGGTTGCTTTTATACTATTCTAGACATTCATTTTCTTTCTCTTACTTTTGTTTTGACGTTTGCCACAAATTTGTACTATCTTTTCATTTTCGGTAGTTGTAATAGGTTTCGAACTTGAGTCAAATGCATCGACTTGGTTTATGAGCTTCCATAAGGGTTATTAGCGTGAAATCAACTAGGGAAAAGGAGGATTAAGGGAATAGGAAGAAGAGAGAAGAGGAATAGGCAGTATCAGATGGGCAGATTTATGCCAAGAAGCCCATCGAGGTATGTTTTGGAAAATAAGTTAAGTTTTGGGTTAATCACGATATGAACCCAAATTTCATGAATTCCTATGATACTTACAATTTTTAGGTTGTCTGTAGGAGGAGGTGAGCTTGAGACAAGTTTGTGGAAACTCGTTGTATGGTTGTTTCATCTAGTTAGGTGAAATAATCTTGTGATAATTTTAAAACAATAATAATGTATAGGTTTTCATGTGATTCCTATTTAGCACTAATGCAATTAGAATTTCTTACATATTATGAATGGATATCTGCATTGAATATATAAATATAAGTTGGCTTCTCTTATGATACATATGATGTTGTGTTATGTTATGATATAGATGAATATAATTATGAAATCATTGCTTACAGGTATTCATTTACTATGATTCATGCATGATATATGAAATGTTTGTGTTGAATGTTTGATACAAAAATAATGATTAAATGTCATAATTGATGTTATGGGTAGACTATTACATGAGTGTTTGCAAGTACACTATGCAAGGATGCAGTATTCCTGACTCATGATGTTGAGGCAGTGACGAAATTCTACAAATCATTGTGCGGTGACAAAATGCATGAAACTGTTGGTATATGTGAGGGATTATTGATAATTGCTATGTTGGGTGAGCAACATGTATTAATAATTAATATGACATTTGGTGCAGGGTGATGACACATGATATGACAGAATATAGAAATAGTCGAGAGCTATACATTTACAAGTGATATTACTATGAGCAGATTTATAATTCTTATGAACATGCTTACGATTTGATGAATACGCATGAATGAATGACATGTTTTATACTATAGTCACGATTTTCTATACTAGTTTTTTTTTACATGTGATATAATTCTAACATGTTATGACTTGAGTGTGGACATGTACAGTTACATACCAGTGTGCACGTTTCTCTTTCGTTTATAAAATTTTATTTTAGTCCTAATTATTTCGCTGTGCTCGTTGTTGTTCACCCTACATTATTTATTTCAAGAAGTGCTAAGGTGCACCGGCACGAGTAGCCATGCGTGACTTTTACAGCTTTTGATTTTAGTTTTAGGAGCTTGTATAGTCTTTTCGGTATGTGTTTTAGTTATGTTAAATTGAATAACTCTGTATAGTTTATATGTTTTGATGATATGATTTTCTATGCTTCCGAGTATATGTGAATATAATGAAATGAAATATATCAAGTATGTTTGTGGCGATTTAGTTATCATCATTCGCTTGTTCCTACTTCTGCAAGTTGGGATGAGTGTTGGTGAGCATTTAGTCGGCTGAATTGTCCGCCTATGCCGGATCTCAGCCGACCTTTAAGGGGACAATTGGGGTGTGACAATAGATCATTCATTTCTCCCACTTATTGTGAATTTACCAAGCCCTGCTTTCATTTTGAATTATGAAGGAGATCGAGACTTCAGAAGTTCATCTTCTTTGAAGGAACATGTTTGGTGGCTTGAATCCTTGGTTGAAGGTTTGGTGTCTTACCATCGAACTCAATTCTTTGGTGAAAATTGATCCTTTTTTTTTCTTTTGTTATCTTGTTGTTTATATTTTACCTCATTAGCATTTCACACACATCCCAACACTATTCTCCATGTGTCGTCTTCTATCAGATTTACCTCTCACTATACCCCCAAGCTCTCAGGTTTTGGCCTAGCTCTGTCTCAAACTCTAATCCTCACATCTTAGCTTTTATCACACATGAGGCTATAAAAAAAACTCATCGTTCTTGAGCAACTCATGTTGGACTCGTTGAAAAAAATTTGTGTTCAATTTGTTAGTTAAATAAGTTGAATATGATCATATAATGTAAGCTCCATTTTTTAAAAAGTTGAACAAACAATTTTTTGTTTAATCGTGTTTGGCTAATTATTAGCTCTCTCTCTCTCTCTATATATATGTGTGTGTGTGTGTGTCTGTGTATCTTGTATTTTTTTATGTGTTAATTATTTTATATCTAGGTAGAGTGATAGTATCATATTTGGTTCATTACTATTATTATTATTATTATTATTATTATTATTGTTGTTGTTATTTTCGGCTCAAAATTGGCTCTTGTTCAGTTTGAATTATAATAAGCTGAAACACAGTAATTTCAAAAGGGACAAATGTGAACAAAGTGCCAACTCGCTGATAATCGACTCGTTACACTCCTACTCACACATCCCCCTCCAATCTTAGACACCTCAAAGCCATTCTGCTACAGCACAGCCTTACCCTCATCCCCAGTTATACATCTTTCGGCTCTCTGGTTCTCCACCATAAGGGACTCCTAAGCTACTTCCTCTCTTCTTCTTATGCCACCCCAAATTCTAGTTGTCATGGTTCTTCGATCAGTCTGTCAGATCTGATTTTCAAACCACTTTTTGTTGTCAGCTTCTTGAAGAACAGAAACTTTTTCGAGGCATTTAGTGTGACAGGTGTGAGAGAAGTACAGTTACATGAAATTTGACAAGCTACTTGTGGCAGTACTTTTAGAGCTTCTCAGAAAAGATTTTTTTTTGTGTTGTAGTTTTTTCTGTTTTAAATTTATTAATTTAATTGTAGGCTATTATGATGAGGATATCTTATTATAGTTATATGAAATTCATAATGTATCCATTTTGATCATTCTATTAACTCATTTTAGTTTCGGAATTATAATATCAATCAGCGACAATTTGAAACAGCAATTAAGCCAACAATTTTTTTTGTTCTTACCAAATAATCATTTTTTTTAATTGACAGCACATTAAATGTCAACAATGCTAACGTAAAACTCACAAGGATTGACATAACTTCTAAAATATGCAATTTCGGCTTTTGCAGGTTCGTCCTGTAGTTGAAACTGGTTATGAAAATTTGTTGCTTGTTAGATTGCTATTGGAGATTCAAAGACCACTTGCTCGTCAATCTTCTGTATGTATATCAAATTTAACAGTAGTATGATAATGTTCAGCATCTATCTCCGTACTCCACATTTTGCAACATAAATTGCATTTTACCATGCCAAAAAACTTGAAATTATAAATTAATTTATGTCCAAGGTTGCAGAAGGACTAACTGTTGAAGATATACTGGAGAAGTGGTCAGAATTGAAACCTGTAATTATGAAAGAATGGAATGAGAAGAGTAATGATTTGATCAATTTATTTGGAAATGTTCGCGACGAATGGATGGATAAGGATCTATCAGGTTGGATTGATGCTAACAGGTAGTGTTCTTATGTTCACCTTTATGATCTGCTGTATAACATTTTTTAGATGAAAACCAGTTACAATTTATTAGTAGATGAGTTTTGTTACTTAATTTTAGTCCCTCAACTTTTAAATTAAAAAATGGTTCCGCCGTTCGTCAAAAAAACAATGGAATTTGAAGTTAAAACCGAGAGATGGTGTTAAAAATGGGACATTTTAAGAATTTACATCTTGAAATGTTTACAAAATTTGATTTCCTATTCTTGTTTGGGATAAAATATATTAGTAGCGTTAATTGTTTTTACTTATTTTCACATGTTCGGTGATGAAATTAACACATTAAATTTATAAATTTCAATAATTATTATTGATAACTTTCATACACAATATCCCAAACTAATAAAATGTCCATTTATTATAATTTAAAAAAAATTCAATTTCTAAAATTTTAAAATAACCTCATTTTTTAACCCAACCCGTTAATGTAAACACCAACTTGAGTTAGTTTTAATAGCAGTACCACTTGGCTTCTATTCTAAGAGCCAATTGATTAAATCAGATCTTTTATATAGTCTAGAACTAAAAGAACCCCTCACAAATAATCAGGAGACTCTTTTAATTCTTCTTTCCAACTTTTACTATGATATAAGAGTGATTTTCTGACAGAATACTCATTAACTTCTATGCGAGTTTTAGAGGTCAGAATATTCACATTATGAACATTAAAATGCTATTATGTAGGAGAGATTACAAACACTCATTGTGCTTATATGTTCATACAAGCAATGCTTTCGTGGTCTTATTCTTTACTTAAATCGCTCTCTACATATCACATGAATAAAAATAGGGGCATTTACATACATACCATACCACCCAATTCCTGTGTATTTACATATTCAACACCTAAATTTTACCTTTTTACATTAATACTGCCCAAATCTTGTATATCACATAAAAATACTACTATTTTAGCTTCGAAATTGTAAAATACACCTTTTTATGCACAAGTAAGATGGCATATATGTAAAAGATAAAATTTAGGTGTTAAATATGTAAATACATAGAAATCGAGTGGTCTGTTTGTAAATCCTCCTATAAAATAAACTAAAATCTTATTCCAATATAGTGGAGCGATTATATTAATACTTGCCATTTTGGCTGCATTTTCTTGATTAATTTACATAGATTTCTCTTTAGATTTTATCCAGGTATCTCAGATGCCTTGAGATTTGCAAGCTCTAAAGTTTATATCGTCACAACAAAGCAGGTATCCTCCCATCTTCTTTTCATAGAATTTTTCTTATGTTTTTTACTCTGATTTTATTAACCTTCTTGCATCTTATATATGACTCTATTAATATTTATTTATAAGGGACATTTACAAACATACCACCCAAATCTTTCTATAAGAAAATACAAAAAGCTGCTTTTCCCCTCGATATCTGCTATTAATAGTATTCAAGCTTTGTTCCATAAATATAATATTCAATGATTGTATATATACTGAAAATTTTCTCAGATGAAATATTTTATAATTATTTTTTATTTTTTTTGCTGATGCCAAAACATCTCTTACTCTAAAATGAGCACATAATTGTAGCTTAATCTGTGTTTCTTCCAGAGCCGATTTGCCGACGCATTATTGAGGAAACTAGCAGGAGTAGAAATTCCTGCTGATAGGATCTATGGGTTAGGGTCAGGGTTAGTAAATTAATTCTTCTATTATTATTATTTATCTTATATTTATGATAATTGTTATTTTCTTTTACTTTCAGCCCAAAGGTAGAGGTTTTAAAGAAGCTGCAAGCAATGCAAGAAAATCAGGGCTTGAAACTCAAGTAAGCTCTGCTAACTTCTTAAGAAAAATGTTATGAACATATCACACAATTCTCATGCATTTACAATTCTAAAACTTCAATTTTAATCCATAACTCAAATTTTTAACATTTTATTGAAAATACCACTAACATTAAGTTTTCTAATGTATAATGCGCATTTTCATGCATATGTTTTAATGTAATTATGACAATAAAGCATTATATTAGTAATGTCAAAGTTTATATATTAAAAATACTTAAAAATTATTGTATATAGCTTTTTTTATGATTAGTTATTTCAATTAAATTATAAGTACTGTTGAACTAAATGATTATTTCCTTGAACAATTTGGTGCTAATACCTTGAATATTTAGCACATTACAATGAAATGAAAATGCAATCTTTTTTTCCTTTTGGAAGATTTACATATATACCACATAATTCCCATGTTAGATATGTAAATACACAAGAATTACTTGGTATATATGTAAGTGTCCCTTAATTTTTTTGAGGTGACTTGTGGAAGTGTAAAGATTATAAATTTATTGTATTATTGTAAAAAATGAACTGAAACATGAACATATTCATTTCTCTTACATTAAAAATGAAATTTCTGAGAAGGAACAAATAGAATTTCAGTGTTCAATTTATCTTTATGTAATATTGTCAGTCAAATTAATTTCTTCGGCTAATTTGCTCTTTCGCTTCTACTTAGTTTTGTAGAAGATCGTCTTGCAACTCTGAAGAATGTCATTAAAGAGACAGAATTGGATGGATGGAACTTATATTTAGGTAATTTTCTTCTTCTTCTTCCTCTTCTTCCTCTTTTTTCCCATTTCCTTGTAGCCGCCATTGATGAACTGCAAGCTTTTTTTTTTCCTTAAGGGGCATTTACACGCATGGTACACAATTCTAATCTATTTACATATCTCCCCACTAATATTTCATATTTACACACATAACTCTCAAATCTTTAATACTGCATAAAAAATGGCAGTATAAGCACTTCTTAAAAGTGAAATACTCATTTTTATGCATAAGTTTAAAACACAAAGGTGTTAAACAATTATGGTCTATTTGGGGCAGCTTGTGCATTTCAGGATAAACAGCTTATCCTGAAAAGCGGCTCGCGGGTCGACCCGCGGCCTGCGTTTAATGTAAAAAACTCAAACGCGGCAGCAGTGTTTTCAAAAAATTCCGAAACAAACGGTTAGGCGGCGTTTTCAAAAACGCCACCGCACTTATATGAAAGTTTAAGGCGAGATATGTAAATAAATAAGAATTGTATGCTAGATATGTAAATTTTCATTATTACTATTAACCAAATTGAGCATCAAATTCAATTATTTTCAAGCAGGAAGATGGGGCTACAATACTGAGAAGGAGAGGGAAGAAGCAGAGAGTATGTCTCGAATTCAGCTGCTGGATCTTTCAGATTTCAGCAGCAAACTGAAGTAATTCATAAAGATTTGATTTTTAATTTTTTGTATGGACAGAAGATCTGCTACCCTGTTTCATTTTATTTTATTTTATTTTTTGAATATTGAGTGCTTGAAGTATAAATTTAATGTGAGGATTCTAATCAAAACTCAATGACAACAATTTAGTTACATATTTATCAACTAAGGAACTCTTTGAGATTTTATTTGTTTTTTCTTTTTTTGCTTTTTGTTTTTAATTTTTATTTAGATTTGATATAAAATATTTTTGTTACATTTTATTAAATAAAAATGACCGCGATGGCATCGACCAGTTTGGAAAAAATTATTCCGTCCGGAGTCCGGACATGAGCTGCGTCTGGAAGACAAATGTGATACAGCTGATGGCTGTGATCTCTGACCTCGGCTATATCATAGCCGTCGTCCATACGCAGCTCTTCGTCTGGACTCCGAACGGAATAATTTTTCCCACGTAAATGCAAAAAAATTGTCTTTTCTGTATGTAAATTTTCTTTTATTGGATGGTTTATATACATGTTAGAATATATTTTTACATATTGTCAACATTTTAGCCGATTTGACTATAAAATCTCATAATAATTTTTTTTAAAAAAATAGTATTAAAGATATTGTAAAATAAAAGAGCCATTATTTATAAAATAAAATTAGAAAAAACTGAAACTAATCGGAATGATGTTCTTCAATTTCCATACAATCTTTATTTTCCAATAACATTATCAAAAGTACCCTCAGCTTTAATTGGCATTGATGCACTAATATCATAATTTTATGGTTCCATATGATAGGCAAAATATTAACAGTTCAAAAAATATATTTATTACAAATAATATAAACATATAACCGAATTAATAGATGAATGAAATTACAAATTTGGCATAATTCATTATGTACTATTTTATGCTGTTCAGTCAAATTTAAATACAAATTAAATGATAATCAAATATACAAATCTAGTTATTTATGTGTTTATGGTAGGGGGCATCTAGACATACTACCCAATTCCTATATATTTACATACATATCCAACACCTAAAACATTACTTTTTACATTTTGACCACTCAAATATTTCATATCACATCAAAAATAGAGAGATTATTGTATCAGGATCAGGACACCTGATCCAAATTTGCATCAGGTGTCCAATAACAGGGGACCATGTGGCAATTTGGACCCATTAACATACAAAGTTCGGGCTCAAGTTGACACGTGGCACCCAGTCATTGGACACCTGATACAAATTTGCGTCATGTGTCCTGATACAATAATTTTTCTCAAAAATAACACTATTTTAACTTCAAAAAGCGAAACACATCTTACCATACATAGATAAGAAGGCATAAATAAAAAGATTGAAGTTTAGGTGTTACATATGTAAATACACAGAAATTGAGTGGTATGCATGTAAAGCTTCCAATAAAATATGAAAAAAATATACAAAACTATAGTTCATCATTTGAATGGCCTGTATTTTTCTCCCTGTTCATGTCCTCAAGAACTTGGTCAAGAGGAGGATCTCCAGGCCTACGAAATAACTGCTCTCCTATCTTCATTTCATAAGCCTCAGGCTGGCTTAGAACAAATTCTTTGAACTAGCAGAAATAAATTATGAAAAAAATAAATAAAAAAAACTAAGCAGGCCATATATAAAGGAAATTCTAATGATTGCAATACAAAGAAAAAAGGTGGCGAAAACAATGAATAATACAAAGGAAATTTACATGCATACCCCGTAAGTCTTATGTATTTACATATCTAACAACCGAAGTTTGATACTTACACTATAACACCTTGGTGTCATAAACGTATAAATGAAAAGATGTACTTCACTTTTAAAAGATAGTGAAGGTGTTATTTTTGAAAGTTTGATGTGATGTTGAAGATTTGAGAGGTACGTATTAGGCATAATACACACAGTGGTTCCCAGCGAATCTCACACACTGCACTCTAGAATAATTCATATTAGCAATATATACTATGTACTACCGTAGAAGAAAGATGAAATGAAATCTATTGTTTACCACGGGTAAAATTATTGTATTAACTTCTTAGGGGTAACAACTTCGTCTTTCTGTTCTTATGGTATCAAAGCAATCTCTAAGGGATTCGACTCCCTTACTTGTCTCGGGTAAGTTCTCTAATCATTCTTCTTCTTCCTCATATCACCTACCCGCTCTTCTTCCTGCGCATGGAAGACTCTATAATGTCAGTTTCCCAAACTCCTCTCATACCCCACACAATCCATCAACATACCCTCTTCCCTTAAATTCCTTATCTCCCTCTTAAAGCAGTTCTCCCAAAATCTACTTACTCCTACAAACAACCATGTCTGGCGTGCTCATATTCTGAGAATATTCCAGTGAATGGTTTTGCTGGCATCTTAGATGGCAGCAACAGTTGCCCTCCACAGTTCTCTGCAAATGGATCAGAAAATCCTCAATTCCGAAAGTGGAACCTCATTGATCAAAACCTAGCAGCATCTCTGTACTATACAATCTCACCCACTATTCTTCCTCATATCGTTAATCTTCGTACCACTGCTGAAATTTGGGCTACACTAGAGCGCCGATTACAACCTACAAACCAGAGAAGGGTAATTCAATTGAAAAATGATTTATACAATATATCAATGAAGGATCAGACCATGGAACAGTAGCTTATGGGTAATTCAGTTGAATCAAATTACTGCTGCTGGATCAAAGTTAGATCAAGAGGATGTCATTATCCATATACTAAATGTATTACCTCCAACCTACAATGCTTTTAAAACAACTATTAGAACATCACTTCAACCCATCGCATTGGATTATCTCTATTCTCTACTCTCTAAGTGAAGAGATCAATATTAATAATGAGAATACAAAGTCCATTACTACATCCGACAAGCACATGGTGCTGAACACAATCATTACCAGGGGAAGAGGCCGAAATAAATCAACAAATTCTAGAGGAGGTTATTCCAATGCTTCACGAGGAGAACATCAACTAGACCCAATATAAAATGTCAAATATGTCATAAAAATGGCCACTCCACATCCATTTGTTGGCGTCGGACAAATCTCAAGTATACTCTCCATCAACTTTAGTTCAAGCCCTCAACGCAACCTCCAAAGAATGGGTTCTAGACTTTGGTGAGACTACACACTTCACGTCCGATCTTATGCCAACTCCAACCAGCTACATCATATCATGGGAATGAACAAGTCCTGGGGCAACGAACAAACCGTTCCAATTCAACATAAAGGTGATGTACTTCTTCCCACTCCAAATCGTAAGCTCAAACTCTCACAAATTCATCATACACCTCTTCTCTCTCGCAATCTTCTATCGATCCACAAACTAAACAAAGATAATAATGTTGTAGTGTCATTTGATCCTCACGGCTTTGTTATTTCTGATCCTCAGACTCAATAGAGTCTTCTCAAGGACCCAGCTCTAAAAGGACTCCACTCCACTCCAGCATCTATCTATCCACCACAAACTCTTACTACATCTCTTTCCAAAACACAACATGGCAAATTGTGGCATCAACGATTGGGACATCCACACTAGCCATTATAGCAGCTATATCAAAACATCACTCTCTTCCCATAACTTCTAGTTCAACTTCACGCATTACATGCAATCTTACAAAAACCGACAAACAACTATTTGTATCTAGCATGTAACATCAATACAAATGTCTAGAACTTATTCATAGCGTCCCTCCCCAATTACTTCTTATTAAGGTTTTAGATTTTTATTCGGTGTTTCCTATGTGTGCAAAATCAGAGTCAATAAACATTACTATCAACTTCATTAAATCAGTTCAACATTAGTTCAATACTACAAACAAAATCCTTCGGTCTGATAGAGGAAAGAACATAATAATATCTTAAATACTTCATTCAACGATCTTGGCATTCTATATCAATATTCATGCCCCTACAAACCTGAGCAAAACCGTGTCGTTGAAAGGAAACATCAAGATCTCATTAAGACAACTCGGGCCTTACCATACCAACCACAACTCCCTTACAAATTCTGGTTTGAGAGCCTCCAAACCACCACACATCTCATTAATCGTATGCCTACATGAACCACGTCTCACATATCACCATACTAACATCTTCATCATTCCACTCCATCCTATAATCATCTTCGTGTCTTCAGATGTGCTTGTTATCCTTGGCAAAAACTTCAAACCTCTTTTACATTTGAAGCAAGATCCGGTACATGCATATTTCTTGGTTATTCTTTCGAACAAAAAGGGTATATATGCCTCAATCCCTCTACCAACAAAATTATCATATCCCGCCGTGATGTCTATGATGAACATATTTTCCCACTTAACTCCATATCATCCACACCTCCGACTACCAGTTAGCCTTCCTCTTTACTAATTCCACCCTTTCTCTTAACACTTACCTACCTACCTACCTCCATCGGTTCCACTGTCTCCTCATCATCCACCATGCCAGTACCAACATCTCCACTCCACACTCCCAACTGAATCCACCCAAAACTACCGAAAGGCAACTGGAAACATGGGCTAGCCACCAGAGCCATGAAATCGAGGGGCTCGAGAGAGGAGATATTTAGGGCACGAGGCGTTTCGAGTGAAGGAAGGAGGGCAGCCAAGGAAAAGTAATAGCAAGGAATGCGAGCCACCAGTTCAAACCGCGGCCCGCATTTTGCATAAAATTAATTAAACCGCAACCACGCCATTGTAAAAAAACACCGCAGATTGCGGTACGAAACTGTACCACAGAGAAACCGCCACCTCAAACGAGCTGTAAGGCACAAATACGAAACAGATAAAAAAAATTATAAATATATAGTAATTGCACAAACTATTAAAAAATTAAAACACAGAATTTAATTTAAATAATAATAATTTTTTTTAAAGGAAAAAATAAGCATCATAGAAAAAACAATATAAACAAATCAATCCTCAAACCATATTTCAGTTGTTTCTTCTAAGCTAAATGATTCTTAGGAGTCTACAACTTCTACAAAATTTAGCTATTTTTATCGCTATTTCAGTTAAACCGCGATATGCATAACCCATAAATGGATTGTTAGACATAGCACCCAAAACACTGCTATTTACAAAATCTAGCACCCAGGTGCTATTTTTTAACTACCAAACCGATATATTTATTTGTGCCACAATCAAACTATTGAGAATTTGATAAACATGAAAAAGCATAGGATGGGGTTTTCTCATGAATTTTGATAATAGAGTGAGAATTTGAAAAATGGATGAAAAAGTGTGCTAGATTTATAAATAGCAATGTTTCGGGTGCTATGCATGCCCCTTTATTTATTTATTCGACATTGACGACACATCTTCATGTGTCTATCCTGAATTGCCCAACATTATAATACACAAACACACATATATATACATAGATACATACCACCCAAATCTTTTGAATCACATAAAAAATACCACTATTTTAATTTTTTTTTTTTAAAAAAGAGTGAAATTCACCTCTTCCTGCGTAAGTAAGGTGTCATATACATGTATAGATTGAAGTATAGCTTTTAGATATGTAAATACATGAGAATTGAGTGGCATATATGAAAATCATCCTCGAAAAAACTAAAAACAAAACTGAGCATTACTGTCAATTACTAGATAAATACCTCTTTCAAGTCTTGGCCCCTCTCCATCGTGAACATAACAGTATGCCGGTCAACAGCCATGAACCTAGCCTCAACAGAGCCTGTCTTAATGAGATTGCTCCATCTCATTGCAATCACAGGCACATCATCCTAATAATTTAGAGATCTGTCACAGGTTAATGAAGTTTTTTAATATAACACTATATGCAGAAAAAAATTATGATCACAGAAGTTATAAATATAGCCCTCAACATTTCCTTTTAGAGGTGTATTAGTGTGAGGATTGGGTTGGAGCATCCAATGTGCTAACTAACCCAGTGAGAATTGTTGACCCATCCCACACCGTCCCAAGCCCGCACCACACACAGCTGCCGTACCCAACATGGCTATGGCTTGTAATTGTCACTGCCATCACCTGAACTGCAGGCTGCTGCTGCCTGAGCTGAACCCGCCACCAACTTTCTTCCTCTTCCCTCGTATTCCTTCATCCTTCCTCGTACTACTTCCCCTCTTCATTTTTTCTTCTTCACCCCCCATCTTTCACTTCCTTCCAAACAACTCTCTCTCCCTTTTCTCTCAACTTTACTCTTTCGCCATTCTCCTTTCCTCACTTCATCTTTAGGGTTGTCAAAGATCCGATTTCAAGCCGAGTTGGGGTCGGCTCAGAATTGGCTTGAAAAAAATTCGATCTAAATTTTTGGCTCGTAGCTCTACTCGTTTCTTTCGATCTAATCTCGATCCGAGCAAAAATTCGAATTAATTATTGAGAGATTAATGATCTTCGGGCTATTTCGCTAAATTCACAGCCCTAACATCACTAAAATTGTCAATGATCTGATTTCGCGGCTAAAAAAATTCGATCAAAAATTTTGGCTTGTAGTTCATCTTGTTTATTTCGATCCGAGCCAAAATTCAAATCAATTTTCGAGCGATGAACAATCTTCGAGCTAAGGTCACAGCCCTATTCTTCTCTAAACTGCCAATTACCCCTCTCCCTTTCTCTCTTTCATCTCCCACACTCCCTCACACTTTATATCTCTACATAAGACACTCCCCTTTTTTCAGTCTCTTTTCCCTCTCCCTCTCCCTCTCCCCATCTCTCTAATAGAACGATTTAAAAAGAAAAAAAAAAGAAAAAAAATAAATCAAGAAGAAAAACAAAGTAAAAAAAGAAAATAAAAGATTGTGTCGTACATGTATATTTTGTACTTGATGCGACGGGGAAAATTATTTGTAAGCTCCTTAAGTACTCATAAGCAATATACTTGACGCGACAAAATATATTTTTCAACTTTTATGTAGGTATAAGAAGGCTCAGATGCATATTTTCTAAACAAAACAGGTGCAAAGATCACAATCATAGTGTCTTTGCCGACACCCATAATACACTTTATTTAGCATGCTAGTTAGGCCTACCATCCCAATAGATGACCCTAAGAGCGAGAGACGTCGGAAAGCTGCCAAATTTTTTTAAAGATGAATTCTCAATGAACATCAGTTAAATAAATAACTAGACTTACAAGGCAACAAAGGGCATGTTTAGGATCACTTTCTGTTTTTTATTTTTTATTTTTTGATTTTTGTGACGTCGGAATGCTGCCAAAATATTTTAAAAATGAATTCTCAAGGAACATCAGTTAAATAAATGACTAGACTTACAAGGCGAC
This sequence comes from Papilionanthe hookeriana x Papilionanthe teres, assembly GCA_022702705.1. Lineage (NCBI taxonomy): Eukaryota > Viridiplantae > Streptophyta > Magnoliopsida > Asparagales > Orchidaceae > Papilionanthe > Papilionanthe hookeriana x Papilionanthe teres. Next base: position 42,814,830 of record CM040438.1, read on the forward strand.
AAAGGGCATGTTTGGGATCACTTTCTATTTTTTGTTTTTTGCTTTTTTTTTTAGTTTGTTTTGTTTTTTTTTTTTTTTGTTCTATGTTTCTAGAAAACGTGTTGGTAATGTTTTGATTTATCTATTTTTAAGAACAAAAATATAAAATATATTTAGTTGGGTTTTTTTTTTTGGGTAAAAATCAACCTATAATTTTAAAAAAATATATCATCAATTCAAACTATGTAATTATATCATACTCATATATGTATAAATTGTAATAATATTTCAGCAATAATATCAAATTCGACACATCTAAGGGATTTTGTCTTTAATAAAACATAAGATTATGAGGATTTCTAACTAAAATAACACTTTGCATATCAAGTAATAACACAAATAAACGTTTTATAACCCAAAATAAAATGAATCCAACATTACATTGATAACATGGTAAGATATAAACATAAATAATTTTACAAGCTAATTAATAAACTCAGTTGTGTAAGTGGTTCCAAAGTTCTGTGGCAACACAGTCTCGAAATAGTATCATGTACTGCAATTGGGATTGCAAAACATTAACTTCAATAGCATTTTATGAGGCAAGAGTTGATGTAAATCCTCTTTCTGTGTCAACTATAAAATTTTCATTTCTGTACATCTCAAATAATGTATCTCTCTGGATTATGATATTATAGAATTATGCAGCGTGCAACAAACAATAACAATATAAAGTTGTGTGCGTAAACCATAAGGAAACATTCTATTGAGGATTGAAAATCTTACTTTTAGAACTCTAAAACATCGCTCAATAACACTTCTTAAAAAACAATGTCTATAATTAAAGAGTTCTTATTTTAGAGGTTGAGCGCCCTCTTGATAATCAAGCAAATGATACTTTATTCCTCTGTATAGCGTTAAGAATCCTGGCATATTAGCATATCATAAATCAACGAGATAATACTTTCTTGTTTTCGAAAAACACATGTATATACATATTTCACTATATATACCATTTATTAATTACATAATTTGATAAGAATAAAATTAACATACCATGAGGTGGCATCAGAAAATTTAATTGAAAATTTGAAGTACATTCTAGAAATATTCTCAAATTATTTGTTGTTCCCTCCCAACCCGACAATACAAACGCAAACATCATGTCTAATCCACATGCACATATAACATTTTGGGTTGGCTCTTTATGTTTTCCTTGATATGAAATTTGATGTGTAGGAACATGTGTTTCATCAATAGCACCTATACAATCATCTTCATAAAACTCACATAAATTAATATTCATAACTAAAAAAAAAACAAAGAAATTAAATTCTTAAGATTTAACATACTTTAAAAAAAGGATGGCACTTTTGGATTATACTGGATCTTAGGAGGGATCACTCATATGATGGTGGAATAATAATCTCAGTTCCCAACTGACAAATTGCTTCAAAAGTCTTTCTGAAATGTCGTAAGATTGTCTCTAATGAATGTTGAAATCGTTCAGTAACCACTCTTAGGCATTCATTATGCGATAAAATAAACATAAAAATTACAAGTTGTTCCTCTGCGGTTAGTCATTTTGAGTCATTCATAAGACCTTTATGCTTCAATAAGGCAGATAAATTAACGAAAACTTGAAAATCAATTTTATAATTTTCAAAGCAGCGAGCTGAATGTTCTCGCAGTATTTCAATTACATACTCGTGACTTGAAGAGTAAAATTTTGACATGGTTCTTTTATTAAATAATGTTTATCATAATCATCAACACAAGTAAGAGCAATTTCTAGTTCAAGTTCTTCAATATCTCTTTCGAAATCTAATATTGGGTCCATATAATGTTTACCTATAGTACAAATTGATAAACAATGCAAATCAAACAAAATAAAAATTTCAGAAATAAACTTCATACAAGAAATCTTGAAGATAGAAAATCACAATACTCTTTTCATTTCCAAGAAAAAAAAGTAGATCTCTCGTAAATCAATTCATAAGAATATTAGCAATGCATCAACACATCCATCACAAACTTTTAAAATCACAAACATGCATCATAATCATAATCCAAGCTGATAAAATGTCCGACAACAATAACAAAAGTGCAAAAAAATTAACATGACATATTTAAAGCACAAACACATAAGATAAGAAGGTCTCATAGGGTTCATTGTGATGAGCAAGCCATTTCAAATTAATAATCCAGCCTTTCCTACTGCTATAAGGCATCTGAAGAAATATCTCAATCCATATTGCATCTTCTTGAAACTTATGTAAAACTTTCGAGTAATTAATCTCATCTAAGTATTCTATTAAGTTCAGAAATTTCAAGCATTCAACAAACAAAAATTCAGAGCTCTCATTAAAAGATCAATTGAGGAACAAAATTTCTTTTATAAAATATTAACCATATTAGCTCTTCTTTTTGAACTCTCACTTAAAACTTGAAGTGTAGAGGCAGCCACATCTGAAATTGTTGTCTTCTTTGCACGTTGAACCGATAATTTTCCTTTATACTTCTCTACCAAAGGTTTTGTTTCAATTTCTCCAATCTCATTGCAGGGATTCTGGTAGAAAAATGTTGCAGTGTTCCCGTTGCAATTTTGTCACCATAAATACGACTAAGAGACCCGTGTATTGAGCATCTTTTTGTCTGAAATAATTTTGCACTTTTATTGACCTATATATTGGTAAATAAATATTATGATTAACAAAAACATGTGAATAATAAAATATAAATTTTAGATTAAATATAATATTAAATAAATACCTTATATAATTTGGCCAATATATCTTCAAATGCAATAACTTGACCTGTGATTGCGTTATAACAAATTTCAGTCTCTTTCAATAAGCTAGAAAATTCTCTCCAAAATTTTTAAGCATATTGAACTTATTTCTCAATTGTTCTTGCTTGTATTTTCTTTTATAAATGATTCAAGTCCTTGCAAAATGCGTGATCATGCAGCTGGACTAAAAGTTGTTGTTTGCATATTCTCATTAATCAGTTCAATCTTCAATAGTTGAATGAAGATTTGTTCATTTCTATCTGACCATACTGCCTCTCCAGTTATTTCAATTACATCACTGTTATCCATAGTTCAACCTGATACATGACAAAGAAATGTCAATTTTCATTCATATAACATCTTCAACCAGCCAACTTGAATTCTACTAATTATTTCCCCATCTATGTATTACACATAAAATAATAAAGAGTAAAATAATATATTTGTATCATAAAAGAATATATTAAATGTTTTTAATATATATTTAAGCAATAATCTAATAAAATAACAAACAAACCCCAAGTTATATGCTACTCATATGTTCTTAACTATCCCTCTCTTATAAATATGCAGAAAAACATCACATGCCTCTTTTTTTCTCTAAACATGTTTACCCATTTTTTACATATAGAATTCCAATTATATCATAATATGGATAATGAGATCATTAATCCATAGACCAGTCATTTATTTGTTATAAAACCTTAAAAAAACATCTTAAAGGGAATAAGGATCAAAGGTGCTTAATTTGCCCTACAATGCAATGGTTAAGTATATGTTCGACCCAGAAGCTTAAGCAAATAGATAATAACTTATGAATGACAATGCATTTTTTTTATCCAATTGCACAATAAATTCAGTAGTCTTACAAGTTTTTTATCATCTCCCGTACACATTAGAAATTTTGATGCACATGCTGATTCAAATCATGTAATTAGTATAATTGTTTTCAATGATTGTTCTAATTCTCAAAAGCTGCGCAGAACAATCATTGAAAAGTTCAGATTGCTAAGGACCCGGAAAAAAATCATGACAAGTCGGGGAAGGCAACAGTTGAAATAACAATTGGTGCTTTACAATAAAGCATATTACAATACTAAACCATCAACAAAATCTATTAAGACAAAACTATCCACATGTCAAACGACTCCTCAAATCAGAGAAAGTGCTATTGAAGCTAAACAAAAGATTTTCAGTCACGGAATTCATCAGCACCAAATTCCTCAGCCGAAAAGAGGAGGCGGGGTAGGTAAGGAGAGGGAAGGCCGAAGGAGAAGGGCGTGGCGCCGGCGAGTGAACGCGATAGTTTTCGGCCGAAAGGGAGAGTTTCGGTCGTGAACGCGAGAGGGAAGGGAGCATCGCAAAGGAGACGGGGTAGGAGAGGAGAGGTTGTTTCTCGTGTTTTTAAAACAGCAGAAAACACGTTTTTTGTTGTGTTTAGAATTTTAAAAATAGTTGTGTTCAACCATAAAATTAAAAATAGATAACCAAACATTATATCTTTGTTTGTTTCCATTTTTTTATTTTTAAAAACAAAAAACAAAAAACAAAAATTGATCCCAAATAGCCCCTAAGAATATAAATAAATTTATTAAATAGTACAAATAACAAAAATTAAATAAGTTAAATGTTAGTTGAGTCAAAATAATTGAAAAGCACCAAAAAAAAATGCGAGAAATTAAACAAAGCAAAAAAGGCTCACAGAAGACCTATGCTAAATTCAAAGGCAAACCATATTCAAAACTCTCTCAGAAGCTTAGAACTATACAAAATGTTCTGTTTTTTATTACATGCATTCCCTCTAGTTTGAATCTTCTAGACATATTTTTCTCTGACTCATCTCAAGAAAATTGACAGATGAAAACATTCCATACTCTTTCATCCAATCCACCTTTCTTTCTCCCTCTGTTATTTTCATCTTCATCCCCACCCTTTCACTACTTTTCTTACATATTGGGGATAGATGATTGATTTAGATCTCTGATGATGTGGCGCAAAATCTAAGAAATGAAATTTGCTTGAGAAGAGGATACCTAGAAGGATTGAGAGATGCTAGAAAAAAGGGGCGAGCACATGTAGCTCTACTCTGTAGTGAATGTCTTCAAGCAATTTGAGCCCTCTATGTTTAATGATGAACTAGGAGCCAAGACGAGAAAGAATTGGCTGAAAACATACTGATACAAGTAAAAAAGACTGTTGCAACACGCAAATGAGTCAAGAAAACATATCACATTGTCATGAAAGACACAAGCTTCTACCACCAAATAGTTCAACCAAGGGCACAAGTTTAACATCTTAAATCAACTAAATTGACAGTAGAAAAATTGTTATCAAAAGGGGATGTATGACCCCAAGATCTATAGCAAAGTAGTGTAGATTTAAATAACATCATATGTAAGTAAGCTTTGATCTTCAACATTCCACACTCTCTCCATGAAGAGTTACATATATATATATATATATATATATATATATATATGGCGTCGTCTTCTCCGCTCGGCTCTACTAGGGTTTCGCCTCATGGCGAACCCTAGCGACCGTTACAACGTTTTATCACATTGCATCTCATCCATTCCTCTGCTTGCATCTTCTCCGGCGTCGACTTCTTCATCTTCGATGTGCATAGCGTCATCATCCTCGGGAGTTTGCGTCGCCTTCTGCGGTTTTTCGCTTCAGACATAATCGCGCCTCCAATCTCAACGACTCGCGCCACCTGCGTAGCGACGTCTCCCTTATCTGCTTCGTCTTTGCAGGTTTTGCTGCAGATCCCGTGATCCTGCAGGTCGACCCAGCTCCTGTTTTCATTCTGCGATCCTGCAGTCCGGCTTCATTCTGCGATCCTGCAGCGACAGATCTGCTCGACAGCTGCAGTGTTGTGTTCGACAAGCTGCGCCAGCTGTTTCTTCTCCTGCAGTGTCCTGTGTGAGGCAAGCTAATGGTCTCAGGGCTTTCCTATGCCGCCTCCCTCGCCGGTGATAACCCCGCCAAACCCTCCAATGCTACCGTGGTTCACAAACGCAGCTCCCTGTTTCCACCTCGCAGATAGTTCGATATTCCCGTAAATGTACCATGTCTCTGTTGCAAGACATGGAGATTGCAATCTCATAAAAAAAATAGGAAAAAGTCGGACAAACAGACACACTATTATTCTCTAATGCTGAAATTTCATCTCTTGCAGAAAAATACAAATTTACACTAGTTAACAAGTTCCAATTAGATTGCCCTAAGATGAAGATTATTAAGAAGGTTTTTAAAGATTTCAAACTAATTGGGGATTGTCAGGTGGGCCTTCTCGACGGAAGACATGTTATGATACAGCTAAGCATAAAAGTAAACTACACAATGATTTTCTCAAAGAAATTCATCACAATTGAGGAAAAACCTATGAATTTAAAATTATCCGGAGAGGTGGACCATCTAAAAGTCTTGAATTTAAAATTATCCGTGGATTACACTAGATAAAAGAGAAAATAAGAAAGAAAAAATAAAAGAATTGGAGTAAGAAGCTTCGGTTTTCACTATAATTAATTCAAGTAAAAGAAGCCCGTGACCCTTTATTTATAGGCTTAGACCGAGAATTAAGCGTAATAGGAAAATCTACATATTAGGTTAAATAAATAAGAAAGATGTGTAATAAAATCCATTGGTTTCCCATAACATGTACTAGGTAGATAGAGCTATTTCACTTAATTACTTGGACTTGTAGCTGACTTGCTGAAAACAAGCCGCTGATCTTTCTTGATAATTCGCCAGCTTGAAAAGTTCCTCCTGGTATTGGGAGAACATCTCTAATCATGGACAAGTAAGCCTAAGCTTTCATGAAAACCCCTCTAAACTTCGGTGCATTTATCATGACTTTAACTAGTCATGGCAAATTCATATAAGTCTAAGCAAATTTGTCCTAAATTGAATGCATTATGGCTATCTGAGCAATCTATTTCCAAAAACTCCCACCTCTTGTGATAAGTAAGACTACTACAAAATACGTTATATTTATTCCCCCATGTGATTCTCTTCTCTTGACTAAAACAGCAATCCCTCTTCCATGAAGGCACACAAATAAATTTTCTAAATCCTCAACCAACTCTACCCTCTTCCATATAGGAATTGCTTGATAATAAGAGAATGAGATAAATGTACAGCAGAAAAGTGTTCTGAGGGGAGCGATTAACTTGGATATAAGTGGAATCTTATCAATTAAAAGTAGTGTTGGCCAATGCCCTCAAGAGATGAAACAAAATAAAGTGAGAAATTCAAAAAGAGTCTGATGACATCTGTTTGGGGTGTAAACAAGCTGAGTCAAGCTTAATTTACACGCAACTCAAGATTGACTTGCCTGTCAAATTAAAAGCTCAAACTCGAGGTGTGAGCTCGATCTTGGCTCGCAACAATGACAGCGGGCTTGCAAGCCAACCTATGAAGAAGAAATCAACGCAGCTAGAGAAGGCATTGATGTGACAAGCAGTTAGAAATAAGAAGAAGGCGCCACAAAAGCTCACCAAATAAGCTATCATCATGACCAAAGGCTGCATAAAAAAGCTAACTCACGAGCCAATGAGCTCAGCTCAAAGAGCTCGTTAAACATACATGTTCAAGCTTGCTGCTCAATAAGTTAAATTCGTGAATTCATTAGCAAAAGTTCAAGCCGACTAACAAACCGGCTCAACTCAATTACACCCCTAACCTATCTTACACAAAAATAAATTCCCTCCAAATTCCTAACTTAGATTATCCATTTTGTCGAAGCATCTCTAGCCACAAACCTCGTGCCGTAAAAAGATTATATTTGAAGCAAGAAGTACTGGAATTTTAGAAGAAAATGTGACTAGATAAAGTTCCCAGCTATCCAACAACCAAAAGCTTGATGAAACAGCTACCCAATCCCAAAAAATCTAAAACAGCATTCCAAAACAAAGACAGCAAAACTGAGTAATCAATCCAAACCCCCTAATGAGATCAATTTTCACCCCAGAATTTCACATACAAACGAGGTCAATTTCACCAAAGAAAGGGCAACTGCTAAAACTAAAACTCCACGAACACAAAAAACTCGACTACTAAATCCACTTGCTGTTTAATTCGCTAATATTTCAATACTTAACCACTCGCATATCATTTGACAAAAAGAAGCAAGAATCTCAAACCGAAAACGACAAGAAGAAGAATTTTGAACGAACCCTAGAGCGAGCTGCACCGGATCTAAGTTTAACGAAACCGTAAACGGGTCCAGTATGTCGCTTCATCATTTCGCCCTGGATCTCGGCGGGATTCATCTTGGAGAAGTCCGGCGGCGGCAGAAGGTCTTCCGAGCGAGTCTTCTTCTGCCCCCATTTCTTCCATTCATCGTCCTCCTCGTCGTCCTCAACGTCGGAAAGATCGTCGGAGATGCTAACTCTTCTCTTCCCCGCCGCCGCCACAGAGAAGAGAAGGGGAAGGAGAAGGGAGAGGAGGAAGAGTGAAGCCCAACGGCACTGAAAATGACACATTTTTGGTTGGAGCAATTGATAGCTACTGTTAAAGAGATTTAATATATATTATATATATCCAATATTTAACATTTAATACATTTAATCACTAGATCGTACTAAAAAATGGGGAATTTGCGTATCTACCGTATGATTCTTGTTAGGGGTGTAAATGAACATGAGCTAGGTTCAGTTCATGTTAGATTTATTTATATTTCGAGCTCAAAAAAATGTATTCGTGTTCGACTCGTTTGCTTAGCGAGCGGAACACTAGCCGTTCACAAATAAATTGTTGTTTTGACAACTCTAATCAATTACCCATAAGATGTTAAGAATTGAGGTAAGATTTAAAAATTATTGTTTATATTAAAACATCATTTGAATCTAATTTAATAATTTTTTTTTAATTAATACTTTTGATTGATTATAAATCACTATAGCCTTGTAGTAAATTAATTTTTTTAAAAATACTACTCATCAGAATATATATATATATATATATATATATATATATATATATATATATATATATATATATATATATATATATATATATATATATATATATATATATAAATTGATGAGTAATATTTCGAGTCAAAACGAGTCGAACACAAACGAACAAAAGATGGCTCGTGTTCAGACTTCGTTAACTTAGCGAACAAGTCGAACACGAGCTTCGTAACGAGCAGAACGCGAGCTGCTCATGAACAATGAGCTGTTTTGACAGCTCTAATTTCTTATATATATATATATATATATATATATATATATATATATATATATATATATATGTAACATGATATTTAAATCTTTTTAGGCTATGATGCTTTAGTCTCTACATCAAATATATGCATGTCAAAAAGTATATTTAACTTTTTTTTAATGATATATTTCAATTATAAAAGTGTAGCAATAGTAAAATATTTATATGATATTAAACATTTGAGTGTTAGCCCTATAAATATGAAAATTTAGATATTAGATATGTTTGTGTGATATATATGTAAATAACTTTTTTTTTTTTTTGGTAAGTGATAATGATAGTTTTAATATAATTTTAATATGAAAATATTACATAATTATATTAATAAAATTAATACTTTTAGGGTATAAATTTTAAAGCTTTTAATTATGTAATGCTTTTAAATATCATAAAGAAGTTAAAAATAATTATATTTTTCATATAATTTTAATATTAAAATATTATATAAGTAAATATAAAAATGTAAATATTAGACATATATTATTATTATTATTATTATTATTATTATTATTATTATTATTATTATTATTATTATTATTATTATTATTATTATTGATGTGCGTCGAAAGATCTACGACGATAGAGTAATAAATTAGTGTCTCAGCATAATATGAGGTACAACACACAGATAAATAAAAGAAAAATAGTAGGAGATGTTGCAATTTTTATGTGGAAACCCTTAGAAAAGTAAACATCACGGGGCTTGACCCAGTCAAAGTAATTCATTATATAATTATGAGTACATAAACTCACTCTTCTCCTAAATGATGAAATATATAATTATAAAGTAGAAGTACAATGATATTTCAACAACAATAGTCGTAACGGGCCGCTAAGCCGTAGTCAATTGCTATAAAGGTAGTAAGAGGAGGGTGGGGGTGTTGTCAATTGACCTCCAAGACCAAAGTAAGAGGATGCAGTTGTTGTGAATCACATAGTTTGCAGGTCGTAGTGGAGATCTCAAAAGGTGGCAACTTCAGAAGTTCGGAGAAGATTACTATATTTTAAGTATGGTGGTTGTAAATAGTTATTGCGAGCAGTTGTGCCATCTTTAGCGAGCCCGTCATTACACTGTCTTCAAGTGTGTCGTTAGAGTGTATTAAAGTGTCTATTGACATCATTTTTTGTTGTCGTATGTGTAGGGTATACACAAGAATGGTACGAGACTGTGTTCAATCTCTCGTATGCCAAGGCACCCATTCAGATCTCTTGGTACGTGTCTTGAGCACGAAACGAGGGCCAGTACTGATTTGGCCCTACTCGAAAGAATTCATTATCGGGCAACGATGGTTCTGACATGAAACATGCTTAATGTATATTTATGTGTTTATATATCATACTCCATCTATTCAGAATCTTCGGTGGTTAAGGGAGGTGATAAAACTCTCTCGAGCACGTTTCAGAAGTATTGAGGTTCAAACCGGCCCCCACATGTGTAGGGGTTCAAGATGCCTGTCGACTCTAAAATTCCCAGTTTGAAATCTCTGGTATGTTGATTTTTGAGTTACGGGATCTTATCTTAATTATACATAGCTTTCTGTAGTTTATGGATTGGTCAAATCCTTCCTACAGACATCCCGATGCAAAATTGAGATTTTGACCTATGGGGCCGTATACGACCGCCAGACAGCAATTTTCGCCCAACAAGGCACACCGCATTATTCATGTAGATGTTGGAGAGCCCTTTTCTACTATTAGATAGTCTATAGTAGTCATACGATCCATAAAATGCAATCCTCGTCAAGTTACGCGCACATGAAATGCAAAGAAACTAAGCCCCTTGGGGGCTTGGACGCAAAAGTACAAAACATGAGCACAAAAACTTATCCAAAATTATACTTACTATAAAACTAGTTGAATTACTAATTAAAATAAGCTTAGTAAAAGATTCAAATGATAAGAAAATTTGGAAGGTAAACATCTATATAGGCCTTGATGAAAATGCAACAAGAGAAAATTTAGAAAAATTTACAATATACCATCCAATTTTTATGTATTTGCATATCTAACCTCTAAACTTTATTTTTTTTTTATATTTAGAGCACTTCATATGAAAAGGTGTATGCCACCTTTTAAAAGTTAAAATATTACTACTTTTTATGTGACATGAAAGACTTTGGTGTTATCAATATAAAACCTAAAGCTTGATCTTATGTGTAGATTTTAGGAGATTTACAAACATACCACTCAATTCACATGCATTTACACATCTAACCCCCAAATTTTAATTATTACATAAATGACCACTAGCTAATTGCATATCTCTACTTGTTTCTATGATACTAATCAGCCTTCTTTTAACCAAAACATCCTGTTTTACAGCTCAAAACATCATATCACCAGAAAATTCCAAAAATGCAAAATAAACACACAATCTATAACATAAACCCCCCCAAAAAATATATTGCAAACCATCAAAATATGTAAATTTGCATATATATATATATGGAACATGATACAACAGGGTTCAAAATCTAAAATACAACTTTGTGGTAATCACAGAGATGAGAGACTTAACACACAGTACTACATTGCATTATAGCAGCGTCCATAACTTGATGAAAACCATATAAAACCAAACATTATGCATAAAATTTGATTTTTCACAGCTATATTTTTATGTATGATTGTTGCTTGAAACTCTATAGATATAACAATAACTCAATTCAGTGTTTAAGCAGCCAAGCTTTTGGAAGCAATCTCATAAACGTTCTCCGATAAGCCATTGGCAGACATTATCTTCTCCAGCTGCGCCTGCAATTCATGTTAAACAACTCTTATTAGATTATATAGATTAAAAAATGATAGTTACATATCGAACACCTAAATTAGATATTTATACTTATAACACTTTGGTATTGACAAGCCATAAAGTTAGAATGGATTTAAAGCACATCTCCCTGATTCCTATTTTCTCGTGTAGCCAAGTAATGAATGTTATTAATGACTGTAATGAATTAGATGAGATATAGTTTGTTCTTATTATCACAAAATTAATACTATGAATAAATAAAAGGAAAGTGAAATACATGTAAATTTATGTGGAAAACACCAGATGAAAAAAAAAAAGCATCAGACAGAAGAGAAAAAATCACAAAATTACAAAGTGAAGCACTTAAGATTCGGTGCGTTCATTCTCTTAACATAATAAACACTAATGGTAACAACATACATATGTATGTGCACACACACGTACACATCACATGTGCGCACGAGCGCGCACATGCACGCGCACGCTCGCACACACACACATATATTTATATATAAGCCAAAAATCATATAGAAGCCACAAATTCTCCCAGAATCCCCCTCCCCACTGCAAGATCTCCCCAAAATTCTTTCTATAATTTCTGTTGCGCCAACTTTTAGATTCAAACCCAACAAAATTTGGGTTATAAATTCCAAGTCATGAAAGTTAATTTGCAAAACCAAGATTTGTCCCCAAATCTAAGTATAACGACTTTGCCGGATATAACATGAAGTATAAGAAGCTCAAAGAATGAGAATTTGAGGAAGGACTAATTTATTGATATTATAGTTTTCTGTCTGCGTCTATTTTTTTTTTTTTAACTTTAAATATTTTCATCAATTGAACTCCGGTGGTTAACTACAAATATGAAAGGCCTTCATTGACATTTTATAGCGTTCTACGCAAATTTTGCATGAAAATTTTAAAACTAAATAAAAATTGAACACTCAACTAAACAAACATCCATCAATGAAGCTCACTTTTAAAACTTCGATCACTTCTAATCATTCACTATAGGCCTTACAGCGCGGCGAATGTTTACTAAAACATTTGTTCATTCCATGTTGCCACATTACTAATTTTCAGATACATGGATTGCAAATTAAATAATAAACGAAAAATTCAATTCAGATGAAAAAAATAAACAATGAAAACTCCCTCTAAATGATATTTACCTTAGCCAGATGTTGCCTTCCCTCATCATAACGCCTCCACCTCGAGAAGGCCGAAACCATGCGAGATGCAACCTAAGTTCAAAACAAGCAAAAGAAACATAAAAACCTGATCTTTATCTAACATTCTAACAATATTCTATGACATCATTTAAACAACACTGCACCTGAGGATTCAATTTATCTAGTTGCAACACAATGTCCCCCAAAAATTTGTAACCAGAGCCATCCTTTGCATGAAAATTAACAGGAGATCCACAGAATCCGCCTATTAAAGAGTAAACCTGACGCAGAAAAATATGAAAAGCAAAGAATAGATTTATGTCAGATTTTATACAAAAAAACTAATTAAAGGTTGGCCAAAGCCCAAATGAATTATACTATGTATACAATAGATGGAAGGATATCTTAAAAGTGCTAAAGTAGTCCCCCTGACTATTTACATAGTGTCATTTTAATTCCAGAGTCTATAAAAGTGTCATATTAGTCCACAAACTCTTTTAATATAAGCTGAAGTAGTCCCCAAAAATAGACTAGTTTAGCCCCCATTAAAATGGTATGGGATTAGGTTGAAACTGTTATAGATTTTGAGGCTAAAATGACCCCTGACAAAGAGCAAGGAGACCATTTTGACATTTTTTCTCGATATCTTAAAGACCTTGTTAGGATTGTGCAGGTCGAATGCAGGATGACTCAACAGGCTCTGGACATTAAGCACATTTCCAGGTATGTCTGACATAGCTTGAAGAGCGAACCATTTGTTCATTACCTGGTAAAACGAGTAGAAAGTGTTACAGATTGAATTCGTTAGTTTCAACTTCGTCTGAAAGAATATTTTTTTTGAAGAGGAGGTGTAAGGCACATAAACATAGCATACAAAGCAGGGAGGAAGAAAATTTGCATTTGAGTAAAGTGCCAAAATAGTCCCCTACTATTTACATGGGACCATTTTAGTCCTAGAGTCTACAAAAGTGTTAAATTAGTCATCAAAACCTTTTTGGTAGACTATTTTAGCCTCCTTTAAAATAATCTGAAGACCAAATTAGCACTTCATAGACTCTGGGACTAAAATGAACCCCGACAAAGAGTCAGAAGACCATTTTGACACTTTTATTATTTTCATTTAAAAGGCAACAAAAAAAACTTACCAAGTAGTCATGGGACCACTTTTTATAAAAATCAGCGAGAACATCGTCACGGACTTGACCGGGATTTTGGGCAATGGCCGCCAAAGCTGCAAATTGCTCCGTCATGTTTGTGGCTGTATTATACTCGTGCACTAAAAGGTCGGTGAGCTCCAAATCATTCAATGATGCGAGGTAAACTGTATAACGAAAATGAAAGTGGAGTGGCCAAGTTCAATATACTAGATAGAAATTCTTTACTTAATAGCTTTAACTGTATAATGCTAAAGAGCAATACCGAGAGCGGTGTTCTTTAAAGCACGTCTAGCCATATTCTCATGGTTGAAAACATAAGCCTCCGAGCTTTTGTTATGTTTGACCTGTCAAAAAATACAGTTTTACTTTAAAATATCAATGAAAAAAGTTCATAAGAATAGTTAAACAAAGAAGTCAATAAGTAGTGGTGGAACCAGAAGGTGGTTGGGGGACGTGCTCGCAAACCTAGGTTTTACTAAACTCTTTAAAATAATATAACACAAAAAATTTTGGCCCTCAAACTTAAATACTTAATAATAATTTAATATCAACTATATTTTAAATTTCAAAATAATTATTATGATAATTAAACATTTTTTAATGATAAAAAGCTTTAAATTTAATTAGTCATCACCCTTTAACTTTTTATTTTGCCACCACTACCCTTAAGAAGTAATGAAATACAAATGAATCGCCAAAAAGCTAATTGTGAAGTGCAGTATCACCTCAACCAACATAAAATGAACTTCCATGAAAATCAGAATTCACTCCATGGTTTTAAGAGGCACCAATAATGCAAAAGAATATGCAGCTATAAATATATATATAGTATATAAATATAAATAGAGAGATGGATAAATAGATAGGCCACCAAATTAATAGAAAAACATCTATAAAAATTGTATACATATATTTATTTTACTAAATAGACAAATATAGTGTTAAATAAACAAATAGCCATGCTACACATCAACAAAATGGTTGTTATTTGCTAATCTATCAATAATACTGTGAAACAAAAGCAAAGTAGTAATCTTTCATAGATAAATCAACATAAATATTTTCTAGTAAACCGAAAATGAGTTAAAAAGAAAAAAAAAACTTACAGTAGACAAAAACTCATTTTTTAGATGAAGTGCGAGCTGTTTCCTAATAAAAGAGCGGACTGCATGAACAGCATCGGGATCTGCAACTTCCATCAAATCCATAATCTCCCCTTCACCAGGTAAAGTAATTGCCTTGGAAATAAATTCCTAAAATCAAAACAAAGATAAACATGATTAGTAAGTTTAATCGAGTAATTTACAATAATTCAAACTGAGAAAGAAAAGGAAATTATCAAATCAATACTTTATCCAAACTAGAATCAAATAGTATGCTTTTGATTCCATCCACAAACTTTGGATTCAGAACCAAAGATTTATTCTGTTGAAAATCAGCTACAAGACTGAGCATCAGTTTCCTTGCTAGAATCTGGCCAGCTTCCCACCTGAAATATGAATATAAATTAAAATTATTGTTGAAGTTTTAAATAAGATAGTTCAATACAAGAACGTTGAAAGGAGGAGATATATTTTATGCATGCCTGTTGAACTCATCAGAGTCATTTGCGAGTAAGAAAAATAGGTCGCTATCCGTGAGATCGGAGTCGAGACGAATAGGAGCACTGTAACCACGAAGTAGCGAAGGAATTGGCCTCTCGAATACATCGGAAAATATGAACTCTTCTTCCTTCTGCAAGATAAATGTAAAGGTGAGAAAATGATTTAACATTTATCACTGCAGGTGGTGCAAGCATTCATGAAAATAAATAAAAATAAAACTGAAATTTGCTGTTATTGATCTAAATTTTATCAATTATGATTTCAAGTGTCTTAATTTAGAAGAATTACGCTCTACCAGCCATAGGACACTGTTTTAAGCCATCTTGGAAAGATATAGTTACTGAAATTAAAAGCTAGACAGACATATGGCACATATTACACTCATAACTTCCTTAGAAAAGAAAACAATCAGCACAAAATATAAGGAAACAGAGCAAGGATAAAATGTAAAGGAATTAAAATAGATCTCACAACAGAGAGAGAGAGAGAGAGAGAGAGAGAGAGAGACGGGCTTGCCATCCACTACAAATCAAAATTACAAACTTATTATAAACTAAGAAACTACAGAAGATTATCCTTAGCATGTAAACTAACTAGCACTAGCTGTGGTATCTTCAACAAAATTAAGTGAATGACTCCCTCCATAGATGGAGATGGCCTATCAGAAGAAAATAAAAATAATTATAAACAAAGCCCATGAATGGGCAACAAAATAATATTTTAGTAGAGAATTCGGGTGTAAATATAAATAAAAGGCTTGTTTTTAGAGTTGCGCAGATTACCCTAGGGTGTAAATAATTACCTTTGTGACCCTTAGCACTGTTGTGAAGACTGGTTCATTGTTGGAAACTGTTTGAAGCAATCCATCATGATAAACAGTGGAGAGCGGCAAGTCCTTCCCATTTGAATCCAGAAGTCCCACGGCAATGGGTATGAACATAGGTTCTTTCAGAGGTTGGCCCGGTGTAGCCGGAACCTCTTGGCTGGCAATAAACACAATACCGTTATCTCTCTAGTTCTATGTGGCATATTAGAATGGAAAAGGAGTAAAGCATCAAAATGGTCAACTGACTTTTAGTAGAGATCTATTTTAATGCCAAAGTCTAAAATACTGACAAATTAGTCCCTATGCTCTTTTAATGAGGGTTTAAATAGTCCTCCGGACTATTTCAGACCATATTAAAAAGTTGGGAACTAATTTGACACTTTCATGGACTATGGGACTAAAATGATCCCATATAAATTGTTAGGCGACTATGTCGGCAATTCACTCAATGTAAAAGCATATATACTAGAACGACTAGAAAATCTAAACAGATGCATAAGAGCTAGATCCCAATTGATCTAGATGCACCAAACAATCCACTCCATTGCTAAGAAATCTCCTTCGTCGGGTGAAGAAAGACATTGCTGCCTCTTCAAGTCATTAAGCAAGCCATTTTTGGCATGTTACTGAGTCATGGCAAATTAACGGAAAGAATTGAAATTCAAATCCTAAATTTAGGCAGCTCAGAGAGTTATCGAAAGGAATTTACAAGTAGAATATTATAACTTTGTGGGAGGATGAAAAAATTTAAGTGTAGAGAAAGTGTAAATAACTTTGTAATGACTAATGATTTTCAAAGATTTAATTGAATATTTATATAAGATAGGATGATAATTCAAAGTATAAAAGATGTCCAAACAATTGTTAATTGTCAACCAACAATATAGTCATTTCACCACAAATTTAAAAAATTCTGAACCCTTAGCAAGCATGCTTATGATCAATGATCACATGCACTATAATTTGCATAAATTTGGTATGTCCATAACAGATAATAATCATATAAATAATATATTGTAATTCCAGTTAGATTTCAATAGATTTATTTCGGTGACATTTGTAGGCAATAAGAATGATTCTTTTGAAAAATATATATGTTTTCCGAAGGGGATCTAAAAAAAGTTTTGGTTATATGATTTACCAGCGTTCATAGTGATCACTAAGGAGTGGTTGAATATTAAAATTTTGATGATTTTGCAAGTTGAATTCAATGAAATATGATTCATTAGTGACTAGGATTCCACAACATAATGTGAAGTCGAAAGAAAGAATAAAAATATTGAAGAGATAATCCATTCGATGTTAAATGAATATAGGTTACATAGATATATTTATTTGATCTAGGAAATTAATACTTGTACTGTGCTTGATAAAGTTAATAATCTACCAATAAACCAGAGAAACTCTCATGAATTATAAAAGGTTAGAAACTGTATAGATGCTTTATACTTAATGCATCTTACCTGAACTTATACACTTTTTTAAACTTAATGCATCTTACCAGAGGGCCTCTCATGAGTTATTAACGGTTAAAAAATAATACATGAATTTCAAGCTCCTAAGAAACAAGGATGCAAAGCATTCCAACAACATTTGATAAAATTAGACTTAAAACCAGTATTAGGGAAATTTACATTCTCAGCACACAATTCTTACGTATTTTCATATTTCACACCTAAATTTTCATATTTGCATATACATCACTGCAGTTCTTTAAGACTATACATGAAATGGTGTATTTCACTTTTAAAAAGTGCTAAGGGAGCTATTTTTTATGTGATATTTAATATTTGAGCGCTATGTGTGTAAATATGAAAACTTAGGTGTCAGATATGTAAATAGATAAGAAATGTGTGACATTACAAATGCATCTTACCTGAACTTCAAAGAATATGTTCTGGCATCAGGATCGTACGATGACACGACTCTAACTTGAGGAGTGCCTGCTTGTGAGTACCTGAATTTTGTACATTTAGTTAAATTATTGCCCGAGACTCGAAATAAGTAACCATGAGATTTTGGTGAAAGCACAATTTACCATAATAAGAAATTTGAAAAATCAGCATCATTTGCATCTCTCATAGAAGCAAAAAAATCTTCGCATGTAACTGCTTGGCCATCATGCCTTTCGAAATAAAGATCCATGCCCTGTTAAGTGCGTGCAAGATAAAAAAAAAGATATAATAATGAAACTTTTCAAAAATATCAAAAAGGAGTAGAATTACAAATATACCCGTGCAATCAACAGTAAATTCTTACACTGCAGGAAAATGATTAATTAGCATCCGAATTAGGGTTGAAAATATTTCCAGCGTAAAATTAGCATCCAATTAGTGTCTATTAGAGTCGCATTGGGATCACAAAATCAGAAGAAACGATGCTAGCGAGTTGCATCGAGCAAATGTCGCTAATTGATGTTGTAGCGTCTGATTAGCTTCAGCTATGCTCGACGCTAAACTCACTTGATGCTAGAGCCCAAAAATAAGGCTCCCGCGAACCGCAGCTCTATTTCGCGCGCTCTTTCTCCTTCAACTTCATTTCGTCACCTTCGTCGCCTCCGAAGCTTCTCCAACGAATCCAGATCTATTTCACTATTCCAATCCAGTCCAAGATGAGAAATCTTCTTCCACACCTCCTCGCTTTGGTTTGGCATAAGTTTTAATCTTTTTTCTTGCATAGATGCTTGATCCGAAAATACATAGGTATTGCTAAACTTTTTTTTGTATTCCATTGTTAGATATTCAATGCATATGAATTTTATGGTTTTCCCCAAATTTAGGTGTGAGATATGTAAATACATAAGAAAATTGCGGTATGTGTGTAAATATGAAATTGAGGTGTGAGATATGTGAATTCATAAGAAATTTGTGCTATGTCCATGAATATGAAAATTTAGGTATGAGACATCTAAATGCATAAGAAATTTGTGCTATGTAAATATGAATTTTAGGTGTCAGATATGTAAATAAAAAAGAAATTTTGTGCTATATGTAAATATGAAAAACATAAAAAAAAATTTATTCTATATATGTAAATATGAAAATTTAGGTGTGAGGTATGTAAATAAATAAGAGATTTATGTTGTGTATGTAAACATGAAAATTTAGGTGTGACATATATATAGAAATACATAAGAAATTTGTATTATGTATGTAAATATGAAAATTTAGGTGTGAGATAAGTAAATCCATAAGAAATATGTGCTATATATGTAAATATGAAATTTAGGTGTGAGACATATAAATGCATAATTTGTGACGTGTAAGTTCAACATGGAGTTAGGCTAGTGTTGATTTTCTTTGAATTTGTGGGCTATAGGTTTCGGGTATAATGTGTAAGTGGCCTAAGGTTTTAAATAGATTATGTAATGTGTAGATACACTATCTATAGAGTTACATTTGTAGCACAGATGGATATATGAAATATTGGATCGTGTATGTATAACAAATTACATTCAAGAAGAAAAAAATTAACTGACGAGTTTATTATTTTGAAGAGTTTGTGCATGTGGCATCGCAGCTACCCGTTCACCTCTCAGAAGGTAGGTTATGATGTCCTGTGCGAAGCACAAGAATCAAGCGTACCTGACACCAGGCGAAGTGAAGTTGGTTCTATACTGTAGGAGATATAGATACAATTATTGGTATCGGAATTCACATGGTGAATTTGAACCAGGTATTTAGTACGGTCGTGTGAGAGCCTCATCAAGTCCCACCATTCTAGCATGTATGAGAAAATGATTGATGATGCGAACATGGCTCATTTTGTTGGGAGTGTGCCTGATGATGACCAAAAATCGAACAGTGAAGCGCAACAATACTATGCACTATTAAATGTTGCCCAACAGTAACTGTGGGAATGAGGAACTTCGCACACAGAGTTAACATTCGCCCTAAGAATACTGAGTATCAAATCCAATTTTAACATGGTCAGGGGATGCTTCAATCAGGTAGCAACATTATTAAAGAAAACAAACCATGCTAGTAATTTAGTTCCAAAATATTTGTACATAACTAAAAGTTAGTGACGAAGTTGAGGCTATTATATGAAAAGATAGATTGCTACGTCAATGGTCATATTTTATATTACAGGAAGAATGTACAAGAGACAAAATGCAGATTTTATAGCATTGACAGATTCAAACCATAAGGGAGAAAGAGCAAAAACCAGAAAAATATTTCTTACAAACGTCTCTTTTATTTTCCTATCATTCCACGACTCCAACGACTTTTTGCTTCTATGAGCACAACTCCCCACATGACATAATATAATACCAGATTTGTTAATGCTAAGACAACGACTTCAACCATAGCTATCTGGATACTGCAACAAAACCAAACAACGTCAGACTTGGCATATGTGCAGATGGGTCACAACTTATAATCATGTTGCAACACCCTATTCTTGCTGATCAGTTATTATCAGACCATATAATTTGCCCCTTGATGTGTATGATTGTTCGTTTGTATTTCTAACGTTGATCATACTAAGTCCACATAGCCCAAAAAGTAAAATTGACGTGTACTTACAGCATCTTATAGATGAGCTACAGGTGTTGTAGTAAGTCAGCATGTTGACTTATTATATTTCAATGAAACAAAACATTTACCTTAGAGTTACTCTTACGTGGACAATCAGTGATTTCTCTATTTATGTGATGCTATTTAGTTGGAGCAAAACTTCTTTGTTATGAAAGAGAATAAGTTGTGCTAGAAATATGGTGCTTGAGAATCGACTCTGAAAGAATCGGACTCTTATCGCTCATCTTACTTGAGAATTTTGAATCGACAACCAGCATTCACTTTGAATTATGGAAGAAAAAATTCCTTGTTTGATTTTTACCGAAGGTTCTTAACACGTGATCACCCATTCCAAATAAATAAAGATGCATTTTTAGAAATAGAGTGGAAAGATCAAGTCAAACCCCAAAGATTAGTGGAAGTGATATACTACAGATGATCAATAAGGTTCCAAAGATCACCGAGAGGCCAGAATTAACCTCAAGTCTTCTTCCAGATTATGTTGTTACGCATGATTGGATGAAGCGAAGTATTTTTTTGATCTTCCACACTAAAAAACAAATCTGATTAAGCATAATCTAGATGTTATGCATTTTTTTTTTTTTTGATAATATACTTAATATTGTTTTTGATATCAAAGGAAAAACACAGGACAATGTCAAAACAAGAATATATCTAAAAGAATATTGCAAGAGGAGGGGGTTAGAACTGCACGAGACAAATGCAAGTGAAGTAATAAAGCCCAAAGATATATATTGTCCCTTGATGTGTATGACTGTTCGTTTGTATTTCTAACGTTGATCATAGTAAGTCCACATAACCCAAAAAGTAAAATTGACGTGTACTTACAGCATCTTATAGATGAGCTACATGTGTTGTAGGAAGTCAGCATGTTGACTTATTATATTTCAATGAAACAAAACATTTACCTTAGAGTTATTCTTATGTGGACAATCAGTGATTTCTCTATTTATGTGATGCTATTTAGTTGGAGCAAAACTTCTTTGTTATGAAAGAGAATAAGTTGTGCTAGAAATCTGGTGCCTGAGAATCGACTCTGAAAGAAGCTGACTCCATCGCTCATCTTACTTGAGAATTTTGAATCGACATCCAGCATTCACTTTGAAGTATGGAAGAAAAAATTCCTTGTTTGATTTTTACCGAAGGTTCTTAACACGTGATTACCCATTCCAAATAAATAAAGATGCATTTTTAGAAATATAGTTGAAAGATCAAGTCAAACCCCAAAGATTAGAAGAAGCGATATACTATAGATGATCAATAAGGTTCCAAAGATCACTGAGAGGCCAGAATTAACCTCAAGTCTTCTTCCAGATTATGTTGTTACACATGATTGGATGAAGCGAAGTATTTTTTTTTATCTTCCACACTAAAAAACAAATCTGATTAAGCATAATCTAGATGTTATGCATTTTTTTTTGATAATATACTTAATATTGTTTTTGATATCAAAGGAAAAACACAGGACAATGTCAAAACAAGAATATATCTAAAAGAATATTGCAAGAGGAGGGGGTTAGAACTGCAAGAGACAAACGCAGGTGAAGTAATAAAGCCCAAAGATATATATTGTCTCACATCGGATCAACGAAAAGCAATCTTCGAGTGGTTGCTTTCCTTGAAGTTTTTAAGTGGTTGTGCCTCTAACATAGGCCGATGTGTTGATTTGCGGGCGGGGAAAATATTTAAAATGAAGAGTCATGATTGCCATATTTTTTTACTGTGCATATTATATATTGCATTCGATGTTTTGTTAAATCCGACACTCTATCAATTAATCAAAATCAATACATTCTTCAGGGAGTTGTGCGCGGGCACTGTGGATGTTCATTCTCTGCGAAGTCTTGACGTGGGTATTCTATTATTGTTGTGCAAGCTCGAAAATATATTTCCTCCCGACTTTTTTGACTCGATGGAGCATCTGCCCATTCATCTATGTCATGAGGCTATATTGGAGGGACCGGTGCAGTACCGATGGATGTATCCCTTTAAGAGATGTCTTTTATTTTAGAATGAAGTATTGTCTTATTTTTTCTAAAATAACTAAAATGTGCAGATTTTTGAATAAAATAAAAAAAAGACTATTAAGAATAAAACACATCCTAAGGGTTCGATATGCAAGGCATACCTATTAAAGGAGAAAATTACTTTATGTTTTTATTACTTCGATCAAGGGCAAAATACGCATGAAACTGCTGGTCAGATACCTTTGCAAACAGAAATATCAGTATTCCAGATATCTGGTGAACGATTGAGAGCCTCAAGCAGCTAATTTGTACGTTTTACTGAACTGTAACGAAGTACAACCATTCCTACGGTAAGACTAAATCTAATCAAATATTTTTACGGAATGATTTACCAATTAACTCAGACAAACAAATCACAATGATGTCCATAGGTTCTTTATGGAGGATGATGACTCTCATGTAAGAAAGACAATCCAAAAAAGTTTCAAAATGGTTCAAATTACATGTATGTTGAAGTAATTTTTAAATTTTTGTTGTGTAATTGTACTCTACAAAGGTAAACAAATTATGCTTTGGAACTTCTACTATGTCCATAATATAAGCAACAAAATCACAGACCAAGTCTTATTAGATCTTGCTTGGGGCTTAATCGAAGCGTGAAGCAATGACAAAAATTTGAAGTTAATGGCTACAAATTTCACACAAGCTCTTGATGTGAAGGAATACAAACTTATAATTGTAGTTTTTGTGTTAGAGGAAAAACACACAGATACAGTTATTACGACACACTAAATAAAGTAGTTCAGTTGCAATATCCCGACTATGTCGAACGCAATGTCTACATGTTCAACTGTGAGTGGTTTGATCTCGTTCCTAATCGATGAACTTAAACACTCACCCCGTATGCTATTACCGAAGTTAAGATGAACAGAAGATATGTAAAATATGACCCATTTATTCTGGCACGTCGGGCTAGTCAGGTTTATTATCTCGATGTCCTAGACAAGCAAGGGATAAACTTGATTGTGTTGTTGTATTGAAGAATAAACCGCAAAACATTGTTGAGATGCAGAATGTTATTGAACATATTCACCAAGGCTCAGTTGTCTGATTTTCATATTCATCTTAAGCTCAAATAGTAAGGAGTTATCCCTAGAGGATAAAACGGGGATTCATGAAGAAGTCTCTCTACATATGGATGAAAATGATGATGAGATTGATGAAGAAATTTGAAGTTCTTCAACATCTGGATCATCAAATGAAACAGACTAAAAAATGATATGTATACTTAGATGATAAATTTATGCACCTTTTTGCTTTTACTTTCAATTCTCATACTGTATTTATCCTACATAATTTTCTTGATTTTATGTGTAGACAAAACATGTTTCACTTTTATGCTTTTACTTTTCTGTTTTATATTACCAACTAATTCTGCTTATTAATTCTAATTTTTTTTTCCTGTTACAAATGGCAGGTTCTTAGTCTCCCGAGAGATTTTGCGTTCAAGAGACTATGGGGAACACGTATCGGAGGCTGAAGAAGGCCGTCATTACTCGTGCAACCACTCTAGTGGCACCTTCAGTTGCCACTCCTCCCGCACTAGGTCCCTCGCAAGCCCCACCTTATTTCCACCTAGCAGGCCCCTCGACTCCAACACCTGAGATGGCTGACACCGCCGACAGGGTCTATATTGAGTTGGAGGGTGACTCATAAGTCGACTTTCTTTTTTAAAGTATAGTGATTTTAATTTTCATTCCATTTTATAATGTACCTAATGGATTATTTACAAGTTCTACCCCTCCAGGCGACCCGTGATGCGGATCACAGAGATCATCCGGAGTATATATGATCAGCCATATCTCTCAAATAAATCTTGATTGCCACTCGGAAAATGTATTTTAGGAAGTTTGAATTATGATATTTAAATTTGAAATAGAAAATTAATTTTTACCTTCTTTTATGCTAATCAAGCTTGCATATTTCTAATTTGCAGATGTCGTTTTACTTGTTGCTAGAATATCACCAGCATATCCGCAGATTTTTTAGGTTCGTGCTAGGCATCGGCTCGGGGATATGTTCATGATGGCATCTATAAAGGGGCAGAGGCCCTCGTGGGTTGGGTAGAAAGTCTGGGATAAGTTAAACTGAGCATGGACCTCTCCAGAGTACCAAAGGAACAGACAAAAATCAACAGAGCCGGACAACGGAGAGAGCCGGAGGGTCGCACTCCACATTGGAGGTTCGATCGCCCACACGGAGAACTATCAGAGGTTGATAGGATTATGTCAAAATTCAAAAGCTTACAGATTTATGTAATTATGTGACTCATGCATTTATTTGATCGTGTATACAAAACAAAAAGCTTGATAGAGAGTCATCCATCGCAGAGTTGCACATTCTTAAACATCGGCATGCGGGTACACAACACGACCACTCTCGTTGTGCCAATGTAAGTTTAAAAAATTTAATTCTATTAATATGTCATTGTTTAAAATGCTACTTAATATTTAAATTTTGTTATGCAGGAGTGTGAGAGGCTCCGAAAAAGACAGAGATGACCAGCCAAACCTCACCGTCCATCAACAGTGCTAAACTAGTAGTGGTAGCCAGTCTACTATTGCACTGTCCGATTTTGAGTTGTGGACGCGGGCGGCAGGGAAGAATGACGAGAGAGTGTACGGCTTCGAAGCAAAAGGGGATGACGTTTGAGGTTGTGCCTTCCTGAGCAGCTGTGGGTGGCCCTAGCTCGTTACAGGCTCAGCATGAGGAGCTTAACAGGCGTGTGACGATGATGAATGAAGAGCTCTGACAGGCGCGCAAAGGCCAGCAGCTCATTGCAGATAGTCTAGCATGCCTAACAGAGAGCTCTAATCAATAGAGTAAGCGACACGTGTTCGGTCGAGGAGCAGGATGATGATGAGGATGAAGAATAGGTTTTTTTTTGTGTTTGATGATGTTCCACCGGCATAGGTGTTGACTTTTTTTTTTTGTATTGTACGAACTTTCAGTTTCTTTGTTGTGAATTCTAAGGACTTTAATCAGTTTATATTTAATCTAATTTGGTATCATTATGTGTATGTTAGAGAATTCATTCATGAGTTGTGATGATAGAGAAATATAAACTATATTGATTGTGTTTGTTATGTCAGGTATGTCAAAATTTAATCGTTTTGTTCTATTTTCTTTCTTGTTTCATACAAGTTTGTGTCGAAAAATTTCAACGCTAAAACCTACAATCAGCCAATGATACAAGCCACCGCTGAAACGATGCAATAGCGACAAAAAAGTTTATCGCTGATTAGTGTCGGATATGGCTGACACTAATTAGCGTCGACCCCTATTTGACGCTAATCAGAGACGGAATTTTTTTATGCTATTGCGTCGTTACGCCAGTGTTGTTTGCTTGTTCGACAATATTTTTTAGCGACAACTGTTTTCAACACTAATGCAGACGCAAATTTTAAATCCGACGCTAATGCCGACGCAAAATAAATTAGCAACGCCTGTTTAACATCAGAAAAAAAATGACACTATTCCAACGCTGATATGAATTATCGTCGAAAAAACTATCCAATTAGCATTGGAAATGTCTGATGCTAATAGGACTTTTTCCTGTAGTGTAACAAACAAGACGAACTTTTAACTTGAAGCACACACTCTTAACAAAGAAAAAAAAATCAAACTAATCCTTTCTTACTTTTCTGAAACCAGAGCTCCCAAGCAAAGTTTTGTACATTCTAACAACTTCAGCGCCCTGTTATTAAGAACATAAATATTGGTCAAAATTATAAGAAAATGCCATATTTCATAAATATGTAATAAAAGTTGAATTCTAACCTTCTCATACACCTGCAAGTGGGACATCAAACCAGCGACACATAATAATGTACCATGCATTATAGCAACCAAAAAAAGTATTACAATAAGATCTCATCATAAATTTAACAAGGAAAAATAGGAAGCAGAAAAGTACCGTGACTGTCGATTGCAGTAACATAGACCACAGAGACATGCCATCCAATTTCAAACAATCAGAAGAGACGGAAGGAATGTTTCAAAAGGGAGACATGCATAGCACTTGAAACATGGATATTTACAAAACTAGCATCCTCTTTCATTCATTTTTCAAATTCTCACACAAATATCAAAATTCATAATAAAACCCCAACCCATGTTTTGCATTTTTAACAAATTCCTACTGGTTCAATCGTGGTACGCGTAAATGCAACAGTTCAATAGTTCATACAATCATCTAGTTGTTGGATTTTGTAATTAGCAATGTTTCAAGTGTTATGTATGTAATTGTCCCTCAAAAGTAAAAATATATGAAAATTGAACATAATCCATACCAGTATAAAAGTTGTCCATCTGTCAGAAAAAATTAGCACATCATCAGGCCTACAATCCTTTAGATGAAGAAATTGAAAAAAAATATGAAGCTCGTGAAAATAACTCCTGGGATTATAAATTGAGTACCTTTATATAAGAATGAGGTCGAACAGGGTGAGCCATAGGACCAGCATCCTGTCAAATATGCAAATCCCATTATTAAAAGGTAGTATTTTACCAATTCATAAAGCAAAAACTCAGTTACTAAGATCAGAAGAAAAAGGGTTAATATTAGAGTGTGGGCATAAATGCAGTAACACACCTGCATTTTTAATAAGTAGCAAGAGCAAATTCATTCCAACATGAAAAGAAACAAAAGAGCAGAAAAACAATACATGCAATTCTTGGGGGGATAAAAATTTTATTCTTAGGATTTATATGATTATTTCAAAAAAGAGGTTTTTAGTAATTTTTTTCTTATTATATCAATTGCATGGGTTACATTAGCAAAAGAAAACTGAAGTATTTCGCTATTCTTAATAAAAAATTTAATATATCAGAGGTTGTAAATTATTTCAATATAATCTAAACACTATAATAAGCCACAATGAATGAAAAACAATACCGTGAAAACTTGTTAAGATTAGATAATGTAATATTTTTTTTTTTTTAATTTTAGAAAGATTTCTTCTAAAATGCAGCTTGCTTTATAAGTTTGGTTTTAAAAATGATAGATTTTCCATCTCATCAGCATCATGTAATGCATAGAAGAATAAAAACTATAATTATTTGATTTTTTATAAATAATATTTTTTTTCCTCAACCTTTATATGAAATTAATTTAAATATAAAATCAATAAATATTTTCTCTTCTTTGAATAAAAAAGAAGCCTCGTTATGAAATCGAGCTCCTATCATTCATAATTTATTAACTTTCTTTGTTCAATAAAAAATTAAAAATTAAAATTTAAATTAAAATTAATTCAAAAGTCTCATAACTGAAAAAGAAATATTTATTTAAATTTTATTATTTATATTAATTAACAAAGAATACAATAATTAGAAGGTTTATCACATGTACATTAGATTTGATATTACATGGATTAAATAAATATGCTTTGCCCCATATGAATAAAAGAATTTTTCTTCAAATTCAAAAAAAAAAGAATGAAATTAAAAATTAAGAGAGCTTTATTTTAAAATGGAGCTCTCTCCTTGCTTGTGGCAGTGAAAAGTTTCAAATGAAATTCTCTTATTATATTTATGGCTTAGTACATAGTGCAAATAGAAATCCCTTAATGAAGTGCCTAATAAAATATATCCTTGCAGCTTGGCAACAAGAGTTATAAAAATATAATGTCTTTTTTTTTCTTTTTTCCTTTTCAACTATTTTGCTTTTTCGTTTTGATAAATTACAATAAATATTATAAATATATAAAAACAAAATAGCCTTGTAAATTACATTAGAAATTACAAACATAAAGCATAAAATGTAAATATGGAAATTTTATTTCATATTTTCTTATCAAAAGTCAAATATGTCAACAAAGTAAAGTAAATTCTCAAAAATGACTATAAGAATGATAGCTTCAAAGTTTGAGTGATCAATATGCTTTTACTCCATTTTGAAATTCCTAGATAAGAAGTTTTTCCGCTCTCTAAATTCTTTTAAGCACACAAAAATAAATAAGCCGCCATTTGAAAATGAATGGTCATCCACTTTTTTATTCTCTCACCTTTCTTTTAATATAGAGAGATATAAATATAGTATTAACCCCAGTATGGGGAACTGATGCTATGTTTTTATATATCAAAAGACAATGGTGTCAACAGGGAAAAAATATTTGAAAAGATTATAATAATATCTTTCAAATTTAAATTCATTCTATTAAAAATGATTGTAAAAGACTTTATTGCTTACACCACCCCACACCACAACTATTCTTAGCTTCCATTTTTTAATTTTTTATGAGAATATATCTTTCAAGTTAACGTTAAAAAACCATTTCAAATGAAAACTTCTCGAAACCCATCAACATTTTCAAATGTATGCATGAACATCTTAAATTGAAGTATGAAAACTTTATTTTATACTTTTGATATTAAAAAAATCATATCTTTCAATAAATATAGAAAATAAATAAAAGACTATAATAATGAGCAATTCAAATTCTAGTATTTTAAAAATGATTTAAAAGGTTTCTTACTTCTAAACATTTTGAGTGGCCATTGTTTATGTAATACAGCTAGCATTGCCAAGGTTAATAATGTGTAATAAAGCATGAATAATTAGGTTAATTCATTTTAATTAATAAAGTAATCCAATAATTAATTTTAATAATTATATAAAAAATTAACAAAAAAATGTAAATAATTAAAGGGTTCATTTTTTTCGCTTTCAATTGAGCAAACCAAGGCAAAACTTTAAGCCTAAAATCACTGTTTTATTTTGTGATGTACAAAATTTTTTAAGATAAGTAATTCTCGACTATGAAGCAATTAGCATGCTTAAGAATGTATGTTTATATAAAAATTGTGAATAAGATGAGATTCAATAGAAAATTATTATATAGTATTAATGAAGTCATATAGTGTATAATAATTTTAGCAAGAGAATTTGAAACATGCAAACTGACAAAATTTAGATTAGAGTTATTTAAAAACGATCACTAATAAAAACTTACTAGCAATTTAAATAAATGAGTATTGGTGATGTATAATACTAATCACACATGTATTTATCTCTTATATATTACAACAAAAATATTATCAAAATATGGCTGATGTAAATGATGTGTAAGGTATCTAGGTTTTGAAATCAACGTAAGTTAGAGAAGCTAAACTTAATAAAAAGAGAAAAAAGGGGCAACTTCACTTTATATGCATATAAGTGAGAAAACAAATCAAAATGGCCCTCAGGCTATTTATGAGGGGTCGTTTTAGGCTAACACTATATAATGTGTCTAATTTATCCCCTTCACTTCACATATCGGATACAAAATAGTCATTTGAATGAAATCTGATCTAAAATAATCTAATAGTGGGATAATTTTGAATCATGTTTAAGAAGTCAAGCGTACAAATTAAAGAAATAATATAGTTGAAACTAAAACAACTCTCAATAAATAGTCCAAGAACCATTTTGACATTGTTATCATATATAATTTTAGTTATAAGGTTATGTGCTTCCGTATGTAGAGATTGAGGTTCTCAATGTTTTAAAAAGTAATCTTCATACGAAAAACTTCATATAGATTTAATTAATGGAGTGGTTGAATTTAAGCATGACAATAATCCATGCAAAGATGGAAGTTCCGTAGTGATGCAAAGGGGCTCAAGCTAAGAATCTAAATGAATATATGTGGGTAATCTCAATTCTACTCTAAAAGAAAATTTCTTTTCTTCTAAGCCTAATGCATTCAGCATGAAATATTTAAGATTCATGTTCCTTAAATGCATGGATAATGTTATTATTACAAGATTTTTATCCTCGTTCGCATTCAAAATGATCATTTATATTGTTATATATTATTACAAGATTTTGAATTTGTAAGATGAGTTGTCTTCCCTCGCTTTCTAATATTTTAACCCCAAACAAAACACAATCTTCAAATAGAATCTTCTTATAGCCCATACATTTTCTTCATTTTCCCTTTCATTTACATTTCAAAAAATTTGAATAATCGTTCAGAAAACCACATAATAGCTTTCGATAAAAGTAAAAAATTTTGCATTCCACTTATAGACTTAGCAGAGAAAACATACGCACTTAAAAATAATACTAACCTGAGGAAATTGGTAGCTCCGAAGTTTTGAAACATCAGCTATACGCTTAACGGTGCGGTCGCCCATGTCCGACGAAAACTCCTATAGAATAATGCAATTTATGACTCAACGCATCCAACTTGTGAAAGAAAACACAAATGAAAGGTCAATAACATGAAGAGGTTATAACCTGATCCCTGAAGACCGTGAGCCCTTCTTTAAGACTCAACTGAAACCAGTCGCGGCAAGTCACTCTAAGATAAAACAGTTCAAATTTAAAAAAACTATACACGTTTTATGTGTACCCACACGCTCGCATAAATATGCAAGCAGAGTCTTTTACGTAAAGTGCCAGAAAAGTCCCTTGATTATTTTCATAGGGCCATTTTAGTCCCATAATTTAAGTATATAAAAGTGACCGATTTGTCCCTAGACTCTTGGGGCTGAAAAATTCTTCCATGGAAATTATTTCAGCTGATATTAGAAGCGTCTGAGGGCTAAATTGATACTTCTTCTATAGACTATGAGACTAAAATGACTCCCAACTAAGAGTCATGGGACTCTTTTGATACTTTTTTCCATTTATGTACAAAAGTAATTCAGATGTAAAATAGAGATATAAAACTTCAAAGAGATTTAATCCATATAGCAAATCGGCAATGTCACACAAATAAAAGGAATCCACAATAAGCAACATCATGCATCAACATTAGCATTCTGAAAAAATAAAAAGGAAAAAAAAACTATAAAGCATCAATAGGAAAATAAAAAGAGCCATTTACGTTCATACCACCCAATTCTTATGTATTTACATATCTAATAACTATACCTTTTTTTAACATTTCTACCACCCAAATCTTTCATATCACACAAAAATACCCCTATTTTAACTTTTAAAAAGTGAGCTGTGCACATTTTCATGCTTAGATAAAATGGCATATATGTAATAATTGAACTTTAAGTGTTAGATATGTAAATACATGGGATTTCGAAAGCATTATCAAAGTAAAGCATTATGAAGATACCAAAAGCTCATTAAGAAGAAGATACCTGTTGCCTGTCCAGTTGTGAAAATACTGCATATAAATATGACCAAATCAAGAAATAGACCAAATGAGATGAGATCACAAATACATAACATTGATAGAAAAAGCTTACCTCATGACCAATTACGCCCAAAATTGCAGCATAGTCTCCATCAGAAGCAGTTTCAGGAGATGCCAAAACAAGCTTAGAATTGAAAATCTATGATGCACATTTTTATGGATTTCAGACAAGTCACTCAAAAGAGAACAAGAATAAATGTTTTGAAATTAAAATGACTAGAGAGATGCACAAAACTTTACATTAAGGCTCTTGTTCTCCATGGCACCCCTGAAAATATAAAAATCAATTCCATTAAGGCAAAAGAGAAAAGTGTCACAATAGTCCCAAAGTCTATAAAAGGGCCAATTTAGTCGCCAAACTCTTTTAATATGAACCAAAACAATTGTCATAGTGGACTATTTAAGGGCTAAATTAAAGAGTTTAGGAGACTAGTTTGACACTTTTATACTCCGTCACATAAATGGCCTCATGCAAATAGTAGGGGACTATTTTGGCATATTACTCCAAAAAATCAAGTAATTGCAAAACATTTTATTAAAAAAAAACAGTAAAGTTTTAAAAAATTAGCAAATATACAAAGCTAATGCATGTTCAACTTACATGTTAAAATCAGGAACAGCCACAATATTGAATAAATCTAGATCATATTCTCGGTCAAAAACCTGTAATAATAAATGAATAATTCACTTGTGAACATGACCAAATCACTAGATAACTCGTGTTCAAGATACAAAGGAATGAGATCGCTCACTTCCTCATCCCATTTCATAGCTGCCTTGAGAGAATACATAGCATGGGCCGTTTTCGGGACATCGTCTGGTGGTGTCCAGATTCTTAATAACACAGTTCTTCCAGATTTTGTTACAAATGTATCATCTCTGCTTTCTAATTGTCCAGCAACCAGTGCGAATAAGTAACATGGCTTTTTAAAAGGATCCTCCCAGACTACATAGTGCCTCCCACCCTTCAAGTTTATGAGAAATTATATTACACAAGCAATCCACTATCTTAAAAAAAACAATGTAAAAGCACCAGAAGAAAAAAAGGGCCTTTACATACATACCATATAATTCTTATTATATATTTACATATCTATCGCCATAAATTCCACTCACATCGCAAGCAATACATCGAAAATATCACATTTGCATACATAAGTTTTAACATCAAAGTGTTATAAATGCAATATCAAACTTTAGGTTTTAGATATGTAATTACATAAGAATTGGATGGTATGTATGTAAATTTCCCAATAAAAAAATCAGGATTAGTGTAACATTATATGAAACTTACCTCAAGGTCCCCTTGCTTGATCTGGTTCCCATTAGAAAGCAAAACAGGATACAGAGTTTTATCTGCTTCGATTCTGCAGGTATACCTTGCCATGATATCAGGACGATCCTGAAAAAGTAATTACATTAACAACAGCTGCTACTTGGACAAAATGTTTTCAGGATTAGATAAAAAAAGAGATAATTACAATACACTAATGATCTAATTAATCCATAACCTGAGCCCTAAGGTCTTTTGTGGATCATATTGTTTTTATTTTTACCTTTGCTTTTAAAAACATATTTACTTGGGACTTGCTTGGGATTAATTTTAGTTTTTGTCTTTGCTTTCTCCTTTGTTTCTAAAATATATTTGTTTAGTGTATTTTTTTTACATGTTTTTACATTTTTTTGTTCCTAAATACAAATTAACATGTTTTTCAAGACCCTCGAAATAACTTTTAGGAGTTTTAATTGTTTTTAAAAACAAAAATAATTTAATCAAACAGCCAAACATGTTATGTTTCAAACCAAAACAATAAACAAAACAAAATACAAATAAAGAATAGAAAATAAAAATAAAAGTGATGTATTTTTACATGTTTCTATCTTTTACTTTTAAAAAACAAATCAACTTTTTAAAAAGCACTTGAAACAACTTTTAAGAGTTCTGAGTATTTTTTTATCAAATCTTATCTAGACATGTCAAACATATTTTATTTCACAAAAAAAATGAAAAATAAATAAATAAAAACAAAATATAAAATATTGAAGACATAAGTGATCCCAAACAGCCTCTCAATGTCAAATAAATTTAAGGATTTAAATAGCCAGACAATAAAAATAAAAACCTTTTCCGTGAATAGCCAAAGTAAAATACATTAAAAACAAGAGAAATTAAGTAAACCAACCTGATAGAACGTGATTTTCCGAAATCCCTCAGCCTCACATTGCGTGCAGAAGTTGTCTTTCGTTTTGTAAAGTCCCTTCAAACACAAAAAGAAAAATATAGCAAACATTGACAAAGCAATTGAAGAGGAAAGAGAATACAAATATTCTATTTAAAAAAATTTACCTCCAATGACGTATTGTATTGAGGGTATATCTCCGTTT
The DNA here is from genome assembly GCA_022702705.1 of Papilionanthe hookeriana x Papilionanthe teres. Classification (NCBI taxonomy): domain Eukaryota; kingdom Viridiplantae; phylum Streptophyta; class Magnoliopsida; order Asparagales; family Orchidaceae; genus Papilionanthe; species Papilionanthe hookeriana x Papilionanthe teres. Next base: position 42,849,438 of record CM040438.1, read on the forward strand.
CAATTTCCAGAACGAAAGTGGTAGTGGGTGGGGATGACAATGTTAGATGACGCACATCCAAATGATAATCTTCTTCCTAAAACATGAGGACAGATGCAGAATTATTGTTTTTTTATATGAAAACAAAGTTAAACGAGTAACTCAAATATTTAGTTCTATATCTAATATGTGTGCCTACTCAGCTTCTTTTGGAGTCAAGTGTCAAAATGGTCCTCTGGCTATTTACATGGGTCCATTTAGTCCCAGTCTTATAGAAGTGCCCAATTAGTCTCAATACTCTTTTAATATGTCCAAATAGTCCTCAGGAGTATTATTTTAGCTGTGTGGAGATTAAATTGATACTTTTATAGACTCTGATACTAAAATGGCACTGTATAAGAAGTGAGGATTATTCTGACACTTTTCTCTTTCTTTTTTATACTAGAAGAAAGACTAGAATAATAGTTTAATTAGAAGGGCTCATTGCACAAAGATGTGCATTAGAATCCTTTTGATAATTGTGTAAGTGTTAGGGCGTCCCCTAGAAGCGACGCGCTGTATGACCTGAATACAGTGTAAAGTGTGCAAGGGCCGCTACACCGGCGCTCAGGTGTAGTGTCAAATAAGCAAGGGTTCCCACATTACAGATGGATGCGGGTAAAAAAGTTAGTTCATCATATTAGTATTAGGATAGGATCTTGGAATATAGGTACTCTCAATGGTAAATTAATGGAATTGGTTGATATTATGATTCATAGAAAGATAAATATCTTATGTATTCAAGAAACTAAATGGGTTGGAGAAAAAACAAATGAGATTGATAACTTATGTTTTAAACTATGGTATTCAGGTAAGAGTCGTACTAGAAATTGTGTAGGTGTAATTATAGATAAGAGTTTGAAAGATAATGTTGTAAAAATTAATAGAGTTGGAGATAGAATTATAGCACTTAAGATTATTATTAATACTAAGATTTTTAATATTATAAGTGCTTATGTTCCTCCAGAAGGTTTAGATATAGGCTCTAAAGATAAATTCTAGAATAATTTATAAGACTTAATACACTTGATACCTCTTGAAGAAAAATTTTTTATTGGAGAAGATTTAAATGGACATGTTGGTAGAGTGGTAAAAGATTTCAGAAATGATAATTGTGTAAGTGTTAGGGCGTCCCCTGGAAGCGACGCGCTGTATGACCTGAATACAGTGGAAAGTGTGCAAGGGCTGCTACACTGACGCGCTCGAGTGTAGTGTCGAATAGCGAGGGTTCCCACATTACGGATGGATGCGGGTAAAAAGTTAGTTCATCATATTAAGTATTAGGATAGGATCTCGGAATATAGCGTACTCTCAATGGTAAATTAATGGAATTGGTTGATATTATGATTCATAGAAAGATAAATATCTTATGTATTCAAGAAACTAAATGGGTTGGAGAAAAGCAAAGGAGATTGATAACTTATGTTTTAAACTATGGTATTCGAGTAAGAGTCGTATTAGAAATGGTGTAGGTGTAATTATAGATAAGAGTTTGAAAGATAATATCGTAAAAATTAATAGAATTGGAGATATAATTATAACGACTTAAGATTATTATTAATACTAAGATTTTTAATATTATAAGTCATTATGTTCCTCCAAGTAGGTTTAGATATAGGCTTCTAAAGATAAATTCTGAATAATTTATAAGACTTAATACACTGATAATCTCTCGAAGAAAAATTTTTTATTGGAGGAGATTTAAATGGACATGTCGATAGAGTGGTAAAAAATTTCAGAAATGCTCATGGTGGCTACGGTTATGGAGCGATTAATGAAGAAGGTAGAGTCATTTTAGATTTTGTTTTAACGTATGATTTAATTATTATGAGTATTTTATTCAAGAAAAGAGATGAGCATCTTATTACTTATAAGAATGGATCTAATAAAACACAAATTGATTATTTTTTTATGAGAATAAGAGATCGTCGAGATTGTAAGGATTGTAAGGTCATTCCAAGTGAGGAATTAAGTACCCAACTTTGATTATTAGTTCCGTATTTTAAGATGAAGAGTTATAAAATAAAGAATACTAGGATTCAACATCGTAGAATTAGATGGGGTACGCAAAAGCGCACAAAAAAAAAATTTTTATGAGTAAAATTCAAGATTTAAATATTTGGGATGTTTATGAAGATGCAAATGCTATGTGGGAAAATATAACTAATACTATTAAACAAGTGACAAAAGATGTACATAGAGAATCAAAAGAAAAAGTTTCTATAAATAAAAATAGTTTGTGATGGAATAATAATGTGCAAGAAAAGATAAAATATAAGAAGTTGTTATAAAAATTTGTTTAAATGTAAAAACGTAGAGAACTGAGAAAAATATAAAACGGCCCGCAGGGAATCTAAAAGAATAATTTGTGACGCTAAAAATTCTGTTTTTAGTGATCTTTATAACAGGTTGTATACTAAAGATTGTGAAAAATATATGTATAAACTGTCAAATAAAGAGAAAAGAAAAGTAAATATTTAACTCAAGTAAAGTGTATTAAAGATGAAAATCAAAAAGTGCTTTTCTTAGAAAAAGATATCTAACATAGATGGGTGAGTTATTTTGATAAACTTTTGAATGAAGATTGTGAAAATACTATCGACCTTAGTGATCTTAATATTGTTAATAATAATAAAACATTTCATTTTTACTGTCGTATTAGTAGAAAAAAAGTTGAGGAGACTTTAAAGAAAACAAAGGGTGGAAAGTCTGTAGGGTCTGATGATATCCCAATTGAAGTGTGGAAATGTTTAGGTGATTTCGGGGGTTTTTGGCTTACTAAACTTTTTAATATTATTTTAAAAACTAAAAGATGCCTGAGGAGTAAAGGAAGAGTATTTTGGTCCCCATTTTTAAAAATAAAGAGGACGCACAAAAGTGTGCAAATTATAGAGGAATTAAATTGACGTGTCATACTAAAATTATGGAAGAGGGTAATTGAACATAAGTTAAGAAGTATTACCAGAGTTTCTCATAATCAATTTGGATTTATGCCCGGCAGGTCTACCATGGAAGTTATACATTTATTGAGAGGTTTGATGGAGAAGTACAAAAATAATAAGGAGGATCTACATTTGATTTTTATTGATTTAGAAAAAGCTTACAATAAGGTTCCAGAGATGTTCTTTGGAGAGTCCTTGAGAAGAAAGGTGTTGATATGACTTATATTCAAGTCATTAAAGATATGTATATTAGAGTTGTTACATGTATTCGAACTGAAGGAGCATTGACAAAATATTCTACTATTTTTGTTGGTTTACATCGAGGATCGGCTTTAAGCCCATATCATTTTGCTTTATTTATGGATGGTCTTACTGAACATTTACAAGAGAATGTACCTTGGTGTATGCTTTTTGTTGATGATATCCTCCTTGTGGATAAGACGAGAGAAAAAACCCAAGAAAAACTTGAATTATGGAGGTCTACATTGGAGTCTAGAGGTCTTCGTTTGAGTAAAACTAAAACTGAATACATGAAATGTAATTTTAGTAATAGTAGCTCTAGTGACAGAAGTGTAACTTTGGGTGATCAAATTATTAAAAGGTGTGAATGATTTAGATATCTCAGGTCCATTGTTCAAAGTGATGGTGATATAGATGGGGATGTTAATGTTAGAATTCAGGTTGGTTGGTTGAAGTGGAGGAATGCGTCCAGCCTATTATGTGATAAAAAAGTATCGCTCATACTGAAAGAAAAATTTTATAAGATGGTGGTGAGACCGGCAATGCTCTATGGTGTTGAATGTTGGCCTTTAAAAGAGAAGCATAATGCTAAGTTAAGTGTTGCCGAGATGAGAATAATTAGGTGGATGAGTGGCTTTACACTTAGAGACAAAATGTGAAATGAATATATCCGTAATAGGGTTAATGTTGCACCAGTGACAGACAAAATTAGAGAGAGTCACCTTAGATGGTTTGGTCACATTAAACGTCGACCACCTAATGATCTGATTAAGAGAGTAGATATTTTAAGTTCAACTTATGTTAAGAAAAGCAGAGGTAGACCTAGGAAGACTTTTCTTAGACGGTTCAATCTTTTCTTATCTAGTATAATATTTTAGTCACCACGAGAATGAACAAATTTCTCATACCACTCCCAAATATCATTATCGGAGTCCACAAAATCATGGATAATTAAAAAACAATTAATGCTCATGATATCTTGATGAAAGTCAACTAAAAGCGTGATAGACAGTTCAATCTTTTCTTAGCTAGTATAATGTTACAGTCACCAACAAAATGAACAAATTTCTCATAACACTGCCAAATACCAGCATCAGAGGCCACAAAATCATTGATATTAAATATATTCAGACTAAAAACACATTTTTTTTTAATTACAGCAAGAATAACAAACTAACAACTGATGATGAAAGCCAATTATGGAATAAACAGCTACTGATATCCAAAGTCCATAAAACATTGATTTCCAAAAAGACAGCCATCAAAGATTAAGAAGAAGCACAAAAAGAATACCTTTAATTCCTTCCCATCAACTTTGATTGATAGCAGCTTAAGGTCAACACCGTTAAGTACCAACGGATAAGATGCACCTGAAATCATCAAATCAAACCTTCAGAAAACTTGAAGTATCCAATTTGAGTTAACTGGACAAATCAAACAAATCAGTAATTTAGATAGGAAATGCAAAAAGAAAAATGTGGTGAATGAAAATAAATTTGAAAATTAAAAAAATCACTTTCCTTCGGTTCTTGGATATACAGAAATTTTTGAATAGACGAGTGTCTTGTCCTCACCAAGTACGAATTTCAGGTCAACCTGAAAAATATCAAAAAAAAAAAAAACACATCAGGATATTCAGGATGTAAACTGCTGGGGGCGAAATTCAATGTGAAAAAGTGAACTTCATGATAAACTGGAAATGTGGAAAACAAGATAGAAAACAGTAGTAGAGAACTAGGAAAATTGTAACAGAGAAAGCAAGAAAAATAAGTTAACATGCAAGCAAATCAATGCTATCATTACACAAAGTAAGCATATTTGTTCTCAATCAGGGGCAAGGTTGGGTGGGGTCGGGAGGGCATGACCCAAAAAAAAATTTATTAGATGTCCTTATATTTGATATATATGTGATGGCATGAGTAGGTTTATCAAAAAACTTTCAATTATTACCCCCTTAAGCATTATAGTTAATTAAGTTGACATTTAATCTTGAAACTCTCTAATTTGCCTAAAAAATTCAATTAAAATGTAAGTACACTATTCAACCTTGATTGATTGGAATAGGTAAGAAAAAATGTCCAACTTAAGAAAATCATATCACTTATTTTATATAATTTACTAATCTAAAGTATTGCTCCAATTCTATATTGAAGCTTCAGTACTTTCGCAAATCAATACCGTTTTGGCTATTGATCCCTTTGCTATCTCCAATATGTAAAACTTTATGAAGATGATGTTTACCCATTCATTTTGGACTCTAAACCACTAAGTTTTCAGTTACTTCAACTTTTAGCATAACAACCATGTAAAGATGCTGTAGAATGATAAAGAAAACAAGAATTAGCTTTTCATATGCATCATGAATCTTAAAAATCAGAAAAATTAAGAGAATTCACTTGAACATTTACATTTTTTCATTAACATAAAAAATATATAAAAAGATGTTGCCCTAAAGAATGATTCAAAAATATTTCAAAGTAATGGCTCCAGACATTCTAAAAGATATTACGAGAGCTGCATCAATTGGAATTACATATTTAATAATTAAGGAGCTTGGAGATAGTTTATTTTTAATTTCGATTGATGAATCTCATAATATGGACACAAAAGAGCATATGGATATTCTCTTGCACTAAATGAACGAACAACGGGATTTGTTAAGCAATGTTTTGATGAGTTATGCGGTTATTAAATTCGATGCAATATTTTAAATAGGAACTCAGAATCACCATTAATTATCAAAAGCTTTAGAAAAAAGTAAGATAGTGTAAATGAAATATTAAAAAAAAATCTAAAATAAGACCATAGTTTAAAAATGTGCATATAATTATTGAGTCAAATTTTGTTTGTGCGTCGAGGCATAAGCCTTGAGGCATTTGGTGATGAAAGCCTCAAAATGAATAAATTACTTTGAGCACAAAATTCGCACCCAACCTCTTTTAAGTAAAATTTTGGACAATTTTTTCAAAAAATATATTAGATAGAAGATTAGACACTACCCAAAGATTTCACCATTATTTTGCAAGGACTTCAAGATTAACAGTTCAAAGTTTCCCATAGGCGTAGGCCTCCATATTTATTTACCCCTCTCGATGACAAAAGAGCACTTTCGATCAAGGTTAGTCATTAGACTTAGGTTTTGGGTTATGAAATTATAATCATAAACATAGAGCACATGGTGAAAAGAATGATAATCAATCTAATCAAACTTACATAGTTTCGATGTTCTGAGTTGTCATGGTCCCCAAGTTATTTAGTTAGAGGAGATAGTCAGCCCAACATAATATAAGGGTCCATATCAACAATTATGAGTTATTTCGTCCAAGAGGATCTTGTAGACATAGGGTTAATGTTTATCTAAGGGGATAAATTCAAGTCGATCTTAACTTGTATAGAATATTGTGTCCTATCAAGTATACCCTACAATTCACCACTCAAATAAGCAAAAAATCATTTGATAGCATACAGGTGATAGTAGTAACCATAACATAATGGAGTTGTTGATTCAAACTAACTAATTAAATGGCTCTAGTCATAACAGCTACACGGACAAAGAATATAGACCAAGTCCTAATTGCCATATATTATTTTGAGTTAAACTTAACAATATGCTCAAGAGTTGTTTGATTTGCTATAAAATGAAAGCAATGTAAATGTAATATATTGTGTTTAAAATATATTAAAGTTATTTGATACAGTTTAATATAAAAACACGACTTAATTTTTTATTTTAGTTTAAAGAAAATTAAAATAAATGTAAAATACAAAGCTAAAAAGTAGCAACGGCAACAGACAGCTCGCGATGGGTGGTAAAGGCATTTCAATTCCAGATAGAAGGATCCAATCCAGCCACAGGTTCCCCTACGACTAGCTATTGACCTCACTTTTATCGAGGTCTAGTTTTCCTCCTAGGGTTTAGGGTCAAACCTTAGGATTCTTCTTTCGACTATCTTAGAACCTTAGTATGGGACTCGCCTCGTTTTAGAAATTTTGAAACCACTTCATTACTCTTTTTGGAGTCTCGCATGTAATTTTGTATCTCCGGCACATAGAAGGTTGGAACTAACGTGAGGAACTCAGGAGTCACCATAGGACCATTGAGCCCTAGGATTGCCTCGTGCATATCTTGCACCACTACGATAACAAATCCCACAATTCGCGGCCTCGACGCCTTCAAATACTTTACAGTTGATCGGAACTGAAGTCAACTCTCCAGAATGATCGATAGGGAGCCAGAATTTCAAGAAGAATCAAATTTGACACTTTTGACCCGATCGTCGACGAGGTTGTCCGAACAACCCAGGATAACGAAACAGACTGCGCTGGAATGTCTGGAACGTCGAATTTACTTAAAAAGGGCATGCACTTTACCAGGGCTACGAGCACGAATAAATGGCACGGAATTAGACGCGTTTAAGTTAAAATAATAAAATATATTTTATTTTCTTATTAAAACCCTAAATCCCTAAACTCAGGCACCCGAGCCACGGCTCCCTCGCTCGCCCCTCTTCTCTCGCAAGCTAAACCCGTGCCCTAATCTCTCTCTGTTCGATCCCAACTTTCCCCTTTTTCCCTATCGTTCTCAAGGTCCCCCTCCAACCTCCACTCCGTCTAGCAGAGCTTTCGACTCTGATGGCCGGTCCTTTCTGTGTGCTTCCTGTGGCCACTTCTTCTCCCCTGCCAAAAGGCTTCCCTTGTCGCCACTCCCTCCTGCGATTTTTGTCGCCTCCATCACTATCCCGCTCGGTTTTCTCCCCTGCTATGTTCTATTGAGCCTTCTCTTCTCCTTGGCTATAAATAACCCCCACTTGGGATAGAGTTAAGGTTGGCCGAAATTTTGAGTCTGGGGGAGGTTCGGTTGAATCTCTGCTTGCCTAAGACCTGGTGCTCGAGGGTTTGGTTGAGGAGTTTGTGGCTTCCTTTTTGTTTCTTTCAAAAGCTCAAGCAAGGTAATTTCTCTCCTTTCTGCTTTTCTTCTTTGCTCGACAGAGGCCGAACAAGCTCAAGGGGATAAATATCTTGAGCAAGTTTCTCTTTTTTTTTCCTTACTACATGTACAAGTTATCAGCTGCTATGTATGAGTTAACCACATCATGTTGTTTGCTTAGTTGAGGGTGTTAGGCTTATAAGTGGCATTGATTCAAGTGTTATGCATCGGATTTTGGAGCTGGTTTGGTTCAGTTTGGTGGATTTCTTGGCTTCGGTATTATGAATGTATGTTTCTGAAATCGATTAATCATTGGTTATGAGGCGGTTTTGGTGCTCCATTTGTGAGAATGATGTAGAGGCTTTTCGAGCTTTGTTTTGTTTTCTTCTTTGTTGCCCCTCCCTCTACCCGAGCCATATGCATATGTTTACTCGTGGCTTTGGGGCTTAGTAGGATTGTGGGGATGATTGATTCTTTTGGTTAGTTTGAATTCGTTATGTTACCATTGCCCCACTTGAACTACATATGGTTGGTTCTTTATTTTTGGGGGTTTTGCGGGCTTGTTCTTGTTGTCCATGCTCGAACAGTCCCCTACTCAGCATGCTTGCTGTTATTTTTTTGTTGGATTGGGATTGTTTTCCCTGCTGGCTCTATCTAAGACCATTGTCAGTGCTTCTCCCTGTTATTTTTGGTGGTGCTCTTGCTGCCCCCACCCGAAACCTGTTGGTTGGTGCTCCCTGTGTCACTTGGATTGTTTTCCCCTGTTGGATCAGTTCGAAATCATTGTTGTGACCTCCCTTTGTTGGTGTGGGTTATTTCCTTGTTGCCCCTACCCGGAATCAGTCAGTTGGGTTCTTTTATGTTGAGTTTGGTGCTCTCTTTAGCACATGTGGGGCGGTCTTCTTGCAAAATCTGAAAAGTTTAGGTGGCTTATTTGAAAAATCTGAAAGCTTTGCATGGTTTGTAAAAAAATCTGAAGGTGTTGGAGTTCAATTCGAAAATCTGAAACATTTGGGGAGCTCATTTCAAAAGCTAAAACATTTGTTTGGGGGGGGGAGGCTTATTTTCGAAAATCTGAAATGCATGGATTGCTTATTTTATAAAACCTGAAAGAACAAAATCTGGAAATGCATGGGTGCTTTATTTTACAAAGGCCTGAAACATTGCATGAGCTCCTTTACAAAATCTGAAAGGTTGGAGGCAAGGCTTCATGGTGGCACATTTAGCATAAAGTTTTGGGAGTCTCACTTGCAATTCTCTTGCCCTCTACTTTACTATTTTATTGATGTGTTTGTAAGTGTTTGTAATTGCTAGAAGATATAGAAAGAGGGAAAAAAATGAGGAAGACTTCACATGCTAGCTTGACTCTCTGTGTTGTTCGACTTTTGTGAACCTTTTGGCCTAATTAGGGACCGAGGATTGCCCCTATTGTGGGGAATTAGGCTGCAGCAATTAGGTTCGGTTTTGACTTGATTTTGGCTCGATTTTGGCCTACTTTTGGGCTGAGGTTTGGCCCTGTTGTGGGAAGTTGGGCTGCCGCTTTTGGGGCTCGTTTTTTGCATTGTTTGGTTCGATTTTGGCCCAATTAGGGGCTACAGTTTGGCCTGTTGTGGGAAGTTGGACTGCAGCTTTTTAGGCTTGTTTTTGGCATTGTTTGGCTCGATTTTGGCCTAATTAGGGGCTGCGGTTTAACCCAGATTTGGGAAACTTGAGGTTGCATTTGCGGGCATGCTTTAGTGATTCTTAAACTGCAATGGAAACTCTCTATAATGATGTTTGAGCCACATGCTTAAAACTTTATCCCTTAGAGTTTAAATTGCATTTTCGGAGCTTTATGCGGCAAGATATAAATGGTGTTTTAAAGCTTTACGTGTCAAATTTTAAATTGTGTTTTAAGACTTTATTTATCAAGGTTCAAGTGGTATTGTGAGGTTTTACTCGTTGAGGTTTTGAGTTGCAATTTTGTAAAACTTTTGCATGTCATCAGGAATTGTTCGTTTTGAGCGGTTTTGAGGACCGACCACCTTCTTTTCTCCGTTCTTTTAGGTGGGACTTTTCCTCCTTTCTTTCTCCTTTGTCAGGTTCCTGCACTTATGTATGAGGCATAAGTGCGCACATATGGACTTTTGCTATATGTGGGCCACAAGCAAGGCTATAAGTAGGATGGTTCGGGGTTTGGGCAAGTGATAAAAGAACAACCTAGGCATGTGTGAGAGATCCTAGCATGATCCTGACTCAGTGACCTTACGAGGATGAGGGATCGACAGTACCACATCTTTAACACTTAGTAAAGGGTCACCCCTCGCTTCTACAGGTACTTGGAAGTTCCCACCTGCTAATATGACTGATCCATTCACCTTTAAAGTATCAAAAAATTCTTTTAAATGAGTGATAAATTAAAATTTCTTCTTTAAAAAAATGAATGAAATTCTTCTAAATATTTTTATAAAAAGAAAAATTCACGAGTCAGTGGTATGAACTAGGTTGTGAGTTTCCTCCTTTTGTAGCTGTTAGACTGGGAATCTTTTACTTAGTGTTGGATCACACATGCATAGTGATTCATTAGGGCCCTAGGGTCTTGATTTGACCAGAGTCCTGATTCTGAATCATCCCCACTATCATGCTTACGGTCCTCTTCAGGCTTTCTGTGTGTTTAATACCATTTTCTTTAAGTTTTAACGGGACATCTGCGGACTTTCCTTAGAATTTCCGTGTTTTTCACGATTTTTCTCGACTTTCCTCAAGTTTTTTTTTCGCTATGTCATTTACTCATTTGTATATAAATACATGTTCATTAAACCCACTGCTATACTTGTTTGCTTGTACTTGTAATTTTGATTATATTCGCAGGAAATAACAGACCCACCAGATATACAAGTTCTTTTTATGTTTACAGCAGTTTACTTTCTTGCACATATTACTGTTTTCCTTTATAGCACCTTACTGCATTTATTTCTTTTACTGCACTTTACTACTTTTCTTTTCTGTATTGCAAGTTACTACTGATTTTCCTTACTGCATTATACACTGCTTTTCTTTATTGCATTTTCTTTTATTTATGTGCACATCTTTTAGATTAGGAGGTCAGTAGAATGGTTTCATAGGGGAGTCCAAAAATAAAACACTGACTCAACAATTGCATGTCCACCTTAACTTTTAAACTTAAAATGCAATATTGCTACAATATGGAGCACGGAGCAAAATTAAGAGGGCAGCACGACGCAGATACAGCAGGAGGAAGACGATCTACAACAGCAAAACAAGTCTACTCCAGCTAAACTTTCCTTAGTCTAAATAACAAGTCAAATACTTTGAGGTAATCTGCTTAGTGCGACATAAATCATCACCTCATCTTTTAGGTCTCATGTTGTGCAATATAAGCCCTAACTCGCCTTAGGATTCCAAGGGCGTCGTCCGGTACAATGTAAATCATCCTATCTTTTAGGTTATTTGCATAATCAGATATTATGCAAATGTAATTCCTATAATTAATAATTTGCAGAAGTGAAATCTAAATAAATTCACTTCCAAAATTTAAAGTCTAACTATAAGATAGTTTGGGAAGTCACTGAGGTTCTCTTCATGATCCGCGACATGCCCTATTTTTCTTTCATTTAATTCTAGAAATAAGTGTTCCTATTTGGTTCTTTCCCCCTTGACTTTCCTACACACTACCTTGAAAACTCTAACATTTGAATTAATGAACATAGATACATCTGATCATTATCGAGAGTTCTCTCAAGTTACTTCGATCATCTGAGGGGTAATTGACTATTGGAGCTTGCCTCTATAGAGAGATTTAAGAACCCGGGTAATATAAACCCTATTTAATTTTCAATATTAGGTAGGAAAATTTGTCGGTCGAAATAAAATGTTTGCAGACCAGACGGATGTCATAAATTTTGTAGTTTATTTGAGCGAGTCATATCATTAAGTAATGTGTTTATTCCTCGGGATAGATGTGTTGCTTATGACATTGTGCTCGTTTATTTAAACTGCTAAATAAATGAGATTCGTCCATTCTCATTTTTTAAAATTTAAAATATTATTTTTCAAAATCAATAGAAATACATATATACCTTAAATTAAACCAAAACCCTATTTTATATATTCTATATTTTCCAAAAATAAAAGTTTTATTCACTTTTACGGCTGACACTACCTTGTTAGGACTTCACCCCAGTCGAAGACCCCACGGTGGTATGTGCCAATAAGACCACCAAAAGCCTTTGTGGTACTAGTGGTACATAGTAGTCATGGGTGATCATTGGTCCGATGCTTCGGGGGAAACCCATTTCCAGGGTGTGACGGGCGGTGTGTACAGGGCCCGAGTAGTCTATGGATGGCAACTAACAAAGGGCAGGTTGTGGTAAGCGATGGTAACGGGATGGAGCCGATGACGGCAGTGGCGGTAATTATGAAGATGATTACGGCGAGAGATGATAGGCAGTGGTGGAAGGTAGCAAGCGGCGACCGACAGCTGATAGCGTAGGCAATAGCAGCAAAAGGCAACAGGTGAGCAACAGTTGATAGCAACATTGGACAAGTATCGAATTATCACGACCCATCCCAGGGCTTGGAGTTAACCAAAGTAGAAATAGATGGTCGGACGGTGAGATAAATTTTCTATAATAACTTTCAATTTAACAGATGAAAGAGTCACTACAAATTAAACTAGAGCAACACAAGTAAAATTTACCTTGTTGATAGTTAGCCGCGTCTTTTATACGTTTGATCATCTATCGCTCATTTTTTAATAGTTTAATTAAACCTAAAAAGTTAGTTAAAACAACTATGAGTTAAACGAGTCAGTTAATACTCGTACTCATAAACTACAGTAATAAAGTTAATATAAACATTTGATGTTATTCAAAAGAGTCTTACTTTACCAAATAACATATCAATATCGTTTCGTACTTATACAATAGTCACATGACACAATCTAAAAATTGTGTCAACTAAGATACATCAATATCAATATCATTTTTCATTTGCGTATCATTAAGAGATGTTTCATCATAATCAGTCATGCACATACAAACAATCAACATAAATGTATGTGTTCATCACATTCAATCATACTATATAAAACATACACTAAAATGCATGAGTAAATAACTACAACATTCACAACGAAATGACCAGTAAAAAAATGTACAGTTTAATTAGAATAAAACATTTACAAAAATCAACTACAAGCATATTTGAGAAGAAAGAATTTATTACTATAATTTAAAATACAAGTACTCATCTCGATGTTCATTAATTTATTTTGACGTCGGCTCATCTAAAATTTAATGCCTAAAATAAACATGATATGCATATTAAATTTTCATTTTATATATTATATTATTACAATTTAATAATTTTTATATCATCACATTTTTATCTTTCTAATTAATAATAATAATAATATATATATATATATATATTATAAATATTAGGATTATTATTATTATTATTATTATTATTATTATTGATTACCTTTAAACAATAAAATTAAACTTAATTAAATATAAAGTTTCTGTAATAAATTATAATAACTAAAATTATTATGTATGTTACCTTACTCCCCTTTCTTGTGCCCTAGATAGCTCAAATTGAGCAGCAAGACTCGATCGAGCCTTTACTTCATGTATAAAGGCCGGTTACAAGCACCCACACCTGCGAGACCCCTCCTCTCCCTCCGTCCTGCTCGCGAGTGATCCAAATCGAGAGCCTGGTCACCCGTACGAACTCAACCCTTCTTGTCTTCCTCTTCCTCTGCACGACAACCTCGCTGATTCATCTAAGCTCGATAGAGTCGTCATCACTAGACAGCAATGTCGCCCCTCTTCTCCTACTTCGTCAATTCGTTCGTCAAGATCGATGTGCAAGAACTCTCGCACTCGCCACCTCTGCATGACAACAGCATTGCCTCTTTCCTACCTTCACGTCGTCTTCCTCTCCTTCGCACGTCATTGAACCCATGGGTAAGTCGATTTATATAGGTGAAATCTCCTCCTAAACTTTCGACCTCTCGTTTCCTTTCGCTCTGTTAGGCTGCCCCGGTTCTTCACTTCACCTTTCTCGCTTCTTCATTTCCTCTTATGTTTGTTAGACTTTTCTTCTTCGGTTCTTCCATTTGTCTCCCCCGAATTGAAACACTTGTCACACAAATAGCAACAACTCGATAATCAAAGACCCATGGGACATGGTCGTTGCGCGGATTGGTCGATGGGTGAGCAACGGGATGCAAGTGACGGAGACAAGCCGACTATCACAAGCAACATTTTACGCAAGCGAGTGTATATGAAATTCGTCCAAATCCAATGAATTTCAAATAAATTGAAAATGAACTAAAAAATGAATTCCAAATGCATTGTAATTTTAGTCTATATTAGTAATTCATCGAGTGAAGCACACAAATTTTTGAAGGTCCTGCAAAAGTACTGTAGTGCACTTCTTTCGCAGCAACCACACAGGCCCTACATACGACATCAATTCCGTGCGAGCTAAGGTTGAGGTTGAATTTGTCAACCTGAATAAACTAGGATAAACTAGATTTATATAGGTGAAATCTCCTCCTAAATTTTCGACCTCTCGTTTCCTTTCGCTCTGTTAGGCTGCCCCGGTTCTTCACTTCACCTTTCTCGCTTCTTCATTTCCTCTTCTGTTTGTTTGACTTTTCTTCTTCGGTTCTTCCATTCGTCTCCCTCGAATTGAAACACTTGTCACACAAATAGCAACAACTGATAGTCAAAGACCCATGGGACATGGCTGTTGCGCGGATTGGTCGATGGGTGAGCAACGGGATGCAAGTGACAGAGACAAGCCGACTATCACAAGCAACATTTTACGCAAAGCAGTGTATATGAAATTCGTCCAAATCCAATGAATTTCAAATAAATTGAAAATGAACTAAAAAATGAATTCCAAATGCATTGTAATTTTAGTCTATATTAGTAATTCATCGAGTGAAGCACACAAATTTTTGAAGGTCCTGCAAAAGTACTGTAGTGCACTTCTTTCGCAGCAACCACACAGGCCCTACATACGACATCAATTCCGTGCGAGCTAAGGTTGAGGTTGAATTTGTCAACCTGAATAAACTAGGATAAACTAGATCAAAAGAACGGATGGAATTTGTTTTTAAGTTTTTATATTATATATTTTATTTGAATATTTTTTATATTTTATTATTCAAAAATTTGATTTTATGAATAGACTCATCCAATTGAGATTTGCATTCAACACGTCAACACAGCTATCATTGCAATTTTTTCAAGCATTTCTATTATGCATAATTGTAATGTTAATCAAAATTTATCACTTAAATATCAACAAGGCATCAAACTTGTCAATTCCGCCAAAGAGGAGGATCGGAGTGACTCAATGAATTCAATTTTGTTAACTCTAAATCTTGACAGAAAAAAGATCAGCCTAAAAGGAGAGAAAGGGTTTGAAGGTAAATTAAGCTAACATGTTGTAGAGGCTACAGCCATTGACGTTGCCCGCAGCCTGTAGAGAGAAGCAAGGGCTAGGTTTCTTGTGACCTATAGCGAGAGAAGGGTGTCAAACAAGAGTGGAAGATGTGTTGGCTTGGAGCGACAAGGTCAACAAGTTTTGGTATATGACCAACCTCAAGAGAGAGAGCTAACAAAGAAATATGAGGAGGGCTGTGGTTTAGGACAGGTGGCTAAGGGAGTAAGAAGCAGAGCTCAAGAATGTAGGGAAAGCAAAACACGATTTAAGTTTTCAGACTTGGCAGTGGGATGCGAGGGGAGACAGCGGGCTTTTGTGCGTGTGAGCTAAGCGTAGATGTTAGGGCACACCGCAGCTTCTTGTTGTGTGCAAGAGGGAGAAACAAAGGGAGTATACAAACATAAGGAGAGGGAGTAAAAAAGAGTAAAGGCCTATGAGGGTAGTCGTGGCAGTGGGTTTTGCGTATCACGAGAGGCCAGAGAGGAGGAAGACATGTAGTTTGTCTGCAAGTAGACGACATGGAAGGAGAGATCCCGCGAGAGAGGACAGAAGCGAGATGGATTGGAAATGCCATCCACTATAGAGTGTAATCCAAGATTGTATGTGGCTATGGCAAGGAGAAGATTTGATAAAAATTTTAATTAGTTTTTCTTTAAAAAATAGTAAAACTTAAAATTAAATTATTGATGTATTGCTTTATCTTCATACATTTCCATTACTATCGTATTTCCCGTTTTATGAGTTGTCTCCTTGTCCGCATGGATGGAGACATGCAATATGAGCATCCTTTCTATAAAATTGTGATGTTTTGCACGTAGTAATGCAGTCTAATTTACAAATATGAATTGTTTGAGCAGTTTTGTCAGTGAAGAAGGCATTTCAGTTTTGATTGATCAGCATCTCATTCATCATCCTCAACCTTCATCACGATTGATCAGATCATCTCATGAGAAAAACTATGGAGGTCCATAATTGTGCAAAGCAAAAAATAATATACGAAGTTCGAAATATATAATTAAAAATAACATATAAAAAACATAACTTAATGTAGTATATTAACATCCTAATAAAATAAAAAAAATAAACTATTCAAAGTAAGAAACATGTTAACATCCAAACATTAAATTACAAAATAATAAAGGTTATACAAACATCGAAGTAAGACAAAATAATATAACCATTCAAAATAAGTTTAGTATAATTAGTCTCTCCCCTACTCCTATTTTCATTTATTGAAATAAGACAATAGCAAACAACTAAGATTAGAATTTTTAAATTCAAAAACCTTCATGACATTTATCTCTTAATGAGCCCTCATTAGAACCATCAGCTTAACAATTTACCACCTCCCTCACTTCAATCCTCAATGATATACATGTTCTCTCATTCCGCATCTTAAATTTCAATCATCTTCCTCTTATTTAATGAATATTATTAGATTTTAAGATAATGACTACGTTAGCAACAATTTCAATTGCATCCTCAATGTATATCATAAAAATAATTAGATATATTAATTATAATTATTTTACTTATACTTACTTTTAGAAAAACTCTAAATCTAGTTGTTATGTCTCATTAAAATTGAGGCAATGCCCGCCTCACATTATGTGAGACACAAAACTCATACAATATTGAATGTGGTGAAAGCCTTGTTATGACTATCTTAAAAAATTATTGAGCCTTAAAGTGGGCCTCATATTGTGAAATTTAAACCGCAAATAAGACTATAAAATATAATATCAAGTGTGACTAATTAATGAACAAATTTTATTTATTTTGCAAGCAACATCACATTGTTATTTTTCATATGGACAATCAAAGCATAACAAATTAACAGCATTATTGAGTTGAACTAACAATTATTGATATATAACTTATAACTGTTGAATAAAATCATTTTATAAAGGCAAATATTGAATTTCTTTTATAGGTTGCATGCTTGACCCCAAATTGCCCATTCAATAAACTATATATATAAAAAAAAAGTTTAATCAAAATAATACATCTTTATAAAAATAAGTTTTCTCCAATGGATCTAATGATTTTTTATAATCACTTGAAAACTTGTATTATAAATATTCAATCGATGAACAACTGTATAGCTTAAAGGCCCTGAAAGCCTTCCAAAAAAAAAGGTCCAAAGAATGAATGCTACCTTATATGTCATGTTTTTAAGAGCAATACTTTTTACTAAAGCAAATGTTGAAAGAGTTTTTCTACTTTGAATATTATAAAGAACTAAATATGAAAATGAATTGGATATCAAAGGAAGATTGATAATTTAGTCACTTAAATTATAAAAGAAATATTAGACAATAAAGACAATGAAATAATCATTCAATGTTTTCAAGATATGAACAGAAAACAATCTCAATTACAGCATAATATATTTTACAATATATTATTAACATATTTAACTTTTTTTTTTAACCATCAATATTATTTCTATGCCTGATTAAAAAGATCAATTGGTGCACCCACTATGAAAATTCATGGCTCCACCACCTAGCCCAAACCTAAAGGCATTTTGAAGCTTTAATTTATGAGTTCACCCACAAAGTAATCATATAAAGAGCAAACCTACCAAGCCTCCTAATTTTGAATCCCCAAGCCTTCCGCAAAAGTGGCACTAAATTAAAAAGTGATGCACAATGCAGCCATTACGCAAAGTAAGACCCACCAAGCCTGATAACTATAAAGTCCCAGGATTGACCAACACAAATCTTCATATATCCCACAAATTGATGGGAATAATTGCAGAACTAATAAAAAAAAAATACTGCAGAAAACAATCACCCCAGTTCATAAAATGTTTTCCTACATTTTCATATATAAATCACAGAAATAAAAGCTAGAGAAAGAAAAGGACAATGAACTATATTCAACTAAATACCTACATCCAAAATGAAAAAAACCTAAATACCTAATTCCCAAGAAATTAACAATATACCACTGAATAAAATTATAACAATATATCACTTAGTAAAATTGTCACAATACTAAGAATTAGAAGTAAAGTGTCAAAAGAGTCCCCGACTATTTACATGGAGTTGTTTTAGTCCCGGAATTTATAAAAATGTCAAAATAGTCACCAAACTCTTTAAATTGAGTCTAAAAGAGTCCCCATCGAGGACTATTAAAACTCCATTTTAAAATATTCAGGGAATATTTTGACACTTCTATAAATTCCAGAACTAAAATGGTGCCATGTCAATAGTCGGGGAGCTTTAATAATAATAGCATTGTTAAAATATAAACTATGAAAACCTACAACACTATTGTGAAAATGTAGCAACAGAAGAATAAGTACAGGAAACAATTATCCAATTTACAAAATGGAACATAAACTAGTTTGTACTGTACTTTCATATGAAAATAAAATAAGGGTACAATATAAAGGACTGAGTACCATACCGTATCAAAATAATAATCAGGTATCTTATAGTCCTTTAAAAATATTTCTTTTGCGAGATCCATCTTCAATTCTTCACTTTGTGCGGGAAGAGGCTGTGTGGCTACTGAACAAATAAACTTTTTGTTGACAACCCTCTGTAATAAAAAATAATCATTCACTAAAAAACAAAAAAAAATATTTATATGTGAAGCATATAATTCTTATATACTTACATATTTCACACATAAACTTTCATAGTTACTACAAAGCACTTTGGTGCTTTCAACCTATACATAAAATGGTGTATTTGACTTTAAAAAAGAGGTGATAGCGATATATTTTATGTGATATTAAAGATTTGAGTATTATGTGTGTAAATATAAAATTTTAGATGTGAGATGTGAAAATACATAAGATTTTTTTTGTGCTCTGTATGTAAATGCCCCAAAGTAAAAAATATATTCCATGAACCATCATGAATGACATGGGAAAAAGGGATGGAAAAATATGGGGGACCTTGTTGCATCTGAGGAATGAAAAGCATATATTTTGATTTTAGTGATCATAATCATTTGATTGAATTTTAACAGAGAGAGAAAGTTTCTCTCGTAATTATAAAAAGAAAGTTCCATTTTGAAATGGGCTTTTCTTAAAATTTATAGAAGTACAAAATTTAAAACATTGTAACAAAAATTCAATCAAATGTTTCCAAATTTTGAAAAAAAAATAGAATGCCAGAAGGTGGGAAGTAGGCAGCAGTTTAGCAAAAACGAAAAAGTGGGTTATTGTTAAAGGGAGAAATGCAAAATTGCTTGCTATCATCATCTAATAAATGAAAACCAGAGCCCATGATTGACATTTCTCACTTTAGTGCAGGGTTTTCAGAAAAATCTCAAGTACCTAGCAAGATTGGACCCAATATGTACAACAAAGACTTCAGCCAAAAATGTAAATCGATTATATATATGCATTATTTAATGTTTCTACTGTATGATCTCACATCAAAACCATAAATATTTGCATAATGTAAATATACAAATTATGGATAGAGAAAAAGAACTATCAGTCAAATAATGAATAACACGTTAGCTGCAATAAATGAAGGCAAATATGAATTTTTCATTATCTTACTGATGGATAAGAAAATAATCTTCTCCTCCTACACGCGCCCTACAACAAAAAAGGAAGAAATAAGATCAAGGAATTCCATTAGAGATAAGTTCAAAAGGCAAAAGATTGTCATAAAAAAATAAACCAGAAAATGGCATCAATAAACATTATAATAGAAAAAAACATAACAGAGTGCTAAAAATGTTAATTGAACCTTATAAATCTTACCTCCTGTGTGAGATGTAAATTATTTCTGAATAACTTTTTCTCTTGATATTGTAAAGTACAATGACGCCGACTATCCCAGACCTATAAAAAGTGGTCGAGACAAACAAAAGTGATAAAAATTTCAATAAGAATTGAACACAAAATGGAAAGAGAATAATGAAGAGGAAAATCTTGACACAATAGTCTAAGCTATTCTAATACAAATTCCCCATAATAGTTAGATTAAAGTATGTGGCATCATTGCCTATTGTCATGCATAACAACCAACAATATAAACATACGGAAGATTTAGATACATACCACTCAATTCCTATGTATTTACATATCTAATGCTAAAATTTCAATTTTTACATACATCGAACCTTACCTATGCATGAAAAGTGTATTTCATTTTTTTAAATTTAAAATGGTGGTATGTTTGATGTGATATGAAAGAGACATACATGTAAGAAGTAAAGTTTAAGTGTTAGATATGAAAAAAATATAAGAATTAGGTGGTATGTATATGAATGCCCCATAAAGATTAAGAAAAGTAATAAAAGGTCAAAGCAGGACCTTCTTCTTAGATCCTCACAATCACACAAATATAAAGCAATGAACGGACCTCATAATGATTAAGATAGGCATGCACCAAAAACACACCAAGCAAATATAGAAAAATGGAGAATTACAAGGCACGCCTCTATGAAACCTTAACAAAACTAAAATCTATATATTTTTCGAAGATAGAAGTCAAGACATCTAAATGCACACCCAATTCAACTTCTAATAAAAAGGGGCATTCACATACATACCACTCAATCCTTATGCATTTACATATCGAACACCTAAAATTTTCTTTTCGCATTTCTGCTGCCGAAATCTTTGATATCACATAAAAAACGCCACTACTTTAACTTTTAAGAAGTGAAATACACCATTTCATGCATAGTTAAGATGACATATATGTAAAAATTGAAGTTCTGGCATTAGATAAGTAAACACATAGGAAATGAGTGGCATGAATGTAAATAAAACCACAGTAGAATCAGCTGCAACATCATAAATTTACACAAAAAGCAAACATAAACGCTTGAACATTTCAAGCCAAATATTAATGTAACGACTACAGCAATATACAAACAGAGATAAGATGGGCAAGGTGCAGAGCAGAACTAAAAAGGCATAGAATTCAAAGATTGTAATTGAAGAAGTACGCAAAAACAAAAAAAATAATTCAAGTTTAGGGTTAAATCAAATAGCAAAAGGATTGGAAAGAGACAGCAGCAGAACAAATAAACAGGGTGGCGTAATAACATTATAGGACGAAAGCAATCCCAAAAAACCCCTCTTCGTCAAACTAGAAACTTTGCTGGGAAGAATCAGCCGAGCCATTCAGCCAAAGCCGATCCCTTCAAGTTCTGAAAGAAGATCAAACCATTCTAAACTTTCATAGAGCCAAAGCAAGCAAATATGAAATCGTAAAAGATGGCCATAAGAGCACCTGCTGCACCAGCTAAGTAGAACTTAACCCTAGGCGGACAAATAGACAGGGTTTTTTACGATAAAATGTGGATAAATAGGATGATGGACGAGGAAATTCCCAAATTATTGAGAAAATCATCAAAAAAATCAATGAAAAAACATTCTAAATGATTAAAAACAGGTAATTCTATTGGAATACAAGAAAAAAATGGATCAAAATTGATTTTTTTTAAATCAGATTTACCTATTGATCGGATTGAACACAGAAACGCGATAAGATTCTCACACTGGAACCAGAGAACAGAGACGTCTTCCGAGGTTTTAAATAGCTGAATTTAACATTTATTTTACGTTTTTTAAATTATATTTTTGCCCGTTAGAAAATCTTTATTTACGGCTGTACCGTGGCCGTACGGAAAGGGATTGTCTCCCAGGGATCCATATTTGCAAGATTTGCGTATGGTAAAATTCATATTAAAAAATGATATATTTATATCGCAATATAAAATAGTATATTTTAGAGAGTAAAACTAGTTTTATGATTAAAATGATAATATATAATTATTTTATAATATAAATATTTTCATAACTAGACGTGATCGACCACCCGTCGATCATTTTCTCGTCTGTGGGACAAGAGATTTTTGTAATCATCAATTAATAGTGAATTTTATGACTGTGACAGACCCCGTGATTTTTTCCATTTATGAGTTTTTGCTTGTAAAAACTTCTAGTATCATTACTCATTACTAATTATTCTCTTTCACCTGAGTGTGTCTTGAATTCTCACACAACACTAAGACGATAATCCATTACTCTACCACAATGAATTTTCTAGCACGCATCACCATTAAAAAAATTTTGATAAATTGATACTAAGATCAGATAATAAGACTCAATTTTAAATTAATTATTACATATGTATTTCTTTATTTAGACACATTTTAAATATTTTAAATAGCAATTATTATTTGTAATATTGACATATAATAGATTTATTTATTAAGCAAAAAATTATTAAAAATTATTGGGAATCTGATATTCATCTATAATATTCTCTATTTATTTATTCTTTAACTCTTTCATCGACCTCTATTTTTTTTTCTATGCTCTATTATTATTTTTTGGAAGATTTACATATATATTATTAGCATGATTAACAAAAATAAATCAATGACATTAATTGCCCTGATATGGATCAATGATATTAATTACTCTGATATGCATTAATTGACCTGATATGGTGTAATTAACGCCGATTAATTCTCGTTTATAATTTATTTTCTTTCTTATTCTAAAATTTAAAATACATGTATAAATACCACCTCTTATACATTGTAATTGAACAACAAGAAATACAAATCTCATTTATGTTATTATGGTATCAGAGACATTCTTCTGATCTTCTCGCCTCCTCTGAATTTCTTGGCTTCAGTTCTGTTTCTCCGGCAAGATCTTGGCCTCGGTGAGATCTCGGCTTCAGTTGTGTTTATCCAGCGAGATATTGGCTCCAGCAAGATCTTGGCTTCAGTTGTGTTTCTCCAGCGAGATATTGGCTCCGGTGAGATCCTTGGCTTCAGTTGTGTTTCTACAGTGAGATCTTTGCTCCAGCGAGATCTTGGCTCCAGCGAGATCTTGGCTTCAGTTGTGTGTGCGGATCTCTCCGGCAGGACCTTTAACTTAGGCGATCAGCTCTCTGTCACCTCCACTTCCAAATGGAGAAATTTGATATTGCAAATCCTATTGCAATGGTCTTGACTGGTTCTAACTATAATATATGGGTCCAAGAAATGAAAAATTTATTGATCGGTCGCAAGCTTTGGCAAGTTGTCACTGGAGATATCAATAAGCCAACAAAACAACAAAATGAATCTGATGACAATTTTGTTGAACGCCTTGAAGATTGGGATAGCAAAAACCATTAGATTATTACTTGCTTTCGTAACACCTCTATTCCGTCCATTCACATCCAATTTGCTAATTATGACACTGCAAAAGAAATTTGGGAGTTCTTGACCAATAGATATCAGACCACTGGACTTGACCATTACTTTCAGTTGTGGACTACGCTTCACAATATGAAACAAGAACCTGGTCAATCCGTGAATGATTTTCTTGCTCAAGTTCAGCCAATCTGGAATCAACTATCTCAGGCGAAACTAAGTGAAGATCATCTTCATCTTATTCAAGTTCTCATGGCTCTCTAACCTGAATATGAAGTCGTTTGAGTCTCTCTCCTACACCGACATCCTCTTCCTACATTAGATATGGTTGTACAAGTAATCCTTTTTGAAGAAACTCACCTCAATCTGAACAAGAATTCGAATTCTGAGATTGCTCTAGTAACTACTTATCAGAAATCTGGCAACAACACATGTAGGAATTGCAAATAAACTGGTCATGTTTTTGCTAATTGTCCGACTGTCGAATGCAAATATTGTCATACTCGTGATCATATTCTTGAGAATTGCCCGACTCGTCCTCCACGACCAAAAAGCGGGGTCTCTAAACCCAAGACCATCTCGAAGCCTGACATTACTTCCATCTCTGTTGCTGCCACTAACAGTTCTACTGCTATCACTATGAGTGATATTGAAGCACTATTCAATAGGTTATCTCTTCCAATACATCTGTGTCCATGTCTATCACTCCGGGTAACCCTCATTGGCTTTATGACTCTACCTGTTGTAACCATATAACTAATAATGTTAAAATGTTGTCTACAGCATCACAATTTCTTTCTTACCATCGATCCACGCTGCCAATGGTAGCAAAATGAACATCACTCACACTGGTCATGTATCTACCTCCAATCTTAGTCTTCTTGAAACCTACGGTATCCCTAACTTAGCCCTCAATCTTATCTCTGTTGGTCAGTTATGTGAATAAGGGCTAAATGTTAACTTTTCCCCTTCATATTGTGAGGTACAGGATCCACATACGGGACAGATTCTTGGGACGGGTCGCAGGGTGGGTCGATTATTTGAGCTTGTATCTCTGCATCTTCCCTAAAAATTTCTATCTACTGCTACAACTACCGACTCTTATATTCACCAATAGCACTTTCGCCTTGGTTATGCCTCAGCCAATAAAATTCAGCCTTTAATTTCGCTTGGCTTGTTAAGATCTATAAAGTTTGAGTCATTTAATTGTTTAAAGTTTCAACTTGCAAAGCAACCTACATTGTCGTTTAATCTTAGTAATTCAATTTCAAAAAGTCCTTTCGACTTAGTTCATTCATACATATGGGGTCCTGCCCCTATTCCTTCTATAAATGGCTTTCGTTATTTTGTGTTGTATATTGATGATTATTCTCGTTTTACATGGATCTATTTTTTGAAAAATATACATGAATTGTCAAAAATTTACACTTCATTTACTAATATGATTAAAACTCAATTCTCCTCTACTATTAAAAATCTTCGAACTGACAGCGTTATGGAATATCGGGATTCTTCCTTACTCTAATTTCTCAATCAACAAGGTACATTGGTTCGACGCTCTTGTCCTCGCACTTCCCAACAAAATGAACGAGCTGAAAGAAAACATTGTCATATTATTGACTTTGTTTGTGCCCTTCTTCTTTCTGCCTCTTGTCCTGAAAAATTTTGGGGTGAAGCAGCTCTTACTGAGTCTACAAAATTAATCGAGTCCCTACCTTAGTTCTTAAAAATACATCCCCTTTTGAAAAATTGTTTGGGAAGTCTCCTGAATATTCCCTACTTAAGCCATTTGGTTGTGCCTATTTTGTTCATTTACAATCCCATGAACATATAAAATTAGAACCACGTGCGCGTTTATGTTCTTTTCTTGGCTATGGAATTGAACAAAAAGAGTATCGTTGTTGGGATCCTATCACAAATAAACTTCGTGTATCACGTCATGTCACCTTCTGGGAAAACACCATGTTCTCTTCTCTTTTTGAATTTCACAATCCCGCCAATATTGACTCTATGTTTCAAATTGACTCCTCAATTGAGTTATTTCCAAGTCCTGACACAGAGAATTCTGATACGCTCGATAATAGGCCTTCTACACCTGCTCCTATTGAGTCTGCTCCAGCTACTGATCATGCACCTACACCTGCACCTAGCCTTGACACCACTCTTCGTTGTTCTACCCGAGTAAGAGAAACTCCTCGTTCCCTTATTAAT
Organism: Papilionanthe hookeriana x Papilionanthe teres; assembly: GCA_022702705.1. Classification (NCBI taxonomy): domain Eukaryota; kingdom Viridiplantae; phylum Streptophyta; class Magnoliopsida; order Asparagales; family Orchidaceae; genus Papilionanthe; species Papilionanthe hookeriana x Papilionanthe teres. Next base: position 42,875,382 of record CM040438.1, read on the forward strand.
TTCCATTGTTATTCTGCTATTGCAGCGCTTCACAAACCTCGCTCTTATCGTGAAGCAATTACTGACCCTCTTTGGCAGCAAGCTATGTCGGAAGAACTTCAGGCTTTGGAGAAAACTCATACTTTGGACTTAGTCGATCTTCCTCCTCATAAGTCTCTTATTGGCTGTAAATGGATTTATAAAACCAAGACTCTCTTAGTAGCCAAAGGTTACACTCAAGAATATGGGATAGATTATGAAGAAACATTTGCTCCCGTTGCTCGATTAACATCAGTACGTAGTCTATTAGCTAATGTCGTAGTTCATAAATGAAAGCTTCAACAGATGGATGTCAAAAATGCTTTCCTCCATGGTGATTTGTCAGAAGAAGTGCAAATGCATCCTCCGCCTGGTTATCATTCTCCTCATAAAGTCTGCAAGCTCCGACGAGCCTTTTATGGATTAAAACAAGCTCCTCGAGTCTGGTTTGCCAAATTTAGTTCTACTCTTGCTCCACTTGGATTTATATCTATTCCACATGATTCAGCACTGTTCGTTGGTCGAACAGACCAGTGTATTGTACTTCTGCTACTTTTACGTTGACGATATGATAATAACATGTAATGACATATTTGACATCTCCAAATTACAACATTTGCTCAGTTAATGTTTTGAAATGAAGGACATTGGTAATCTCAGTTATTTTTTTGGGGCTTGAAGTTTCTCATAATTCTGAAGGTTATTATCTTTCTCAAGCTAAGTATACATCTGATCTATTTTTTTGGAGCGAGCATTACAGATAGTAAAACTATATCAACCCCCTTGGAACTCAATTGCAAACTTACTCCTCTCGATGACACTCCTCTTGATGATCCTACTCTATATCGACAACTCGTGGGAAGTCTTATTTATCTCACTGTTACTCGACCTAACATATCATATGCCGTTCACTTAGTCAGTCAGTTCATGTCTGCCCCTCGCTTATCACATTTTTCTGCAGTTCTTCGAATACTTCAATATATTAAAGGCACTCTTTTTCATGGTCTGCATTTTTCTGCTCACTCCTCTTTGGTGTTATCCGGCTACTCTGATGCTGATTGTGATAGTGATCCCACAGATCGTCGCTCTACCACTGGTTATTGCTTCTTCTTAGAAGATTCTCTTATCTCTTGGAGTAGCAAAAAACAAACATCTATTCCTCGTTCCAGTACAGAATCCGAGTATGGTGCTCTAGCTGATGTCACATCAGAACTACATTGGCTACACTGGTTGCTATCTGATATGGGTGTCCAACAATCTTCTGCTACTATACTTCATTGTGATAATAGAAGTGTTATTCAGATTTTTCATAATGATGTTTTTCATGAGCGTACTAAACATATTGAAATTGATTGTCACTTTATTTATCATCATGTTACTCAGGGCACCATACTTTTAATTCATGTTCCCTCCGCTAACCAAGCAGTTGATATCTTCACCAAAACTCACCCTCCTACATAGTTTCAAGATCTACTGAGCAAACTCAAGATGACATCCACCATACCATCATGAGTTTGAGGGGGGGTGTGTGTTAGCATGATTAATGAAAATAAATCAATGACATTAATTGCCCTGATACGGATCAATGATATTAATTACCATGATATGCATTAATTGACCTGATATGATGTAATGATAGTAATTGCCCGATATGGTGTAATTAACGCCGATTAATTTCCGCTTTTAATTTATTTTCTTTCCTATTCTAAATCTTAGAATACTTATATAAATAACACCCATTGTACAATATAATTGAACAACAAAATATATAAATCTCTTTTATGTTATTACATATTACACAATTCTTATTATTTACATATCTCACATCAAAATTTTGATATTTATATTTATAACATTTTGATTTCATAAAAAAATAACATGAAGGTGTATCTAACTTTTTAAAAATTAATAAAACATTTATTTTTATGTAATATTAAATATTTGAATATTATCCATATAAAAATGAAAATTTAGACTTTAGATATATAATTTTTTAAACTACTTAAATCCATAATCATATATATAGAGAGATATTATATTTTCTTGTTTTTTGCTATTTTAAAGTCTATTTAAGACAACTGCCCCCAAAGCCTTTATCTTTTTTTTTAATATATAAATAAACAATTTATAAAAAGGAAAAGCTATAAATTGATAATAATATTAATATATTTATTGTACTTTAAGTGTGTAATAAGCAATACTTTACGATAGCGTATTTTGTAAAATATTTACAATTATAGCTACGTACGGCTTTCTTTGGTTTCTGCCTTGCCCTATACGGTTGTATTGAAATAATGAAAATTTATATGCATACATAACACAAAATTCTTTGGTATTTACATTTCTAACATCTAAAATTTGATATTTATATTTATAACATTTCTATGCCTTCTAAAAAGGTTACAAATAACATTTGGAAGATTTACATACATACATCATAATTCCTATGTATTTAGATATTTGACACCTAAATATCAATTTTTACAATTATAACACCTTATTTATGTATAAGACTGTGTATTTCACATTTTAAAAATTAAAATATTGATATTTTTTTATGTGAAACGGAAATTTTGGGTAGTATAAATGTAGAAAGTAAAATTTACGTGTTATATATGTAAATATAGTGGAATTGGGGGGTATGCATGAAAATGTCCCAAATAATTTTTATGTAAATATAAAAGTTTAGGTGTTAGATATGTAAATATATAAGAATTGTGTTATATGTACGTAAATTCCCTTTAAATTAAAATGGAGATTTGTATCATATCATACCATTCCTATGTATTTACATATCTAACACTTTCATTATTTTTACAATGATAATATGTTCCCTATGCTAAAAGGAAATATTTTACCTTTTTTTTTTTTTTGAAGTGGGTAAAAATGATATTTTTGATGTGATGTGAAAGATTTTGGTGCTATAAATCTAAAATCAAAATTTAGGTGTTAGATATATAAATATATAAGAATTATGTGGTATATATGTAACTGCCCCTTAAAAATAATGAACAAAAAATGAGTAATTTGGGACAATTTGAGATAACTTTCTATTTTTTATTTTTATCTTTGTTATTAATGTTTTGTTTTTATTTTAGTTTTTTTTTTTTATGTTTTTAGAAAAAATATTTACTATTGTTATGATTTGTATATTTTTAAAAAATAAAAATATAAAACATATATGATTGGAGTATTTTTTATTTTATTAAAAGAAAAAAAAACTTATATTTTTTTTCGTAAAATGGTTGATTCAAGTGTATACGAGATGCCTTCTTTGTGCTCGTTGTAGGCAATTGTAACTTATCGAATAATCTGCCGATGTTCGATTAAAAATAATCTGTTGATAATCTAGTATGCGTGATTATTACAAAATTTTATTATTTTTGGAAAAGACAAACCGCAGCCAGAAAGCTGTCACCGCACCTAGATAGGTGCGGTGTGAAAAAGCTATTTTCTGAGTTTTGAAAACGCATAAGCTGTCAAAACGCGGTTTACCCAAACAGGTAAGGTGTGTTTTAAAAACACTACCGCACCAAATAAACTGCCCTAAACAGACTCTTATTCTACCAGCACATGTGGACGGTCGGGTGGCAAACAACGGATTGTGACGAACAGGCGGCGAGTAGCGGCGGGGGGCGAGCGGAGGCTACGGCTGGTAAAATCTTGCAAAGGCGAGCGATTGCTGCCAGGGGTCGGCGGCGCATGGTTGCGGGCTGCAGCAGCGAGAGGTGGCGGACGGCGAGGCAGGTAGGCAAGCGGCTAGCGAGTGAGGTACGGCAGTTGGCGGCGAGCAGCGGGTGGGTGGACAGATGCCAACAGACCGCAACGGCAGGCGCTGTGGAGATCGTGGTGACTGAAGGCGAAGACTGGCGGGAGGTGGCTGACAGTGGTAGCGACGACGACGGCAGTTTGGCGGTAGTCCACGGAGGCGGCTTGATGTTTCGGCACTTTATATTTGAATTAAATTTTATTTATTATCAAAATTTTATTTATTAATCTTAGTTCTCTAACAACCACGATGGTGATATTCCTTAATCCTTTGACGACTCCTAATAAAACAGTACTTCTACATTTAGAGCACATTGATGTATTCGGTCGGTTTTGATAGATCGATTTTAAAAATTGATCAAACTGATTGCAACATAACTCTAAAATTGAAAAAGCCAATTCAATCTAAGTTTTGATACAATCAAATCATTGAACCGAAATTTAATTCTGTCTAAACAGTTCGACTGTGAACAAAAAGTAGTTTAATTGTTTATTGGAAGTTTTGCTACGAGCGAGCACTATGAATTGCATATCTTTTCTATGTAATATCAATTTAATTTCACAAATCATCTATTTATTTCAATCAAATGTCGCATATAATAAAAATTTAAATTTTATTAACATTATTCCACGTGAAATAAAAATATAAAAAAAAATAATTAAATTTATGTTTTTCAATTTGTTCGGTTAAATGAAAACTTGAATCAAACCGAAAACCAAACATTAAAATTTTAAAAATTAGAAACCGAAATGAATTTTTGAAACCGAACCGAACCAATCAAACTCGATCGATTCGGTTCAATGTTTCGGCTTGGACGAACAATGCACACCTCTAGTCCGATATACATTTTTCATGACAAGATAAATGAAGACATCTACTTGTTCTTGAATGGAGGCTAATATGGAAGCACAACAAAGTCTCTAGGGATTAAAGCAAGCATCCAATCAATATAATAGAAGTTTAATCTAATGGCTTTATGCATAAGATCAACTTATTAGAAGTTCTTGCTTACAAAATAATAACAATATAAAAAAATAATTTTGGATGTTTTAGAAAATAATTTATCTTAACTAAACAATAAAAAATATAAAATATTAGTAAAATAATTTTGCACAAATTTAAAAAAAATAATAAATAATAACGTCAACACAACACAAAGTGATGCGAACCATGTTATTAATTAATAACTAATAGAAGTTTAAGATTATAAGGATATGTTATAAAGGAGGCATAGATAAAATGTAGAATATTACTTAGTACATCTTCACTTTAGATATAGAAGATATTTGCACTATGAATGATATTTGAATATATTGATTACAACATGCATATTCTTCTAAGGAAAGAGTCAATACATATGCAACTTGCTTGAAATAAGGCATCACTAGTCAAAATCAAAGGAGAAGAGTGGAACACCTCCACTAATATTTTCACAAAAAATGATATCTATCAATAGGTTAAAGCTTTATGAAATGAATCATCCTAAATGAAAGTACTGAGTGATGTAATAGAAAATATTTTAGAGTTGTTTGATTGGCAATAAAAAAAAATATTATAATGCATTTCTTTTATAGGAATTTTTGAAAATACCGTGTAAACGAAGTGCAAAATTACTACGTATTTAAAATTTTATTGTTTAGTTTGATTTCAATGCATTTGAAATTTATTGGATTTGGGTTAGTTATAAATACAATACTATATGTAAAGTGTTACATGTTTCCATCACTGACCATTGCACCCCTAACTCCCACCATCTTATTCGTGTTGCCCCCTTCAGCTATTGACTACCAGACACACATTGTCGTCAACTCCTGCCCTCTACGATAACCACCCACTAAGTGATGTATTCTACATTGATTTTATTTTTCTTTATACAAAACCAAAAATTTATCAAATTTTGCATTTATTTTACAAAAGAACGGAACAACTCCAAAATATTTTAAGTATAATAAATTAAATTTACTTTGTATCAATTTTACACTAAGTATTTTTTAACCAATAAAAAACAACCACTATTAAAATTAGTTTCACACATTGACTAAATTTTCATATCTATATTATCAATTATTAAACTTATGGAACCAAATTTTCATATATAAAATCTTTATAATACATATCTAAATCTACACGCGAAATTCAAATCTTTGAATAATCCATTTTTTGGACTTTAAAAATATTTTAAAATTTCTCTCTTATAAAGATAATTAAAATATCATTTAATTATTTGGACAGATCTAATGGTATCTTAAGAGACGTTATAATAAAGCATATGATTTCAAATTTCTGTTTTTGTTACCATTATAATAAAACCTTTGAAAAAATTACATAAAACAAATATTAGGGAGAGAGAGAGAGAGAGAGAGAGATGAGAGAGAGAAAAAGTGGAGAAGAGGCTACCTGTGGGAATAAAAACTGTTGCAGGTAAAAGAAATGTTTGTCATCAGTAGTAAAAATTATTACATCAGGACTCCGCACGTAGAGCTATGTGCGGAGTCTATTAGGATCGCGCCACCCGGCGCGCGCGAGAAAAGAAAAAGAAAAAAATCAGAATAACACGGAGAATATTCCCCCATGTTATTCATGTGTTATTGTATGTTATTTATGTGTCATTGTGTGTTATTTTGTTTCGAGAATATTCCCGGTGTTATAATAACATAATAACACATGAATAACACATGAATAACACGGGAGAATATTCCTCATGTTATTCTGACTTTTTTCTTTTTCTTTTCTCGCGCGCGCCAGGTGGCGCGATCGATCCTAATAGACTCCGCACGTAGCTCTACGTGCGGAGTCCTAATGTAATATTTTTTCCATCAGTAGACATATTTAATCATATATCTAGAAAATATTATTGTAACAGAAATATAACAGAAACATACAAAGTTTCATTTGTATTAAAAAAGAAAATGCCCACTTGACAATATTTCCTATTTCTACTATTTTCTTCATTTCACTCAGCTTCTTTGACTAAGCTTTGAAGACCCAAAATGGCATCCTAATTCTGGATCATATTTTAGTAGCATGAGAGGAGTTATTGAGATTAATCAACAGCAACTGGTTGCATCAGCTCTGCCTCTTTCTTTAAATCTTCAAATAAAACAGATGATAGATACCTCTCTCCCAGGCTTGGATGAACAGTCTGCTCCACAAAGTTTAGTATTTACAAACTTACATCACATCAACAATATGGTAAGAAATTCAACAAAAATACTTTGAAATTACAAATAAAATAAAAAAATGGAGGAACTTTTTGGTTGGCTTATGGATTTGAAACAAAATAATAAAAAAAATAATAATAAGTGTGGTAAATATCTATGACAAAAAAAGATAGAAAACTAAATGCAGCAATGGCGGAGAAAGATGGTGCCATGATTAAAATGGATCTACACCAACATAGTAGTGAAGGATGAAGAAAGGAAGAACATAAGGCATACATAAATCTTACTGTGCATTTGTGACTGCGCATAGAATGGAAGTTTCTAAATTAAATAGAATAGAATAGAATAAAAATACTTACTGATGACTACCGGCTCACTCACCTCACTATTTACTATTGATTGACCGACTGATTGACCGACTAACAAATTGTATGTCTGATTGTGCCTGCCTGCACGACTCTCTGTCCCTCGGTCTCTCATTGTCTATCTCCATCTCTCTCCCACTGTCTATCTCTCTAATTGTTTCTCTCTCTATCTGTCTCTCTATTTATTTTTCCGTCTCTCTATTTCTTTCTCTATACACCTATCTATCTACCTATATCTCTATCTCTAAACTTATCTCTCTCTCTCTCTCTCTCTCTCTCTCTCTCTCTCTCTCTCTCTCTCTCTCTATATATATATATATATATATATATTATTTATCTCTCCATCTGTCTCTGTCTATTTGTTTAATTGGTTATCTTTCTTTGTCTATCAATGTCTTTCTGTCTCTGTCTGTCCATCTATCTGTCTCTTCGTTTTTATTATGTGGAGTTTGATTGTGTTCTTCATTTGGTCACTCAAAACCCTCGGTTTCGTATGTCGATCAAGCTTGACGGTGAGGTTGTCGCGTGCAGGGGGACACAATAGGTTGTTCCCACTATTTTAGGTTTGGGGCATTGCCTTCAAAAAATTTTTTCTATACCTAGCACTCAAGTGTCGGAACAGTAACGCCCCGATATTGAGGCTAGGTGCACGACACTCCAACACATGCAGAGGAGCTCCAAAACACTTAGATGCTGCGCCACAATGCAAACCCAAGTCTACGTTTCAGAACCCGGGAGTATGACATTGCAACACTTAGATGCAGCACTACAACGCATCGTAGGAACGCCATAGTGCCACAACGCCTCCAGTGCCAATAATCGAATGTAGACAATTTTCACTTAAAAGTTTCAGCTTTGTTATTGAAAATGTGTGTCGAAGGATTGGATTTTCGAGTTTCTCTTGTGCGAAGGATAGAATGAGAGTGCGAAGGAGAGAATGAGAGTATTAAAGTGTTCCGAATAGAGCAGAGTCTTGAGTGTTGTATAATTTGTACAATTCTTCTCATTTTTATATAGTAAATTTCTTAGTGCGGTGTGACTGTGGTTTTTTCTTGCCCTCTGATTTTTCCATGTTAAATCTTGTGTTATCTATGATTTCTAATTTTGTGCGCTTCTGTTCTAAGTTTTGCTTCAATTCTCTCGAATCGGTTTTCGCACCTCTCGCAAGAAATGCTATCAGAGTTGGGTTTCTGAAATTCTTTAGTTCGAGTAGGAGAAATGGTTGCTGAATTGAGGAATAAGGATGAGAAGTTCAATAGTTCGAACTTTGCTCTTTAGAAAACATAAATTGAAGATTTGTTTTATATATATATATATAACCTGTATTTGCCATCAACATAATCAACAAAAATTCAGAATTAATGATTCTGGAAGAATGAGAAGTTCTTGATCGAACAACCTTAGGTTTGTCCGTCTTTCACTTTCCTTGTATGTTATTTTTTTTTACATTGTAAATGAGATGATTACTGTTGATCTCATGGTTTTACTAACAAGAATATATAAGAAGCCGTCAGCTGGAAATAAAGTTTCTCATGAAGTGGTTAATCAATATGAAGATGGTTGATAATAGTTCGGTGGCTAAACACTATAATAATTTCAACACTATGACAAACCAGTTGTGTTTCGTTGTCATCAAGTTTAATGATGATGTTAGGGCACTGTTACTCTTATCTTCATTATCAGATAGTTGGTATGAACTTATTACTGCAGTGAGTGACTTTTCAAAAAATATGAAGTTGAACTTTGATGAAATTGTGGGTTTAGTGCTCAATAAAAAAATTCACAAGAAGGAGAGCAGTGAAATTTCAAATTCTGCTTTGAATGTTGCTATTAAGAAAGGAATCTGGATAGAAACATAGACAGAGAAAGATCCAAGCATGTCAACAGAGAAAGATCCAAGCATGTCAGGGAGTGAAAAAGGCGGAGGTGAATGCTGAAATTGCATGAAGAAAAGTCACACTAAGAATGACTGCAAAACGCCAAAGAAGTTTGGTGGTGGAGATCCAGATAGAAAATCATCTAAAAATGCTCCTCAAATGAAATCCAAAGCGACTCACTTATTTTATCCATAAATGACATCGAATCATGAATAGTAAATTCATGTGTCTCTTTTCGTGCTAGCCCCAACAAAGAAGTGTTTAAAAACTGCACTCAATGTGATTTAAAGAATGTTTATTTGAGAGATAATAAGATCTGATGTATTATTGTGAAATGGTTATGTTAATATCAGGTTACAAAATAGATGAGTCTAAAAAGTGAATGAAATTAGACATGTTCTATGTTTGAGGAAAAATTTGATTTTTGTGAATCAGCTTGTAAGGTTAGGGTATATGATTACTTTCACAGGTGATTCGTGAAAGGTGGCTACAGGGACAATGATGATGGTTCGAGGTGGTGATTTTTTTTTTACAAAACAACTATAGACCTCAGAAGACTTTAATAATAATGATCGGATACAACATTCAAAGAATAATATATTACCTTGAATGATAGAAATATTACCTTAAATTGGATATAATCATCTAGATGAAATATTTATGGGTCGGCAGAATCAAAATTTTTCTCACAATTGTAAGACAATATATAATTCTAGGGATCTCGTTTTCTACAAGAGCAAGCTATCATAGTTAATTACATCTCTAGAATCATAGACTCTAAAGAAAACTCTTGATTAATGCATAAACCAAATTGTTCGAGATTAAGCTTTAGAATGATGAATGGGGCTTACAAAACAAGGGCCCATTGAGAGCTATATCTGATGGGAAATGGGGTGTAAACGAGCCCAGGCTCAGCTCGTGTTCGGCTCGTTTGTATTTCGAGCTCAAAAAGTGTGTTGGTGTTCGACTTGTTTGCTTAGCGAGCCGAACACGAACTGTTCACGAAGAAAGAGTCCTTTTGACAACCCTAATCACATAACCATAAGATGTTAAGGGTTGGGACAATATTTAAAAATTATTGTTTATATTAAAACAACATTAGAATCTAATTTAATAAATTTTATTCTATTTTCTTAATTAATATTTTTAATTGATTATAAATCTTTGTAGTCTTGTAGTCAATTAAATTTTTTAAAATACTAATCATCAATATATATATATATATATATATATATATATATATATATATATATATATATATATATATATATATAATTGACGAACAGTATTTCGAGCCAACATAAGACGAACGCGAACGAGCAAACTTTGTTTGTGTTCGGCTCGTTAACTTAGCGAACGAGTCAAACACGAGCTTCTTAACGAGCTGTTTGCGAACAACAAGCCGTTTAGGCAGCCCTATATGGGAAGTGATTTTAGAAAAACTTAAGATAGTGAATTTAAATTAATCATGTTAGGTCAAGAGAATATTCAAGAACACTTGATTTGACTAATATAAGTAATTAGGAACCCCAAACTAGAAATAGAGTTACGTAAGAAAGATTTTTAGATGGAAAATAAAACACTGACTCTACAAGGAATACTAAGAGGTGGACTAACCTAGACCATGAGAATAATGTACCTGATCAAGATGCCCAAATCTTTTCGTCGTCCCAGGCACATTGGTATTTGTCCACAATCAACAACCTTATAACCAGGAATCCTCCTCAAATGTCGTAGCTCAGAGGATTCATAGTCTCGAAATAGTTTGAAATACCTTCATCTGTAACCATGGTTACATCCTTCCAGGCTATTCCCTCTAGCTTCAGGGGGTAGGTTGTTTGTTTTATAAGTCCTAGTCCTTAAAGCTAACTAGAGTACCTATACTAACCTAGGCTTCTATATTCAACCTAACTTGAGGTAAGTTCAGTGTTTAAGTTAGCTAATCTAGAGTTCATGTCGGATCTTCCTAGGGTTGATTCTCGTTCTTTATCTTGGTGTATTTTAGATGTTTATTTGGGGTTCAATTTTTAATTCATGTTTTTTATTTTATCTCCTAGGTTTTGTTAGTCATGATTAAGAAATCAAGATGTTCCTAATTTTTTATTAAAATTTTTATTTGTGGAAAAAAATCACTTTATAAGAGGTTTTCCACTCCCTTTTTATTTTATATATATTTTTATTTTTGTTTTGAAGCATACACATGAAGCAACAAAAAGAAAATATGTTATTAGTCTTGGATTAAACTCGAGTTTAGGGCTGACCACGGGTCAACCACTTTATTTTGGGTAATTCATGTCATTTCAAGTCACTTGGATAATTTTGGGGTATTTCAGGTGGTTTCGGGGCACTTCTGGTTATTTGAGTGGTTGTAGGGTGTCTCAGGTCATTTGGGTGGTTTTGGTTGTTTCGGGTCATTTGGGTGATTTCGGGGTGTATTGGGTCATTTGGATTAGGTTGGACTAAAGCTAAGCTTGGTCGGGTCTAGATTGGGTCAAGTCTGAGTTTGTCGAAACCTGGGCTAGGTTTAGAATTTGGGTTAAGTTGGGCTAGACCTGAGTTGGGTCAAGTCCAGTTTGGGCCAGTTGTGGGTTAGGTCAAACCTGAGTTTGGTTTTAGGGTTTGAGTTGGGTTGGGCTAGACCCGAGGTTGGTAGGGTCTAGGTTGGGTCAGGTCTAGGTTGGACCAGGTCTGGGTTAAGTTTTAGAGTTTAGGTTAGGTTAGGCTAGACCCAAGCTGCGTCAGGTCTAGGTTGGGTCGGGTTAGACCTAGGTTAGGGCTTAGGGTTTAGGTTAAACCATTTTAGCGATTAGGATTACGTCGGGTTTTGGTTGACATTAGTCAAACCCAAACACAAGCCTACTCCAAGGCTATTGAGTTAACCTAAACTACATTTTTAAAACGCTAAAATTAAATGCTTAAATTAAACACTTAACTTAAAAGGAAATGGGAAGAGAGGAAATACTTATAAAGCGGCGGCTGATCGAAGAACTCAGCTTGATTGCTTCACCACTGAATTCCTTCACTTCCTTCCTCGAGAAGGATGAATAACCGCCTTGTATAGGCGACAGTGGCTGTCCTGGGTCGTCGATCAACGGGAGATCAATGGTCCGGATTACTCCGGTGGTTTTTTCCGCAGTCATCAATGGGTGTCGTATGTTTTCAGTTGTCCGATCAAATGGACGGTCGGGAAGAGGATCCGTAGACAAAGTGATATAGGATTAGGGGGTGTGGTCACGCCCCGGGCCTGGTGTGACCATGCTAGGCCAGACCTGGGCACAATTCCTTTTACTCAAGGTTCACAGGCAGTAGGACCTTTCTAGAAGCTCCATATGCCTCCAGAAACTACATGACTAAAAAATGAGGTCAACATATACAAGGACAAAAATAAAACGCAAGATATTCCACCTATTACTTATGATAACCCCTCCAAATCTATTGAGATAGAAGATATTATTGATCAGGAAGATTAAAAAAAAAGAAACATGTTTAATTAGATGAAGCGCGTGAAGTTCCTTAGAAACCTACTATTAAAGTCATGAGGTCTAGTAGAATCTCATGGCCGACACAGAGGTATTCTTCTTCATTGAACTATATATTGATGGCTGATAGTGGTGAACCAGTGCTATGATGAGAGCATTCAAATATATGACTCAAAGACGTGGGAGTTTATCCATTAATGTCAAATAAGGCGTGAGAATTTGCAAGTCTACTAAATGTAAAAAAGGTACTGCACAATAAGTTTACATACTCAAAGAAGAATCAAATGATAGCAAATGCTACAAGGCGATACTTGTTGTGAAGGGATTTTAACAAAAAAAAAAATGATTTGACTGCACTGAGATTTATCTCTTGTAAAGAAGGTAACAACTATCAGGCCGTGTGTTGACCTCGCTTTCGATCGTGCTCGTGTTAAAATTTCGCGACGATACCAAATTTCGACGCAATTTTGACGTGATTGTCGACGAGGTTGCCCTGACGACCTTGGACGGCGAAAAGGACTGCGCCGATGAGTCTGGAACATCGATTTCACTTAAAATCGACGTTAAGTTTGCGACGATACCCCGTCGGGTGCGAGAGTTATGATTTGGGGCGTATTTTCAAACAAATTAATTTTAAATCTTTTAAATTAAAATTTAAGCCCTAAAATTCTATTCTCCCTCACTCGACCTGCTCGGCTCGCTCGTCTCCCGTGCTCGAGCCCCGTAGGAGCTCTCCGCGACTCCTCTCCCGCGCTCGATTGTTCTCCTTTTTCGACCGTTTATCCCTCGAGCCTCTCGCGATCACTCCCACGGCTATCTCTCGCGCGAGTAGACGCGCCCCGCGGCATCCCGTCCGTGCGAACGTTATCCCTGCGGCGCGTGCGCAAGTGGCCCGAGGCTCCTTGCGACATTTTCCCCCATTCTCTCGTGCCTTACCCGAGCTTACTCGACTCCTTAGGTAGAGAACGGCACTCCTCCCTCCCCTTGGCCTATATAAGACCCATTTTAGAATATGGTTTAGGGTTGGCCCGAAAATCCTTGTGAGGAAGGGGAGGTGCTGTTGGATTGTTACCTGAACTCGCTATTCATTTCGTGTGCTTCCTCGTTGTCCGGTAACTTCCCTTTACCCCTCTCTTACTCTCGGCTTTGGCCCGTGGAGGTCGGTCACTTGCGTCGTTAGCTTGATTTGCCTTGTTTATGGTTTCGGCTAAGCATTTATATGTCATGAAGAGCTTTACCTACTTGCTTAAATGATGTTTTCTCATTCCCCCTCTTTAGTAGCATGTTAGTTTGTTCTTATATGAAAATCTGAGGGGTTTATTACATGAAGCATGTGTGGGAGTGGGATATGGCATGATATTAGGTCCTCCTTTTGCTTTATTTCGCTTAACATGGTGAAGTTTTAGCATGGCTTTAGCTTCTATTTTCTTTTGTTTAAAGCAAGTTGAGATTGATGGAATATGGTTTTGAGGTAAAGCTAGTCTCTCTTGATAGCATATGAGAAGATTGGGTTTAAATGTTTTAAGCTTCACTCTTAAAAAAGGAATGATTCATTTGGCTTTTTCAATATGCATGTGGGGCTCGGCTTTTACCCTTTGTAACTTTTTTTTAATTAAAATGGCATGTTGAAAAGAAGCTTAGTTCAATTTGAGAAGTTTCACGCTAGTTCTTATATAAAGCATATTGTGCTCTTACGTGTTAATATTTGGAAACTTAATTTCGGCTTCTATATCTTAGCTTCTTCATGTAAGCATGATTAACTAATTTGAAAAGCTTCTATGCTCATTCTTGCTTGCAAGCATATGGTAGTTGAGTTTTTAAAGATATATATGTGTTTTCGAGCTTTAAAAGGAGAATTTGCTTCAGCTTTTACGTTGGATTTGGATTTAATCGTGGTTGAATTGGTTTTAGCCTCATATGGCTTGGCTATTGTTGAGTCCCATCGTATTCTTTGTTCTAAGCTTAAATTCGGATTTGGTTCTGCCTATGCGGCTCGCTTTCTATTAGTCTTGTTGTTCCTCGTTTCAATTTAAAGTCGGATTTGCCTCACTTAGCTGTGGCTCGGGCCGGCTCCTTTAGCTTTCTCGATTTTGGCTTTATGTCGGGATTGCTGTAACTCGAGCTCGGGCTTCGTTCTCGCCTCGTTGCGTCTCGGTTTGGCTCTTTCGACACTTCCGGCTTTAGCTTTATGTTGGATCGTTTTAATTTAAAGCCGGGTTCGTTTTTCAGCCTTGTTGTGCTCGATTTGGATCCTTTGGCACTTCTTACATTGGTTCTATATCGGGTCGCTTTAACCTCGGAGTCGGGCTCGCTTTCAGCCTTATCGGGGCTCGTTGTTGATTCTTTTGATATTTCCGATTCGGCTTTACGTTAGAATTGTTGTAGCCCGGAGCCGAATTTATTTCCACTTCATCGTGGCTCGGTTTCTGGTTTTGTGTGGACTGGGGTTGGCTCCTTTAGCACATTTTGGCTCTGAATTTGGGTTGGGACTACTGTAACCTGATTTTAAGCTTATTCTTAGTCTTGTTGTGACTTGTATTTTGGTCCTATGAGGGTTCGGGTTGACTCTCTCAATACTTTTAGTTTTGACTTTGTGCTGAGTTTGTTTTGACTTCATACTTGGCTCGGGTTTTGAACCCTATGTTGGCTCGGTCTCACCTCTATAGTGTTTTCTTTGTTGTGGCTTTGGTCGAGAGCCTCATAGTGGTGATTAATGTGGTGATAGCTTTGCTTATTGCTATGTTTGAACTTGGAATTGATGGAAAATGTAATTCGAATTGTTTCTTATCCGCTTGGGAGTGAATCGGGCATCGATACTTAAGGCACTTTCTTAAAGATTTTATTTGATGGATTGGTGCTAGCTTGAGACTTTCGGACTGATATACTCACTTTCTTATGGATTGGAAGTTTTCCGATTCTCCTATCGTGATCCCGGCCCCGAGCCGCAGGTAGACTCATCGAGAGAGTCCGTGCCTTAGGGGTCGATATATGTGTTCGAGATTCGACGTATCCGGATTTTCATCGCAGTGCTCGAGTCCGGTAGTCGGTTCTCCCGAGTCATTTTTCTTTTCTTTTGTCGTTCGATTTGCGAAGTTTTTAAACGTTTTCGAAGGTCATCGTTTTTGGCTTAGTTTTATCCGAATGCAAGGGATACCCATTTCGGGCCGATCCAATCGTGTCCAGCTGAGAAAACGACGTCCCCGTAACCGATTCAAGAACCTCGGTCACGCTTTCAGCATTCTGTCGTTACATGTTTTAGGGCGAGCGGATTAACCTTCCTCCCTTTTTAGTCTCTTCGGTCCTGAGGTGTGTTAATCTCCTCTTCTTCCCCTCCTTATCGATTTACACGTGTTCCCCGCTTCACTCTGAATCGGCTTTGTTTTGTTGTTTTGGCAACGACGGCTGATGATGCTAAAGCGCACGCCGGCTGATAGAAGTAGAACGATATCCCATCCTACGACATCGTGACTCGCTTCGGTGCCCCGTGAACTGTAGGACGACGGTATCGTTCACCGCTATAAGCGCAAGCGGCACCCGTACCTTCTAGGATTGTTAGTGATCCTTCACCCGACGAATCGATTGACTCGTGGACAATCATGATTTTCAAAATCCGATTAAAAATACGATATTACATTTCGAAACAAAAAAATATATATAGCATCTTTCCACTACAATCTAAATCGAAAAACTCTCTTCGTATGCCCGAAACTCATGTGCACGCTAAAAATATAAATTTCAAAAACTATATTATAAAATCCTGTTCTCCACTTGTTGATTATCGGCTGTCGAGTGAACACTCTCCGAGTCGTGCTGATCGGACACCCTTCGTCGAGCGGCGGGTTTTATACACTCGTGTGACCTGCAGTAGCCTTCGACGACCCTTCGAGCAAGCATTACACGCGTTCGAGCCTAGCCCCGACCCAAGTGCTCGTAGCTTTCTTCGGGCTTTCGTTTGATTCTTGATGAAGCACTCGTGGTCCTTTTTCCGGATTTCCGAGGTTTTCGTGATTTTATTTTCGACTTTCGTTTGTTTTCTCGGGTTTTTCTCGTTATGAGTCGGCCTCCTCGCTTTCTCGAGCTTTTCGACGACTTTTTCCTTCTCTTGTTCGGCTTTTATGTGATACACTCTCGTCGGCTACACATGAGACGACTACGGATCTCCTGCGTATACAGTGTTCGTTTATTTTTACAAGTATGTTCCTTTATACACTCGTTGCTTACCGTATGCTCTCATCGTTGAAGACGTTATACTCGTACCTTGTCGCACGCTTTATCGTTTTTCCTGCGCTATATATCCCGTCATGAATCGTACAACACTTAAACATACTTGCATAGGACGTTTAGAAGACCTCGATCATAGGGCCACTCGATCGAACATTTTAACTCGCCATTCTGAAAACTCAACCTCTTCACTAAGCAGGAGCCTAGAGTCTGGCATGGTGGGCAACACGATCACCTTCGACAGCAGAGTGCATCTTCATCAGCAAGACTATAGGATAGCCCGGGAAATCAGCGAGGTCCGCTTTCGGATCTCTGATATCCCCTAGTCTCTTTCCCTTTGGATTCTACGATATAACATTTCAAACTTGAGATCAATTCTTTTAGTACACCTCCATATCTTTCTTCGTCGAAAAGTTTTATCCTTTCGACCTCCTCAAGATAATATTTCCCGATTTTTATCAAGAGCTTTCTTAAGCTGGTTTCGATCATTTAAGATGTAATTAACTATAAGTGTCATTTCTTATATGAGACATTTCCGAACCCAAACTTAAAATAAACACTATTTAATTCTTTATATTAAATAAGTTAATTTGTCAAAGAATAAAATTGTTTCACAGAATTAAACGGACGTCATATATTTCTTAGCTTATTTAATCGAGCCTCACCCTCAAGTCTCGTGTTTGTCTTCCGGATAAATACACGACTTGAGTGCAGAATGCTTCTTTCATTTAAACTATGAAAAATATGGGCTCGGCTGATTCCTTCCTTTATCTTGAAGGATCCTTCCGAAGCGGGCGACGGGATTTCGATTCCGGCGACCGACAGCTTCTTACGGGCACTTCACGCACAAAACAACGCTGACACCGTGTTGGGTTTTGCAGCAACGAAAGATCCATATCTAGAGCAGAGGAATATGAAAACAACCTTCTTACATAGTGACATGGAAGAAGAATAATACATGGTGCAACCACAAGGATATGAACTTCCAAGGAAAGAATATATGATCTGCAAATTGAAGAAGAATCTTTATGACTTGAAGCAAACACATACAGAAGATTTGAGAAGTTTATGCTGGACAGTAGCTACACGACGTGTCAATCAGATCATTGTTGCTTTATTAAGTATTTTGATAATTATTATATTGTGCTTTTGTATGTGCATGATATGACGATTGCAGCATGTATGAAGAAAATTAGGGACTTGAATGAGCATTTATCAAGAGAATTTGAAATGAAGAACTTAGGTTCAACAAATAAAATTTTTGGTCTTAGAATCAATAGGGACAAGTGTGCGGGTATATTGAATCTGTCACCGGCAAAATGTTGGAATGTTCTACACATATTCAATATGAGACAAATTAGTTTGCACCCACTTAAGTAGTCATTTTAAACTATCTAAGGAATAATAGCCCAAGTCTTAAGCTGAGCAAATGCTGATGAAAAAATGTTTCAACTGTTTGAAGTTTAATGTATGTGATGATATGTATAAGACCAAATATTACACATGCATTGAGAGTAATCATACCATACATAAGTAATCCAAGTAAATATCATTAGGAGAGTGAAATGGATTCTAAGATATTTTAGAGGAAAAGTCAACAAAGTACTTTGCTTTGGAAGAATGAAGATTAATTTACAGAGATATGTAGATTTAGATATTGCAAAAGAAATTGACGGTAGAAAAAGTACAATATGTTATATCCGCACTTTGGGGAACATAATAGTGAGTTGAGTTTCCAGATTTTAGAAGATTGTTGCTCTATTGACTACAGAAACTAAGTATCTTATGATCATTGAGGCTAAAAAATAAATGAATTGGCTGCAGAGTTTTATGTCAAAACTTTACAAGAAGCAAGAGAATGAAAAATCATATTATATCTCAGGACAAAACACATTTAGATAAGGTATCATTCCATTTGTTCACTCCTACAACATTGTCAATTATCTTTGGAGAAGACACATACAACTCAGAATCTTGCAGACATGTTGACTAAGATTGTGACAACTTAGAAACTAAAACTGTGCTTAGCTTTAGTTGAAGTTTCATAAAGGTTGAGATAGGGGCAAGCCATATTACTATTCATAATTATAAAGATGTTACAAATTTAAAAGAGCAGGATTAATTGCAACCAGTCTCTAAGCAGGAGATTGTTATTATGTTAAACTTCAGTGTATCATTCATTTGGTCACTTAATGTCCTCAATTTCACCGATCACATTTGACGATGAATTTGTTAGGTGATGTCCCAGTATTTTTGAGTTTGAGGGCACTGCCCCCAATTTTTCTTTCTGCACTTAGCCCCTCAATTTCTAGCTTATGTTTCAAAACCCGAGAGCAAGACACTCAAGCGCCTGAAGAGGAATGTCGCAATGCCCAAAAGTAGCACCCCAAGTCTCGGCTTCACTGCGGGATACGTGTGTGCGTTGAACGATTAAATTTTGAAGTTTTCACTTGTTCGAATGAGAGGATGAGTGTCTTGAAGTGTTCCAAAGAGAGAAAGAGCTTGGGTGTCGTGTAATTTGCATAATTCTTCTCATTTATTTTATAATATATTATTCTTGTGTGGTGTGGCTCCGCTGTTCTTCCGATTCTAGGATTTTTCCATGTTAAATCTTATGTTCTCTGTGTTTTATAGCTTTACACGCTTAGGTTTTAAGTATTACTTCAGATCTCTTAAATTGGTTTCCACATCTACCACAACATGCCTCTTTGTCTATTTATATGTTCTTTCGTCCATCCATCTCTCTCTCTCTCTCTCTCTCTCTCTCTCTCTCTCTCTCTCTCTCTCTCTCTATGTGTGTGTGTGTGTGTGTTTGTGTATTCTCTATTTTGTAATGTCTTTTACGTTTTTGATAAAAAAAAATGACGGTGGCTAGCTCTGCTAGGGTTTTGCCTAATGGCGAAACCCAACGTTAATTCTCCAGCTCCATCATCCTCGTCTTCGATGACGAAAGGTTCTCGCGGCAACACACTCAGACTGTTTCGTTGACTTCGAAGACTGACTGACACAGCGTCATCGTCTTCCTTCGGGTTGCAACTTGACGCCTACGGTTATGTCATTTGGGTCGTATGTTTCTAGCCAAGTCTTGCACGTTTTTCTTCTCTTCCTCGGTCGTAGTTTTATCGGTCGACAGCTGCGTCACTGCTGCAGCTGCGCCATCGTCTTCCTTAGTCGTAGTTTGCGTTCTCATCGTCTGCGGCTCTGTTTATTGTTCCAGAGCGTCACTGTTGTCACCGTTCCCTTCCACAAACTCTGCTCGAACCTAAGCCTGATCTTTGCACTCGGATGGAGAGGACTTACGTCGCTACTGTGTCGCCGAGTTCAAAGCATGTTTCTGCTATTGGTAAGTCCTGCATTTTTCCACAATCCTTCCACAAGGATCTTCAAGTTGGTGGTGGTGACTACAATTTCATCAAAAAAATTTGGTATAAAAAATGGAAAATCTGCTCTTTTTCTCTCTGAGACTGAAATCAGTATTTTTGTGTCTGTTTACCGCTTTGCTCTGGTGGGAAAATTTCTTTATGGTCATCTTAAACTTGAGATTATTCGGAAAGATTTTGAAGCTATGAAGCTATCAGGTAATTGGAAAATTGTCTTACTTGACGACCTACATATACTCATTCAGTTATCTAACGATGCAGAATACACTCATATCTTCTCTCGAAAGGCACTTAAGATTGATAATTGTTTTATGAAAATTCTGAAGTGGACTGTTGATTTCGATCTAATACAGAGAGTCCCCTATCATTCTTGTTTTAATAAAGTTCTCGGGATTAAAAGTATAACATTTCAACTATGAAATTCTCTACTCCTTAGCAACTGTTTACGGTAAACCTTTTAAGGTTGATAATCTCACACTTGCTGTCATCAGACCCTCTGTGGTTTGTGTGTTAGTTGAAAGAGATATAACCCAATCTGCTCCAGATGAGGTATTAATTAGATTCAATCACAACGAGTATTGGCAAAAAGTTGAAATAGATTCACATCCTCCTTTTTGCTCTTATTGTAGTATGTTTGGCCACAGTTCTACCACTTGTTATAGATTGCAACCTCACTTAAGGCTGGATATTACTAAAGTTCAACAACCTCCTCAAAAATCTACTCATACTAAATTAGGGGTGGACGCCTTACCGCCTACCAGAACTGCTGAGGAGGTGCAACCCAATCCTATATCTAACACCGCACATACCTCTACTCATTTGCCTGACGCTTCTCCAGATGTGAACATTCTGATGATCCTCCTACTCAAATCTTGGTTGTCTCAGATGAAGAACTACATACCCAAGTTGTTGCCCGAGAACCTACTACTGATGTTACAGATAACAATATTTCTATTGTTTCTCTACCGTCTCAAGTCGAGCAAGAGGTTAATATTACTCAGGCACATGGGGATCTTGAGGTGAAATAGCCTACACATGTCCGGCCATCATTGGACCAATCCACTGATCAGTTAAGTCAATCTTCGGATGTGGAATGACAAGTCTACACATCCAGGAGAAAAAAGAAAAATGGAGACCTACTTCCGCTCAAGAATCTGATGGATGATACTTTGGCACTTCGGATAATGGTTCGCACCTCACCAATTTGTTATTCTGCTCCCGTTCAAGAACTAGAGGCAGAGACAGAACTGCACGTCCCTAGCTTTTTGTGCACTTTGGTGGTTTTGGCTTTTTGATGTTATATGTATCTTTTGTTTTTTGGGATTTTGTGTGTTGTAATGTATGTTGTTGGACTTTCTTTTAAGCTCACTCATACAACATATACGTATCTTTTCATCTCTAATATATTAGCCCTATATATATATATATATATGTTGAACCCAAAAATATCAGCGGTCTCACACCACTGAGGCAGGGCTTGTGAGAAAAGAGAGAGCAAAGAAGATGAACTCCTGATTAATCCAGAGTATTATAGAGAGAAAGAAATCTCTCCCTCGAAATAAAGGAACCTGATAGCTTGGACCATCATGAGGTTTGATACAGTGTTTGTTGGTGTAGCCTATGTTGTTGCAAGAGCATAAGGTGAGCTGGCAAGATCACATCCTTCTTACTGAGTTGGTGTGAATCAAGACCTTTGTTGAGTTAAGGCAAATCGGATAAGGTTGTCGAGCTGTCGTCTTGTATGGGCTCACGATTTCTTCGAATATGCCTCGAATGTTTCAATCCCTATCACGTGTTTCTTACATTCTCATGTTCAACAAATATATAAATATATATATATATATATATATATATATATATATATATATTATAAAAAACAAATTTATTGTTGTAAAAGGGAAGATACAAAGGTTTTAGTGAGTTGGTACAAAAAGCTCACTCACAAGGAATACAACTCACACAAAAAAGAGACTTTGAAATACTCGTATACCCCAAAAAAGAGAAAGGAAAAACTCCTATTCATGGCGGGTAGATTTGCCACTTCCCCTCCCCCTGGTTCTAGGGAGAGTCCAATACCAGATTGAGATGTGAGCTTCCACCCGAAACTATCAAGTAGTCGTCCTAGAAATTTCTGAGTTATAGCATTTCATTTTTCTTCTTCCTAGATTTGTAAACTTGTCATTCATCTGTCAGTGTTTATCCCATCTGATCTTTTTGGGGATCTTCGATGGAGAGCTCACCCTGAGAGGTATGTTAATCCGTAACTTGCTGATCAGTCTCAGCCTACAGCACACCTTGATCATGGCACTCTTCTAGGGCTTGATTACCTTCTTCTCTCTGAGGAAGAGCTATCTCAACAGCAGTGGGAAATAGCAGGGGAACTAGTTGGTGAGGAATAGCATGATGAGACAAACTTTCCTTCGACATTTATGGAAGATCTTCAGTTTCTACTATAATTTCCTCCACCTGGGCGATCTTAGGGATTGCAAAATCCAAATGCACAGGGAGGTTGGATCTCAAATGTGGGTGAAGCCTAAAACATTTGGCAGGTGTGTGCCCAATTAGTTTACAATGATTACAGTAATAGGGTCTTTGCTCTGCAACAATTGGTTGTCAATACTCATTGTGGGCAGTAATAAGTCATATTTCTTCCACTTCAGGGAGGCTGATATCCCTTTCAACAATAATCCTTGCGACCGAAGGCCTAGATATGTTGAAGGTGGGTATATCCAATTTCATAGGCCTCCCTAATGCAATTCCAATAAAATAGAAGACTTGGTGATTAAAGTAGTGCAACTTTAGGCCAGGTAGTTTAAACCAGATTGAAACAATATGGGGTTCTTGGTTAGGATAGAATTCAAGAGACCACTCATATACTTTCCATCAATTGTCATAAACTTCTTGGAAAAAAGTTTTGCCATAGTCCTCTACTTTATATAATTGTATCATCACATGTCTCCCATCAAAGAGACCAAACTTCCAATGTCCCAATAGTTTGAGATCTTCAAAAGCCTTTCGAATGATTTCCATTTTAGGATTACCCATTTGGAACTTCCCAATGAGGGTAAATTTGCACTTATCAATCAAGTTTGACACTTCAATATCACAGAAAATTATAGCTAGTTTGTCAATCTTTCTACTCGTCTTCTTGATGACGTTACAGTCCCTCTGGCCTTCAAAAGATTCATGATAAACCTGATCCACTGATCCCACAGAGCCAACCATATCAACATAAGAAGCCTTCCCAAGGTTTACAACTGAAGCAGTCGGTGATTGAGGAGGAACGGAAGCTATAGAGCTGAGATTCAAACAGCGAGAAGCTACTGTGTTTGAGTCATGATTGCTATAGGAAAAGGTTGTTATTGAGTTTTTTCCTTCGTATTGCTCGCATTATCGTATGTTCGGCCATTCCAATTCTCTATTTCACCATCTACACTCACATCTAAGACCAAAGAAGCAAAGTGCTCAGCCAGAGGCAGTGATTCCCCCTCCTCCTAATCCGCTCCAATTTATTGACACTTTTGATCATCACAAGGATACTCCTGAAGCTGCCACTAGCTCATGATGTAGGTCCTACTTTGGAACCTCTTCTCGTGGGGCAGGGGAGACATTTCACACTTCACCTGCTCTAGAATCTAACTTAGATGTAACGGGTGACAATACTTCTATTGAGTTTCTACCGCCTCATCAGATGGAGCAATTTGTTATTGTGACACAGACACATATAGTTCATGATGTGCAACAACCTACACTTGTTCGTCATTCTATCTACCAATCCACAGAGCAGATGAGACAATCTTCGAGTGATGAATGGCTGGTTTATACATCAAGGAAGAAGAAGAAGAATGGAGGCCTACTACCAAACCCGAGAGATAATACATTGGTTGATTCGGGTAATGACAGCAAACTTAATAATTTGTTAGCTGGCTCCCGTCCCAGAACCAGAGGCAGGGCTAAATTAAATTTTGCAAGCTAACTAATTCTGCGAATGTTGGCAGACTTTTAGTGTACAATTCTTATGTCTACTTTTTAATCTTGGTGTTTTGGGTATACAGGTATCCTATGTTTGTGGTGCATGCCAGAGAATTAGGATCATTTTGAGCCCTTTCTTTCCAAACTATATGTATCTTTCCTCTTATTAATAAATTCGCCTTCAGCTTTTCTAATATGTATGTATGTATGTACGTATGTGTGTGTGTGTGTGTGTGTGTGTGTGTGTGTTGGGTGGGGGCGCGGGGGGAGGGGGCTAACTAACTCTTTGATAGGTAGAATATGTAATACGTTGGGGTCCCGAGTGTTCAAAGCTCGCCTTGAACAATACATGAGATGAATATTTGCGATCCATCTTCTTAAAAAATGTGTATGTATATATGTATATGTATATATATATATGTGTATGTATGTATGTATGAATTTTTACTTTTATGTTTAATTGTATGTATGTATGTATCTATCTATATTTATGTTTGTATATATGTATTTGTGTGTGTGTGTGTTTATTTATTTATTTATTTATTTATTTATTATTATTATTTTCTATAATTGTATCTATATCAGTGGAATTTGCACTATTAGGAAAGTTGGTAGTATTTATACCTCAGCCGCATATAATCTCCATTTTTCAGTTATTCTATTTGGTTTCCCTCTTTTTTTGTACTCTATGAAAGAAGCTACAACAAGATACACTACCGAGAAGAAAGTATTTTTCCCTTATGGCATCTAAGTAAAAATTAATAATAGTTGAAAAAAAACTTTTTGATCCTTACCACTATAAGTTTACCCTTGTTCTCTGGCATTCTAGCAAGCCTAAGAGCGGCAACTGTGTTGGCTCCTGAGGATATCCCAACCTGCAAAACAAGATCATAGAGATCAAATAATTCATTGCTAATGGTGCAGAAATGTTTAGAATACAAATACAATGATGTCTTTTTTGAACAATCTTCATCAAATATAAAGGAGTGGGGCTAATTTAATAATCAAAGATCTACATACATACCATTCAATTCCTATGTATTTACATTCTAAGACCTAAACTTAAATTTTTACATATATGCCATCTTGTCTAGCATGAAAGAGATGTATTTCAATTTTTAAAATTATAAAATAATAGTTTTTTCAAGTGATATGAATGTTTTGGTTTGTAAAAATGTAAAAAGAAAATTTTAGGTGTTCGATGTGTAAATAATATGTAAACCCCCATTTAATTTAATTGATTAAATGTATTACCAGAAGGCCTTCTTTTAGTGCCAATTCTCTTGCCATCTTCACAGAATCATCACTGCTAACCTGTAAAATAAAATGCAAAAAAAAAAAAAAAAGAAAGATTTCTTTTGTTGAAAAATAGCCAAAAACCCATGCAGACATAGAGAATGAAAAGCAAAAAAATACCACATAAAAACACACAGAAATTCTAATGATTCTCCCAACTGATGGCCATGTTCAGTTGAAAACAATGATTAGCCTCTACAATATAACAAGTTTACATAAACTTTGTAGCTTATTGCAAGTGAATTGATTACTTACCTCAAGAACTTTTTCCATTACATCCATATCAAGAATATCCGGCTTAAAACCAACCCCATTTCCAGTTATCTGGTGAGGACCTGCTCGAAGATGTTCGAAAATATATCAAAATTTAACGAAGAGAATTTTTTTTTTTTTTTTAATAATCTGCACTGCTATGGAATGCCTAATCAATACAAACCTGGTTTTCCGCCATTTAAAACATTGCTTTCTGAAGGCTCAACTCCATAAATCTAAGGAAAAACAAATAAAAAGGATAATATGTGCAATTCAACATGTTTATATAGTTTTTTATGAGTAATTTTTCTGAATGTGTGAGGTAGTACCTTAACATTAGGGTTCATAGATTTAAGAAATTTTCCTACACCTGTCACAGTACCTCCACTTCCAATTCCCATCACAAAGATGTCCACTTGGCCCAAAGTATCCTCCCAAATTTCAGGACCAGTGGTCTCAAAATGTATCTGGAATTCTTTTTGTCAGGCTTCATTGGTATAAACTATGAAAGATAAGCTAAGAAGCTTTGCAAAAATATGAAATGTTAGATTCAAAGTATAAAGCTAACAGCTACTAAATACTGAATAAATCAGGTATTTTTTTAAAAAACAGCATGTGCTATAGAAGATTAAAGAAGATGGTTTTAAAATAATGTATTTGATAGGAAACTATATTCATTAGCTCTTGTCTTAGATCAATGAAGATAGTTAATGAGTTAGTTAATAATGATTAGTAGTTTTGTATTCTATAAATAACTCTATTTGGAGAACAACGAGGAATGAAACAGAAATGTGTTGAGCTTTTCTTCCCAACCAAAATTTCAAGACTTGTCGACATCCTCATTTCCTCAATTGGCTCCTAATTGAGCTATTTATAGAATGCAAAACTACTAATCAGTATTAACTAAGTAATTTAATATGCTTATTAATCTAATACAACAACTAATGAATATTGTGTCCTATCAATATATCTAATGCTTAAATTATCCACTTTCTTCAAGATAATTGCCTTTTAATATATTCCACGAATATATGTGCTGAGATAATCATGCATGAAAAGAATGCAAAACAAGCATTGGATAGATCAATTCAAAATATAAGAGGTGCAGAAGACTAATATTATAGACAAGGGCAAATACGGGAAAAAGGTACTGAAATCAGCATTAGGGAGAAGGAAAATATTATTTTAAGACACATAAGAGCTGAAAAAAAAATAGAAATGTCAGCTTTACATTTTGATTTTGCGGTATAGAATCAGTTTCTTGTTTATTGAACCTCCTGATTTTCATAGAATTGATACTTTTGAAACTGTGAACTACATATTCCTCTTCAAACTAAGCAATAAACAGCAGAGCGGTAGGCACTAGCTACGTTCACCTTAGAAACATAATGGTATATTATTAATCTAAATTTCGATTGATAGTCAAATTTCCAGATATTAAAGCAACAAATTAACTATTTTTTTGGTCCATTATGTCATTTTAGTAAATATTATTCTACTATTTGTACTACATTGTTGCATCTTTTTGTTTTAGACATAGTAATCAAAACTTAATCAGATTGCAGCTTAGATCTGCTGCCTTGCTAAGCTGAACTAAAAGCTTTTAAGATTAACTTCATATTCTAACCCGTTCTTTTTGAAAATATATATTCTAACCTTTTTTGGATCTACATCGTTTGCAAATTCAAAATTCAAAGCATATTATACGTAAGTATGAACTTGATATGCCTGCTCCTGCAGACGAAAGAGCCAACGGGAGGACAACCCCCCAGACAAGCCGCCCGTCCAATGAGGACCGGTGTGGACCGGCCAGACCCAGCAAAACTAGCTGGCTTGGCCAAGCCAGCCAGCCAGCTCAGCCGACAAGCTCGGAAACCATAGGAGGTGCTGAGGACGATTTCAGCATTTGGATGGGGCCCACACAAGAGTGGATTTTAGGAGGGTTTTAGTATAAAAGTTCAAATGGTATTTGTAGAGTATTTATGAGGGCTAATTGACTAGAGTTTATGTTATGGTTTGATTTGTTAGGCTTTGTGGAGGATGATCAACCTCTTGAACAGTAAATCAATGTTGTAACTTGTTTGTTTTCGTTGGTATTAGTGAAATCAGCCCTCATTTGAGTTTCCTCACTTCCTATTGCAATTTATTCGCTCTTTGTTTGGTAATTTTAGTTTCGGATCGTATCAGAACTTTAGCTTATCCACTGGTCATGTTATCCTGCAAGAGGACTAACTGAACTGGTTAACTTTCACAGGTTTCATTTCCGAAAAAGAAAAACTATCAGAGCAGACTCAACTAATATGATAAACCAACTAAAAAATATAATCAAGCTTTGTTATTTAGTTGGCTGAAGTAAGTGGTTTTCTCTAACAGGGTTTGGATTCAAATCTCTTTTTTCGACTACAACATTTTTTCTACACAAAAAATATTTGTCAATGTCTGAGAATAGGAAAATCAGGTAGCAAAAACAGTTGTCATAGGTGTAATATGCTATGTATTAGACACCTATGTTATTTTGTCATATAGAAACACTATTTTGTTATTTTGTTATTAGACAACTATTATTATAAACCAACCAAAAGGCCTAAGAACTACAAGATGGAAATTCAATATTATTGTTAACTGAAATTCAAATAATAGAAAGTAAAGATTACCTTAACATTTGCCGGATTCTCAAATTGTTGGAGCATAAATGCATCAGGGTAAGATTCTGCAAGTTCATAAGCCTTTTTTACTGTGCCTCCCATTCCCTTAGTAGGATCAGTGAGAACTAAATTTGCGCCAAAGGCCCTCATGGTCACCCTCCTTTCAATGCTCGTATATGATGGCATTGTGAGTATAAGATTGTAACCTTTCATGGCTGACATAAATGCTAGTCCAATCCCCATATTTCCAGATGTGGGTTCAATCAATGTGGTCTACACTAGTAAGAAAACTAATATAAGAATGAAATAAAATCAGTTATCACACCAGCAGAAAATGGAAAATCTTACTATTTATGCAACAAACCTTTTTGTAATAGGAATTTGTGGGAGGTTTGGCATAATCTGTTAGTATTGAAGATAAATTACACTTAAAACAGATAAATTCTTCAATGCCTTCTAAGATATCGGGCTTAATATGCATTAAAAGATGGCCTCTTATATTGGTTTAAACACATGGCCACACCCTTAGAGTTGTTACGCAACATCCATGATGGTTCAACAGAATTGCTTCCTCCATTGATGTTAGTTATGTAGTTTAATTTCGCTAAAATATTTTGATATAAGATTTCATTTTAATTTTTTATATTTAGTGGTTCTCAAATTCAAGATCTTATTCACAACTAATATTTCATATCCATCACCGAATATTTCTATATAAAAGGAGAAGAAATCAATGGCTGTAAGACATTGTACTCTCTTTTCCATCATTCAACTAGATATAATGGCAGAGGCCAGAGAAGTGGTTGATGGATACAATAGATGTTGATAATTATATTGGCTAGTATCATAAAAGAGATTTTCATAATAAATTAATTTTAATCAAACTATATATGTATTTTTAATAAGACTAACTATTCTCCCGGCCCACTCCCCATAGTGCTGCATGCCACAACCACTACAGGAAAACAGTTATATAGTGTCAACATTTGCATCAGACAATATTTGAAACAAAAATTTTGCATCGGATCTACATTTGACTTGTTGTGATCCTTATTGAGGGCGAGTTTAGCATTGGCAAGCACCGGGTTTAGCGTTGACATTTCGCGTTGTTATAAATGTTACGTAACAATGACTACTTATAAACATCACTAAACAATAATAAAGTTGAAGCCCTATATATGAACATGAGCCATAGCTTATTATAGCTTAGATAAATTGCGAATTGAACAAATAAAAAGATCCAATCAGTCTGTTACAATAGATTTTATTTAAATAACTCTCAAAAGCAAGATTAAGGCCACAACCCTCTAAATCTATGCACCAACATGCTAATTGAAATGCTCGAGACAGTGAATGGTATCTTTTCATTTAAAGAGCATTAGTATTTTTTTTTTTTAGATGTGGGTATAAATGCATTAAAAGTGATATAGACTGAGAAGTTATTTATTTTTAAGATCCTAACAAATCGAAACATAGATTGTGACCAATAAAAGGATAATAAAATACTGGACAAATTACATACATAACAAAAACTTAAATAGCTCGTCCACCATAGTTGAATGGAACTCAAATTTTAAATCAAATTGAAACAAATGGATGATAAATTAATAATCAAGTTTTGCATTGATTAAAATTAGAACAATAGTTTTTTATGTGTTTATTTATTATTAATTAAAATTATGATCAATACATATGCATTTAATAATTTCTTATTAAAGTATATTATAAATAAATAAATAAAATAATTTTTATATTAAATTTATTTTCATGTAAATCAAATTAATTAGTATATAAATTTATATTTAAGTTTATTAAAATTTTGAGTTTTAAGTCAAATTGTTAAATGTATTATTAATAATTTAACAACAACAACAAAGCATTAATCCTACTAAGTGGGGTCGGCTATATGAATCCTTTTTCTCCATTGCGTCCTATTTAGTGTCATATTTTCATTTAATTCTCATAAATTAAGATCATTTTTTATACAATAAGCTCAATTCTTCCTAGGTCTATCTCTGCCTTTTTTAACGTAAGTCGAATCTAAAACATCTACTCTCCTAATCGCATCATCAGACAATCGACATTTAATGTTATCAAACCATCTAAGGCGAATCTCTCTATTATTATTACTTAAGATGCAAAAAAAAATAATAATAATAATAATATAATCTTTTATTTATTATTTAAATTATTATAAAAAAATCAAATTTATATAAATTCACACAATATAAAATAAAAAATAAATAGATTCTTTTATTTAAATTTTTTATTATTTAAAAATATTGAGTTTATTAGAAAGTAATGATGGTGAAGGTTATACTGAAATGAAGTATCAATAGTTTATGCAACTATTAAAGAAGTAAAATTGAACTCTTTTAATGCTTGAATGTGCAGTATATTGATTGAAAACAAAGTGAGAAATCCTAAAGGTTCACTCCAAGCACTCATCTTGCCAGAAATAAAAATTTTTATTTGTTTTCATTTATTTATTAGTTTTTTGTTAATATTTATTTATTTATTATAATTAATTTTTAAATTAATATAATTTTCATATGAAATTTAAAATTTCATTAAATTATATTAATGTGAGGCGTCCTTAAAAATTGGGAATTTTATTTCTTTATTTGTAATTATTTTTAGTTGATAATATAAAAAAGAAATTTAATTTTATATTTTCTATATTATAAGTTATGTTTTTACTTATAATTTAGATTGGTGTTTTGGCTCAACGTGCTTTAGTGCTCCATAATATTAATAAAAGAATTAATTTATATTTTTATACAATTTAAAATATAATAGTATTGTAAATAAATATATGTGTAGCATATACATTTAAAATAAATTCAAAAATCTTAAGTATATTGATTTTAAAAAATATTAAAAAATATTGATGTTATAATATTTAGTGAAATGATTATAATATTATTATAAAATAATCTTAGAACAAAATGAGCTTTGATATGAACAAATTCCGAATATCTTCTTTCTCTAAACTCACAAAAAAACCATTCCAAATTGTCTTACTTCATCTTTTCCTCCAATTTATATAATTTTTTTATATTGACCAGATAAGGTTGACAAAACTGACCTTCCCTGGAGTTATCAATCCTCTCTTCTCCGCATCTTCCAGCATAGCATAAGCCGGCCTGAATGCATAAACATGAGCGCACATTAAAACCAAGGGAGACTTACACATCCCACTCAATTCTTACGTATTCACAAATCTAACACCTAAACTTCAATTTATAGACACATATATACCACCTTACATATGCATGGAAAAGAGTATTTCATCTTCTAAAAGTTGAAAGAAAAGTTTAGGTGTTACATATGTAAATACATTAATCAATCTACACAAATCATCCCGTGAAACTATTGTCTCCTTAACAAAATAGAGGAGAAAATCTAAGGAACAAACCTGTCCTTCACACTAAAAGAAGGCTGCAAGAACTCGAGCTTAGCAGCCACCCGAGCTTCAAATCCTTCGCAAACTTTGTTCAGGTAGACTATTGGCGTCCGCCCTATTAGCTGAAACATTTAATCCATATCAAGAAACGATTTAGTCGATTGATTGGTAAATGGTAAAGTAAAATATGCATTTAATCTACAATAAATAGCATTTTCACAAGGACAATCCTCTTCAGAAATTCTCTATATTTTCAAATATTGATATAAAATTCTACAAAAAGGGCTTTATCTTCTCTTTCTTACCGTAAAACTAGGGTTTAGTAAGCGACCATGCTTTCAACAACAAAACGTAACTCTCTTCAGAAATTCTCCATGTAAATCAACATTAATCCACTTCAAATCAAGAAAATAAATAAAAAAAAAAAGATCGAAGTACTGCATGACATCGGAAGAGAGCTTGCCTGGGTTGCATCATTCCTAATCTTAGTCCCAGCAGCATCCTTCAAGCTGGGAGCTACTTGTTGCGCTTCTTCTACTGCTTGAGCGGTAGATATAGCAGAGCTTCTGCAGAGCATGGAGCTCCCCTTCCTAACAAGGCCAAGAAACCTCGTCATCTCTCTCTACTCCCTCTCCTTCTCTCCCTCTCCTTCTCCTTCCTCCCTCTCCCTCTCAATGGGACTAGTCCATATGAATTTATATTCTTTTTTGAGGTACGGAAAGAGTTACAGTGAAGTCGTTTGTAACCTCGCCGTAACCCGCAACATATATTAAAACAGAATCCTAAAAGATAGGGTTGCAAGTGAGGTTACACGTAACTTCATTGTATCCTTTCAGTAACTTCACTGTAATTTTCTTGTAACCTCTTTACATACGTAAATCTACGTAACACACGTAAATTTTTCTGTTTACATACACACCACCTAATTCCCATGTATTTACGTACCCAACATCAAAGATTTATCTTTTACATTTTTTCGATCAACTTACACATCATAAAG
The DNA here is from genome assembly GCA_022702705.1 of Papilionanthe hookeriana x Papilionanthe teres. Taxonomy (NCBI): domain Eukaryota; kingdom Viridiplantae; phylum Streptophyta; class Magnoliopsida; order Asparagales; family Orchidaceae; genus Papilionanthe; species Papilionanthe hookeriana x Papilionanthe teres. The sequence goes on from CM040438.1 coordinate 42,908,223, forward strand.
TGATAAGTATGCTAACATTAATAATTAGATGGTAGATAAGTAAATACATAAAAAGTTTGTGCTATATGTGTAAATCTTGTTTATTTTGGATGATACATATGAAAATTAGGGGTGTAACTCATTTATATTTCAAGCCCAAAAAGTATGTTCGTGTTCGACTCTTTTACTTAGCGAGCTGAATACGAACTGTTCAAGAACAAAAAGTCGTTTTCACAATCATAATTATCTAACCATAAGATGTTAAGGGTTGGAGCAAGATTTCAGAATTATTTTTTACATTAAAACATCATTTGAATCTAATTTAAAATTTTTTCTTCTTTTTACTTAATTAATAATTTTAATTTATAAATCTTTTAAATTTTTTAAAAATACTTTCTATCAATATATATATATATATATATATATATATAAATTATTGATGAATACTATTTCGAGCTAAAATGAAATTTGAACATGTAACGAAAAAATCTATGTCGTGTTCGGCTCATTATAGCGTCATAATTTAAGCGAACGAGCCTAACACGAGCTTCTTCATGGTAATCTAACACGAAATGCTTCTAAACAACGAAATTGTTTTGACAACCCTAATGAAAATTATTTAATAGTCTAGGATAAGCTGACGTTAAAAGAATTAAATTAGAAAATTTAATATCTTGTTTTTAGTTTCTCAATCCTTGCCTTCAAATATTTAAAATGAAGTATTTTTAGCTAAAAAATAAATAATGCATTTAAATTATTTCACTAAAAAAAGTAGTATAATTTATTAAATATTTTTATCCAACATCTTAATACGTAATTTTTTAGTTTTTTAATAAAAATATTATCTGGTCAAACATGAAAATGAAACGCAGAAATTTAAATAGTAATTCCAAAGAGCCATGTTATTTCATTTGTCGGGATCATTTTTGTTTCTTACGTTTGCTTTTATTTTAAAAGTATATTTGTTTAGTGTTATTTATATGCTTTTGAATTTTTTTTTAAATAAATTAATATATATTTAAGAATATTTTAAGTATGTAAAAAATACGTTGAATATTTTTAAAAACAAATAATTATGTTATAAAATATCAAATTGTTCATCAAGAATGTGTCAGCAAGAATCTCGATGATATCTCACGGTTGAGGAAGGGAGACGGCGGGACATTGTGGGATCCGCAAGGGATGATCTGATATCCCACACCTCGTCGGCCGACTCTCATGGACCAGAAGGAAAGCATTTCCTAAGCGGATGAAATTCGACCAACTTCCTAGAGACCAACCTGTCGGAGCAAGACCCGCACTGATAGATCCAACAGATTTATCTGTTCTGACCGAATAACTAGTTAGAATTTTCCATCCAATCTGCACAGAGGTAAATTCTCAACAAATAATCAAATTGACATTCTACACTAGATCCCCATCAAAAAGCTGCCCGACCAAAAATGAAGCATGGCGGGCGACTATCACGAGCACTCGGCTCTGTCTAACTAGACAACTTACCAGCATCGCAATCCAGTCCGACCGGGTACTTTCAGGATTCTTGGAGGCTCCCGCCTAATACTCAAGTATTGACGAAATTCCCCCACCGTATCTACATATTATATGGGCACAATATGTAATTGTACATTCCCCCATCTTTATAAATAGAGGTTCATTTCATGAATAAATGTTACACGAATTTACTATTCTATGCTCTGCTTTTGCTCATCTTGCTCTCTCTCTCCATCATCTCAGCCCTCTATTCCATGTAAAATTTTTACATCAAGACTCCGCACGTAGAGCTACGTGCAGAGTCCAGTAACATCGCACCACTTGGCCGTGTTGGAAAAAAAAACAGAATAACGCAAAGAATATTCCCTCTATGTTATTCATGTGTTATTCATGTTTTATTGTGTGTTATTCATGTATTATTAATGTGTTATTGTGTTAATATAACACCATAAATATTTTAGAAGCAGAATAACACTTGAATAACACACAATAACACTTGAATAACACACAATAACACATGAATAATACAGAATGAATATTCCCCGTGTTATTCTAGCCGAATGATATTTTTTTTATCACGCGCACCACGTGACGCGATTTTACAGGCCTCTGCACGTAGCTGTACGTGCAGAGTCCTGATGTAAAAACTTTCTCTATTTCATAGATGTATCTCCGGAATAATTTTGAATCTAACATAAACATATTTTACTTTAAGCAAAAATATAAACAAAATAAGACGAATAAGTAAATAAATAAGGACCACCAAAGCTTTACAATTGTTAAAACATATTGCATAACATCAAAATAGAAACTATGAACCTAAAATAATTTTATAAGATTAAATTTATACATATTATTGACTATAAATCATATTAAATGTATACTGTTATTCGATTCATGTGATTCCCATTCGCAAACGTGCATCATTTCCCAACCTTTTCCGGCGGCTACTAGTGGTGGAACATTAACTCCCTAAATTAATTAATTAATATTTATTAAAGTTATATTATGAATTTGGTAACCTTTGAGTCTTCGAAGAGCCCATTTAGGCTTTAAGAAGTAATTCATTTTACAAAAATACCTTTTCAAACCCCATAGGAACTAACTTTAGAGGACCCACTAATTTTAATTTAACACGGGTGTTTCGAAAAAAAAAATTACGTTTGGAGTCCTAATGTAAGTTGTGTTCGAATAACGGATACAATTCAGTTAATGGAAAAAATAAAAATTTGGGTGTACCGCATCCGTTGTTCGAACGTAGCTTGCGTCCGAACTTCAGACGCAATATCTTCTCGTGTTTGGGTCAGGCAAAAAATTTTGATTATTTTTGCAAAAAGTTTTAATGAAAATTATTTTGCAACTCGACCTAATTAATTATGACAATTGCCAAAATGAGAGGTTTGACTTTCTTTTCTTAAAAAAAAAATTATAATAGTCACCACAAATTTTTGAACAATAATTTTTTCTATAACAACTTCACAGTTGCTTATTCAAACACCTGCAACTACATCAAATATAACCTAAATTCTATTAATCCAACTTATAACTAAAAATATATGCTATATTTGATATTCCTCACACTATGTTATTTTAAAATTACATAAATAGCACTCAAAGGTTTGCATTTTATAAAAGTAGCACTCACTCTCATCCATTCTTAAGATTCACAATAGAGCTAAGGGTGCATATTGAGAAAAGAAATATTGTATTTGGAGTCCGGATGTAAGCTGCGTCCGAACAACAGAAGCAATTCAGTTAATGGAAAAAAAATAAAAATTTCGGTGTACCACGTCCATTGTTTGAATGCAGCTTGCGTCTGAAATTCGGATGCAATATTTTTTCGTGTTTGGCTTAGGCAGAAAGTTTTGATTATTTTTTGCAAAAAAATTTTGATGAGAAACTGTATTTTTCAACTGAACTTAATTAATTATGAAAACTGCTAAAAAAATGTGGTATGATTTTCTTTTCTTAAAAAAAAAAAGTTATAATAGTCGTCGCAACTTTTTTAACAATTATTTTTTTCTACAACAACTTCACAATTACTTCTTCAAACAACTGTAACTGGCTCAAATATAACATAAATTCTATTAGTCCAACTTATAACTAAAAATATACAACAAATTTGATATTCCTCACACTTGGCTATTTTAAAATTACATAAATAACACTCAAATCTTTACAATTTATAAAAGCAGCACCCACTCTCATCGATTCTTAAGATTCACAATAAAGCTAAGGGTAAGTATTGAGAAAAAAAATATATTGTATCTGAAGTCCGGATGTAAGCTGCATCCGAACAACAGATGCAATTCAGTTAATGGAAAAAAATAAAAATTTGGGTGTACCGCGTCGTTTGTTAGAACACAGCTTGCGTCCGAACTTCGGACGTAATATTTTCTCTTGTTTGGGTCAGACAAAAAGTTTTGATTATTTTTTGCAAAAAAGTTTTGATGAGAAACTGTATTTTTCAATTGGACCTAAAATACAGACTGAAAAACAACGATGTTGAGTGGATCAGACAATTCACATGAAAACTGCTAAAAAATGTGGTCTGACTTTCTTTTCTTAAAAAAAAAATTTATAATAATCGCCACAACTTTTTGAACAATATTTTTTTCCGCAACAACTTCACAATCACTTCTTCAAACAGCTACAACTGCCTCAAATATACCCTAAATTCTATTAATCCAACTTATAACTAAAAATATACGCTAAATTTGATATTCCTCACACTTTGCTATTTTAAAATTACATAAATAGCACTCAAAGCTTTACAATTTATAAAAGTAGCACCCACTCAAGATTCACAAGAAAATCTCAACACATATTTTTTTCATTTCTATGAAATAAACATCGGTTTGTTTATGACACGTCTAAATGCATCAAATTACTGACATGAATGCTAGTTTTATAAATAGCAAAATTTCGAGTGCTATGCATCTAATTATATCTAAATCTTTTGTTTTCTTTAGTTTAGTTCTCTTCCCTTCCCCTTGATCATCTACACATGATATTTGCCTTCCCAATTAAAATTGCAAATTGATTTTTCATTAAATTAATGTTTTCTTTTATCACGAGAAAGAGAATTTATTGTATTATTTAACTTGTACGTTTATAATCATTTCAATTAAGGGGTAGACCTCATTTTTTTATATATATTTAATTTGGAATATTTACATGCATACCACACTATTTTTTTTGTTTTTTCATATCTCACAAATAAACATTCGTATTTGCATTTGAGTTCTTTGATATTTATGTAATTGTAATGATTTTATCTTATATGTTTTTTTTGAATATGTGTATGAAAAGTATGTCAGCATGAATATCTTGATAGTTGGATGACTCAGAAGGAAGATATGACCAACCTAGAATAGCAATTGATGATGTTTGGGAGAGAGATTGACGAAGAAGGCGTCTAGTTCAAGGGGTCGGGAAAACGTGCCAGAGGAATTCTCACAGGGCAGCGATCAACCCTCAAACCGATCGGCAAGAAGTAATATTTCAGATCAAATGTCGACGGAATCAATGCTTAGCAGATATATGTTGAGCTTCCTACAGACTGAATCAATCTGCAGGTATTGTTAAATGTGAATACCCCAATTGTTACAAAAAAAACTTCTGGAAAGTAAATAATGAAGGGATTGATATGTAATTTTGTAAAACAAAACCATATCTTGAAAATAAGGGTCCAGCTATAAATAAAGGTTACACTATCTTTTATTGTTCTCTATTGCACTATCTACCTCTTTATCCCATCATTCATTGTGGAAAGTTTTATAAGTTGAGTGTGTTTCCTATACACTTTTGGATTCAACATTTATTGAGGTGTAGTAAGTGTTTGAAACATGTCGTAAACAAAAAGACAAGCACAATAACAATAACAATAACAAAGAGAATTTAGTCAAAGGAACACGTTAAATGCAACAAGCACTAGGGAGTTCACGGATAAATTCCTTCAGCAAGGCTCGCAAGAATTGAGAACTTAAATCACCAACTATATGTCAGGACATTTCACAAAAATACTCATAGTAGTCGCTGCCCTAAAAACAACCCCGATTCTAGGAGAGGAGTTAGCCTAAAAAGGGGCGCTCAACCCCCAACACGAGGAACTGCCTACAATCAACGGGAGAAGAGTAGTCCACCTGCAAAGAGAAGCCTGATGATGTAATGTATCAAGATATTGTCGGATTCACCCCTAGGGAGGAAACGAGTCGGCCAGTGCTAACTGAGATGATGCGGCAGCCGGAGAATGCCTTCTTGCTACAAGTTTCAGGAGCGAAACCCCCAGAGAAGTTCAAAATGCCGGTCCTAGAGCCTTACAAAGGGCGATCAGATCCCAATGACCATGTCGTGTCATTATAATCTTTCATATGTTTGCTAAAAGTCTCTGAGACTCTCAAGTGTAAATTATTTTTCACAATGTTGATATTATCTACATTAATATGGATCGATGTGCTACTAGTAGGAGTATTCCCTTGTTTTGTAGAATTCAGACGACGTTTTCTATCACAGTTTACCAGTGCTCTAAGGCCCAAAAAGGAGAGCTAAATCTTTGTGGCAACTTAAACAATAAGCTGATGAAAGCTTAGGAATGTTTATCAAATGGTTTCAGAGAGAAACTTTTGATTTGAAAGAATTGAAACTCGACATGGCCCAGACCGCACTAGCACAAGGGGTGAGGTCGATGAGTTTCTGCTTTGACCTCAACCTTGCATAGCCATAAAGCTTGCCGAGTTGTTGAAAATGACCAATAAGTATATTGTTGCCTTTGAGAATGCCTCAAAACCCGCTGAATGAAGACACCATAAGAGGCAATTGCAAGGTAACTTTAGGCCACCCAGACAAACTCCATGCTACGAAAGTCAAACCGGCAACAGCTCCCCATCGTCATGACGATCAAAGGAGACAAGTGAAGGCATCACGTCACCATTCATCCTAGTGTTATGAGTCCCAAGGAAATCCTAGGGTCCCCCGGGAAAACCCATTGAGGGTGTCAATGGCAGAAATAGTGGACGCCATTCAAGATAACAAGTTCTTCAGAAAGACAACCCAGATGAAAGTCGTCACTTTTCTTCAAGATAGCTGGAGGAATTGCAAATATCACAGAGATCACGGGCACAACACGAATGAGTACATACACCTACTGAGCCAGATCAAAGAATTGATAAAGAGGGAAGCTAAAAGAGTTTGTCACCTCTGAAACTGCGACCTAGAGACAGTGCAAGACTCTTGCGAGAGAAACGGATGATGGACTCACCCGCATCAAGCGAATTCATATCGCGGGATATGTGCCTGCAATATTTGGAGGAAGTTAACCACACGAGAGAGTAAATCAGAAGAGACAACAAATAAAGGAACTTTGTGTCATGACCTTTGCTCTGAAACCTAAGCATCACCCGTCTATTTACTTTACTGATGAAGATATACCCTCGAAGGGAAATCCATATAACAATGATATTGTGATAACAACAATAATCAATAATTATTAAGTAGGAAGCTCCCTCACCGAGAGCTTTGTGAATGTATTGTTCAAGCAGGTACTTGACAAGCTAAGTCTCACTTCCAATCGGATGGCTTCCCAGCCGGACCACTCTATGGATTATTGCGCAAAAGGAAAAAAACGATGGGGATAATGGGCTCCCAATAAACTAGGGGGAAGATGAAAATTTGTTTACACTAATGGAGGATTTCCTCGTGGTGGATTCCCCCTTCCCCCTCGCGACATACAATACTATATTATGTCAACTGCTCCCGAATTATTTCAAGGCTGAGGTCTTACACATCGTGTCACTATAAAGTTCCCTTAAGAAGGATAAATCATCACAACCATGGGTGACCTGGGAAATCCTAAGTCTGCTACTTGCGAGCCATATGCAACGTGGAACACTATCCATTAGAAATCCAGAATGTGAGGGAAGTTGGCCTCGAGATAAACAACGCACCTGTGAAATCCCCAATGTCGATGGGCGGTTATACAAATGTTTTCTGGTAAGTGGTGCTTTTAATGTAGGACATAAAGAGTTGCTGGTTTAGACCCTCAAAGAAATTTGGGGTGCTTCATATGGATGATTACTGAAATGTCAGGCGTGTCAATCGATGTGGCCTGCCACAGATTGAACGTCGATCTATCGGCTTGACCCATAAAGCAAAATTTTAGAAGCTCGACCATGACATTGGAGAAACCCATTCGAGAAGAAGTACAAAAGTTGAAAGAGGCTGGATAAATACGAGAAATACAATACGCACCCACCACCCCGAGTCTCTAATGTGGTGATGGTGCAAAAGGCTAAAGAAAAATGGAGATTTCACCAACCAAAACTCAGTCCGCCTGAAAGACACATACCCGCTACCAAGGATTGGTGTGCTAACTGATTTAGCGGTTGTACATGCGGTCTTAAGCTTCCTCGATGCATTCTCCTGGAGTCACCAGATTAAAATGCATCCCGTTAACGCAGAAAAAAACTTCTTTTATTACTTGTGAGAGAGTCTTTTGTTATAATGTAATGTCCTTCGTGCTTAAGAATGTGGGGTACACTTACCATTGCTTCATATATGTAATTTTTGCAAATCAAAAGAGAAGAAACATTAAGGAGTATGTCGATGATGTACTAGTTAAGAGTCAGTTGACCGAGCATGACATCAAAGATCTAATGAGAACCTTTCTTACATTTAAAATTTTTTACATGAAATTAAACCACTAAAATGTATTGTTGGGGCCACAACATGTAAATTCCTTGGGTACTTGCTAACTCTTGTGTTTCTCGATTCTTTTGAAGGCTTGAAGTCATACGCTTATCTATTTATATGTCTTCATATAATTCCTTTGTTCGAATAAATCTCCATCCCAAATCATATTAATTATTCAAAAAAGAGAGGAATAAAAAATAATGATATACGACAATAAATTAGAAAATAAATGAAAAGAAATAAACATAATGCACATATATCCATAAAGAAAGTTAATTGATAGAAATTATGTGAAATTTAAATAATACTAAATAAACTTCTGTATTACAAAATAATAAAAAAAATGATACAAATGTAAAAGGAATAAAATGACTAAAAAAAGTAAACAAAATGAATAAATAAATAAATAATTGAGATGAATTTTTTTTTTTGCTTTACATGAATATTCAGTGAATATTTTTAGATACACTAAACCCTAAATAAGGAGTTTTAATAAAATCATCCTAAGGCCATAATTCAAATTTGACATTAACTATTTGCTACGTGTCACTGTTTGCATATTTCATGCATGCCTGTACGTAACTTCATTCATTAACTTATAACAACCTTTAAAATTCTTACATATTAATGTTTTCAACTATTTTTTAATTAAATGGTTATAAATTTATAATAAAACAACCACATGTCACTTTTTAAATATTAAATATCTACATAGAATTATTTTTTAAAATATATTAAAATTATTTTAAAAAAATTATTTTCCTATTGAAAATAAAATTTTTATTTTCAAATATAATTTTCATCTATAAATATCTATAAGTCATACAAATCCTTAAAAATAAATAATTATGTATAGAAAAAGTACGAGCATAAATTTTGAAATGATTTAAGGACGTAGATAAAACAAGATCCGTCAAAGGAGGGTCAACCAAAATGACTAAAATGTGAGATCATCCATATATATGATTTAAATTTAAATATTAGATTTATAAATACATAAGAATTAAGTGTTATATATGTATATATTTTTTTAATTTATAAAAAAAATTTAAAATAATATTAGTTTTGACATGATATAAAAAATTTATTTGGTATGAATAAAAATTAAAATTTAGATTTTATATATTCAAGTAGTAAATACGTAAGAATTCAGAATCAGGAGCCATTATTTCATACAGAAAACGTACGCAGTCCGCACTCATCTCCCCCAATACACATCCAATATCCTTCCAATACGCATTCAATACTCACGCAATACCCTTAACCCAATACCCTTAACCCAATACCCTTAACCCAATACCCATCTAATATCCACTCACTACCTTTAAAATCTGCAGTGTCGGGATGGAATAATTCGCCGAGAATCGGGGGCATGCATATATGTAAATGCCCTAATCTTATATCGCTCCAGGTAACCAAAACGACAGAAACCACAGAATATCCCGACATGAAGCTTTTTTCTAGGGCCATCCTCAATTGTGGCGGCGATGGCGGCCTTGGCGTCCGTGGCGGTGGTGATGGCGGTGGTGCCGGCGATGGTGTTTTCCCAAACCCTAACCGTCGCACTCCAGACCATCCTCCATATGCCGAGGTTTCGCCTTTGATCTCTCTCGAACCCTTTTCTTGTGTTCTCTATCTATCATTCTCGACTTTTTGCTGATAAGGTCTCAATCTCGTGCTGCAAATCAATCAGATGGTGAGCGTCGCGCTACAAGCACTCGCCGAGGAGAATGGCTCGGCCGAATCTTCGATCTCCACCTACATCAAAGCAAACTTCAATGACCTCCCATGGGGCCACGACCGACTCCTCCCTTACTACCTCCGCAAGCTCGTCGTCGACGGCGAACTAATGTCTCCTTCCCCGGACCACTATCAACTCTCCCTTGACCCTCCTCCCTCCGTTTCTTTACCTGTACGCCGCCGAGGCCGTCCTCGGCTTTACCCCTTAAACTCTAACCCTAGATATCGTCGTTCCTCGTCCGGTCTACCTAGGCACCGGGGTAGTTCACAGCCTTTGCGCCGCCGTGGCAGACCTCGCAAGATCCACGCCGAGGATGCGCCACCACTCCATCCAGAGCAGGGAACATCGCCGCTGCGACGAGGGCGGGGAAGGTCGCGGATTCAGCGAGGTGCTTCCAAGGATCACATAGCTACGCGGAGGTTGGGTCTTCGAAATCCTAAATCAAGCGGTTTTAAGAGGAGGCAGGATAGCTTCCTGGTCAGCAATACCGAGGAGTTGAATTGCCAGTCGGGAAATTCGGCATCTTTTGATAATATTAAGAAAGGAGATTCTGATTGTATCGTTTTGGAGGATCCTGTACATGTCGAGATTGCCCTCGGTGTGTTGGAACATGGACAGCTATTGGTGCCTTCGGAGCTGTCTGATGTTGAGAAGGAACAATATTTGGGAGAAGAGCCACCATTGTCGATTCTTGAACAGGAATCAATGCCTTCTTCTTCTGTTCCTGACCATTTTGCGCATACTGAGGAGCAACCACTGCAAGGGAATGAACAGCCATTTGTGGCTCCAGAGCAGACAGAGGTCAGCCAGGATCAATCATTTCTGGGAGAAAAACTGCCATTTTTGAATCAAGAGCAGGGGAAATTGCTGTCTTTTGCAGCTTCTGAGTTTTTCGAGCATGACCGGGGCGAATCGATGCAAGAAGAAGCACCGCCATTTATGCCTCCAGAGCAAACTGAGCTTGTCCAGGTTCAGTCAACGCTGGGAGAAAGCCAGCACTTTTTTACCACAGAGTCGGGAAAAGTGCAGTCTTCTAGGGCTTCTGAAGTTTTTGAACAGTGTGACGACCAAGAAGAAGCTCCGCCATTTGTGGCTCCCGAACAAATGGAGCAAATGGAGCTCAACCATGATCATTCATTCCAAAGAGAAAGACCTTCCTTTTTTATCCCCGAGCCAGGAAAGGTAGTGCCCTTTTTGGCCCCTGAATTTTCGGAGTGTGATCAGGGGCAACCATCTCTAGTAGAAACGCCATCATTTATGCCTCCTGAGCAGGCAGAGCTTGTTCAGAAGCAATCTATTGAAGGGCCTCCATTGTTAACTCCTGAACGACATGAACATGACCATGGACTGCCATTGGCAGCTTCTGATGAGTCTGAAGATGGCTACGATCAGAGTTTCTCAGAAGTAGGAACAGATGGACCTAAAGGTGAAGAGTTGGCGCTGATGCCACATTCCCATGAAGAAGACATAGAAAACCCTGCTGTTTCTAGCAAGAAGAGAAAGTCTCATGGAAATCGTAGACGGCACAGGCTCTGGTTTGAATCTTAAACCATTAAAATATCTTTAATGGAATTTTGTTAAATTTTATTTCTGCCCAAGCTCTGTTTCTCAAGTGTCTGATTCATGTAAAGACCTCATGGGAACTTGATTGTCTATTAGAAAATATCAACAATTTCAGTAGTTTCTTGAACCATTCTTCTAAGAAAAAAATAATAACCCTTGAAATAAGGAACAGAGGACCTAATTCTTTTTTTTTTTGGTGATTTGCTTCCTGAAAATATATGGATAAAAAGCTTTCACCGAGCAAATTAAGAAGCTGGTGTTGAATTCCATTGATCAACACATAACTGCTGCACAAACTGCAACATTAACAACTTTTCCAAAAAGATAAAATAATACATATCATCCATACATCTAAGTAGAGATTTTATATTGTATTTGATATGAATTTAGTACCTTAATTGGATGCTTCTTTCGGTAGTTCTATTTATATTCAGTTAATCTAGGAAAGCTTCTACCCATTTAGTTTGAGTTTGACTCATTTATTCACGAAGCATTTCTCAGTAAAATTTTATTGAATGAGCCTAAAGTTAAGAAAAAAATTATTAGGATATCAGAATAAAAAATTAGTCTGGATGTGCTTCAAAGCTTTTAGATCTACTTTGAGATGAGTGCAATATTTTTAAATATGTACTGCATGCATCTCTAAGCATTTCCAATTCCATATTGATCTAAGTTTTTATCAGAATATCCTGGCAGGATTTTTTTTTCTTTTCAATATATTTTGGTGCTATATTACTTGGTTTATTAGTTAGTTTAAGATTTAATATATAATTAGAAATTCGATGCAAAAAATAGAGATTATTAACTTGGTATGGAAAGAGTTCTGATTTAAAATTCGTGCTGTAAATTTAAAAGAGGAGTCTATGAGTAAATTTTAAAAATATTTCAAGTCATTTTGAAGTAATACAAGAATATATACAACGTACACCTATGCCGCTATTTGCCCTGGTTCTTGTAAACACTAGCTAGTCTATTTTGCTGATTTTAGCTTCTTTAATCTTCAGCAAATCATCAAACAAAATTGCAAAAAACTATTAATAAAGTTGAACCTTGAATTAAAGTGCAGAAAAAAGTGTAATTTTTTTATTCAACTGTAAAAATTTAATATCTACATGACAGGCAAGATTACGAGATAGACATGGAAGGAAATTGTTGGGAAATTGCTATTATATGATATTTATAAACAAACACGTAATGTCGAAGTATTCAAACCTTCACTCTACCAATTCTTGATCCTACCCATTTATTGTTATTTGGTTTTGTTTATTCTTTCTAGTTTGATAACAGGATCTCTTGTAGTCATTCAAACACCTTCTCTTCTCTTTGGCTTGCCATTATACCCTTTGTTGGATCCCGATTTGTTCTCATGCACACCATTCAAGCTAGAGCACTCAAGAAGAAAGAGAGACTTGATTGGAGAATCGTAGAAGGGAGTATTTAGATTGAAGATCATCCAAATAAGGTCTTTGTAATCCTTTTCTCTCCTTTTATAGTTCAAGGGGTGTCATTGACTTTAGTTTATGATATAGTAAAGATATGATAAAAAATACAAGAAGTACATAACGGTGTACATGACCATGTTACTAGGTGATTGGGTCTAGGGGTGTAAATGAGCCGAACACAAGCGAGCTTAGGCTCAGCCCATGTTGGCACGTTAAAAAATATCAGTGTTCGTGTCCGGCTCGTTTATATTTCGAAAATGTGTTAGTTATTGCCTCGCTTGCTTAACGAGCCAAACACGAGCTATTCGCTAACAAAGGGTTATTTTGACAACCATAATCACGCAACAGTAGGAGGTTAAGGGTTTGAGCGAGATTTAAATCTAATTATTTATATTAAAATATGATTTAATATATTTTTTATTCTATTTTTTAATTACTAATTTTAATTGATTATAAATTTTTATAGGCTCGTAGTCAATTAAGTTTTTTAAAAAAATGCTATTCTTCAATTATATATATATATATATAATTAATTAATTAATTAATTTTTTTCAAGTAAAACAAGCCGAACACGAATGAACAAATTCTTGTTCGTGTTCGACTCTCTTATATATTGAGTTCAATAAAAATTATTCGTGTTCAGCTCGTTAACTTAGCGAACGAATCGAACTCGAGCTTCTTAATGAGCTGAACACGAGTTGTTCGCGAACAACGAGCCTTTGTGACAGCCTTAATTTGGTCACTTCACTTGTACATAGGACCATACAACCCCCCATAATGAGGTTATTAATTTCTTTTAGCTTATAAGGAATACTGGACCCCAGGGAGAGTTGCGAATAGGAAGTGATTAGCTCGATAGCTTGTCTTGGTCGAGTTAGTCATTGTTTGGCTCTTTGATCCTTTTTCGGAGTGGCGAGTTAAAATTGTTCGGGATGAGCTATACCATGCCTGCATAATTTTTCACTTGAGTGAATTCAACTCAAACTCCTTCACAGATCACGTTTCCTAGGTTTTTGCATCAAGTTTGTATTGGGTTTCTTGCATTTATATATTTAGTTTCTCGATTCTTTTATGTTTTTGTAAGCTTGTTGCTAAAAGAATGAGAAAATTGAATTTATTAGATAATAAATTAAATATTATTTGTCTTACAAAAAATGATTGACATGAAGCTCCTCTTTTTAAATTATTCATGTCATTTTATAAATATGTGTTCCGTGGCAATGATGGACATTCAAATTCATTTCTTTGCTAAGCTTTGTCTTGCAAAGGTGTTCAATCATCTGTGTTATGGAAATCACAGATGATAAGATTGATATCATCTATAGCTGTTTGGTTGCCTAGCTATATGATAAGAGAAAGAGGGTATTAGAAAGGAAGAAGAGAAAGAAAGTGAGGATTGGGGAGATCAAGGATGTTGGTGTTTCTGCGACGCTGTTGTTAGGTCATCCTTACCCATTATCAAACCTTGCCTTGGCATGTCTCTACAAGCGTAAAATTATGCTTGCATGGAACGCTAAGGCATTATATATCTGCGCTGATTGATTTCATGGCAAAAAATAAGTTCTATGAAAAAAATTAATAGTTCTCTTAATGATGAGTGATATTTTTGGCGATGAATCATCTGTTAATCAAGTCGCTTGCTTAGATGTCACTGCAGGGAGGGGAGAAGATGGTGAATCCCAGGTTGCAGTACCTCATAAGGTGGAACCCATTCCTATGGGTAAGGACCCTTCCTCCCACCGAGTTAGTTGAAGTAGGCCCTGCTGAGACTGAGGAGGGTGGCACTCTTCTTGCCCAGCGTTCCTTGAGAGTTGATGTTGTGAAGATGCCTACTTATGCCCAAATAAAGCAGCCTCAGGAGGCTCTCACTGTGATGTTGAATCCTCCTTGTGGCAGCGAACATAGTGTTGGGAAGAAAAATGGAATTGTCTTCTGTGGTCATCATATTGTGGTCTACGCGAAAAATAGATGGGTGAACTTTGTAGGCAATAGGTAGAGTTGAAGGATTCCATGAAAAAGATTGTTGCAACTATTCTACGTGAAGTTATGTTACTCATGTCACAAGTTGTGGCAATTTGGAGGTTTATGGAGTCAACTCAGTTAAATCAGTTCTTTGCAGGCGACGAGTTTGTTTGAAGAGTTGATCGACAACAACAGGATTTTCAATTAGGTCGGATTTGAACCTAGTTTCTAAAATGTAAAACATTTTTTTTCCTCCAGGTGAGTTCTAACATTACCTTGTAACGCCATAATATTATTACAAGAGGAGTTATTTCTTTGATGTCATTGTTGAACTTTGACTGCTTTTCGTTAATGTGTATGTTTTGATTCATGTGCTGATGTGAAACTTGTATGGTTAGATGTTGTCATAACATTTGTTTAATGATAATTGATTTTTTAATTTAAACGTGCCATGGTACTTTCCAAAATTTAGAAGCATTTCAAATTTTAATCACAAATTATAAATGATTACACTGTCATTGCTGGTTTCAAGTCTCATATGCGAAAAGTGGGGTTGCTTTTGGTAGTTGTCAACCATCGTAAAATTTGACGAAAAATCACGACAAATTCTTTAAATCTTGTGTAAATGCTAGTGCTTCCTCTGGAAGCGTTGCTTTGTATATCCTGAATATAGTGAAAAGTGTGCAAGCGTTGCTATGTCGGCGCCTTGGTGTTATATCAAATAAACAAGATTTCCCACATTACAGACGAATGTGGACAAATAAGTT
Source organism: Papilionanthe hookeriana x Papilionanthe teres (assembly GCA_022702705.1). Lineage (NCBI taxonomy): Eukaryota > Viridiplantae > Streptophyta > Magnoliopsida > Asparagales > Orchidaceae > Papilionanthe > Papilionanthe hookeriana x Papilionanthe teres. Next base: position 42,923,858 of record CM040438.1, read on the forward strand.
TGTCCATGAAACTAATATTGAGATATATTATTGGAATATAGATACTCTCACAAGTGAATAAGTGAAATCAGTTGATATTATGATTCATAGGAAGATACATATCTTATATATTCAAGAAACTAAATGAGTTGGAGAAAATGCAAGGAGATTGGTAGCTTAAGTTTTAAAGTTTGATATTCAGTTGGGAGTCACATTAGTAATTGTGTAAGTGTAATTGTCGATAAGAGTTTGAAAGATCATATTATAAAAATTATTAGAATTTTATATATACTTGTATCCTTAAAGAATTGTTGATGCTATGATTTTTAATGTTATAAATACTTATGCTCCTCAAGTAGGTTTAGGGCCTGTTTGGGGCAGTAGTAGCTGTATAAAGAAGTAACTGTGAAGCTGCTGAAGAAAAAGTTGCTGTTCAAAGGTTACGATGGCTATTACATTTCCTTTTTTTTTTTAAAAAAAAGTAATGCTGCAACTTTCTATCAACCGTCGTAGGTAGTCAAGTATAGTGGAAAAACGTAGTTTTCAGCTGCCGTTTTTTGAGAACGTAAACAAATGCTGTTTGCCAAACAGGAAAAACCGCGATGCGGCACTACATCGCCGCCTGAAACGCACCTTTAGATATAGGTTCAAAAGAAAGTTTTTGGAAAGATAGAAGAATTAATCTAAATGATACCACTTGAATTTTATTTTTTTTTATTGAAGGACATTTAAATGGATATGTTTTAGAGTGATACAAGATTTTAAAAATTTTGAAGTGATTAATGGAGAAGCTAGAACCGCATAGATTTTACTTTAGCGTATGATTTTCTCATTTCTAATATTTTATTTAAGAAAACTGATGAACATATTATTACTTATAAGAATGTATTTAATAAAACACGAATTGATTATTTTCATATGAAAAAAAGAGGTCGTCAAGAATGTAAAGCTTGTAAAGTTTATTTCAAGTGAAAATTTAAGTACTCAACATCAATTATTAGTTTTTAATTTTAAGTGGGAGCACCTAAAAGACAAATAAAATTATTTTTATAAGCAAACTTCAAAAGTTTAAGATTTGAGATGTTGTCAAAGAGTTAATTCCATGTGGGATAAAGTAACAAACACTATTAAAAAATGATGAAAAATATATTTGGAGAATCAAAAGAAAAAATTTTTATAAATAAAAATAGTTGGTAATGTAATAAAAATAAAAAATAAGAAGTGTTTTAAAAATTAGTTTAAATATAAAAGCATAGATTGAGAAAGAAATAAGGTGGCTTTTTGGGAGTCTAAGTCAATAATTTGTGACGCTAAAGTGATCTTTATAATAGATTAGATATTAAATATGATAAAAAATATGTTGTATAAACTGATCGAACAAAGAGAAAAAAGATAAAGATTCAACTCAATTGAAGTGTATTAAAGATGAACATAAAAATATGCTTTTCTTGGATGAATGTATTCATTATAGGTGGGTAAGCTATTTTGATAAACTTTTTAATGAAGTTTTTGAAAATATCATCGATCTTAATGATCTTAATATCGTTAATAATAATAAAAGATTTTGCTCTTTTATGGATAAATGTCAAGAATGAGGGCGGAACATAAAAGGCGTTAGTCAAGAGAATGCAAAGAAGTTGAAGATGCTTTAAAGAAAAACAAGGCTGGAAAATTAGTAAAATTTGATGATAGCCCAATTGAAATGTGGAAATATTTAGGAGATTTGGGTGTTTCTTGGCTCAAACTCTTTAATATTATATTAAAAAGAAAAAAGAGATGTCTGAGGAGCGGAGAAAGAGTATTTTGGTCACTTTTTTAAGAATAAAGAGGATGCTCAAGAGTGTGTAAGTTATAGAGGAATTAAGTTGACGTGTTATACTTTAAAGTTATGGAACATGGTAATTGAACATAGGTTAAGACGTGATAGAAAGACTTCTCATAATCAGTTTGGATTTATGTTAGGTAGGTCTACTATGCAAGCTATGTATTACTGAGAGGTCTGATGGATAAGCACAATGAGAGTAAGGAGGATCTACATATGATTTTTATTGATTTAGAAAAAAACTTACGATAAGGTTCCAAGAGAAGTTCTTTGGGGAGCTCTAGAGAAGAAATATGTTGATATGATATATATTCGAGTCATTAAAGATATGTATACTAGAGCTGTCACTTGTGTTTTCCTATTCCAGTTGGATTACATTAGTCATTTCTTTAAGCCCATATATTTTTTGCTTTAGTTATGGTCGCTCTTTCTGGATATTTACAGAGGATGTACGTCGGTGTATGCTTTTCACTGATGATATTCTTCTTGAGGATAAGATTAGAGAAATAGTTCAGGAGTCTAAAGCACTTCGTTTGAGTAGATCTAAAACTCAATACATGGAATGTAATTTTAGTGGTAGTAACTCTAGTGAGAGACTTGTAACTATGAGTGATCAAATCATTACAAGATGTGAATGTTTTAGATATATCGGGTTTATTGCTCAAAGTGATGGTGATATAGATGAGAATGTTATTAGTAAAATTCAAGTTAGTTGTTTGAAGTGGAGGAATGCATCAGGCCTATTGTGTGATAGAAAAGTACCGTTTAGACTTAAAGGAAAATTTATAAGATTGTGGTGAGATCTGCAATGCTTTATGACGCAGATGTTGGCTTTTAAAAGAGAAGCATAAAACAAAATTAAGTGTTGTTGGGATGAAAATGCTTAGGTGGCGAGTGACTTAACACTTATAGACAAAATGAGAATTTAATATTGTGATAGGGTTGGTGTAGCTCCAATGATGGACAAGATTAGAGAGAGCCGTCTTATGTGATTTGGTCACATCAAACATGGACATGACCTTGGATTGTGAGATTCTCTTCAAGTCACCGACTCCACTGGCATTCAAGCTTGTATACGTGATTAAGTTGCAGGCACTGTCAAAGCAATTGAAGTCCTATTGTATGAAGTGATGAGGGCTAATGCAACCTCATGGCTACTCAACCACATTGTCTCTGCGGCATATGGGATAGTGTCCAAGCTAGCTGCTTAGCTCAAGTTGACAAATGCATTGCTTGCGAAGAGTTGACAAATGCATCTCTTCAAGTCACTAACTCCATTGGCATTCAAGCTTGTATACGTGATTAAGTTGCGGGCACTGTCAAAGCAATTGAAGTCCTATGCTATGAAGTGATGAGGGCTAATGCAACCTCATGGCTACTCAACCACATTGTCTCTGCGGCATATGGGATAGTGTCCAAGCTAGCTGCTTAGCTCAAGTTGACAAATGCATTACTTGCGAAGAGGAAGGTTGGACTACTCAAGGTCAATACGGACGTGTGAGCAAAAATGTGGCACGTTGGATGCCCTAACTTGTAAAATGAGGGATGATCTTACAGAGGACTCTGATCTAACATGGCATGCAACTTAGCCATGATGCAGAGGAAGGAGCTCAATGTCACCAACATATGGATTATTGAGCTTGAGGACCAAATTTGGCAGATGAAGGTGAGAAATGCTGTTTAAAGCTATGGAAAATGTGACAGATGAAGGTGAGATTGCTGTGGAAAATCTGTTGTTTAAAAGCTGGTGTTTCAGACACAATAGGTCTTGCTGAAAAATACAGTTTTCAAAGTTATATTTGGACAAATGCCTGAAATACCCTCTACTAATATTATATACAATTCATAGATTTTATCGATATATGTAATTTTTATAGATATATATATATAAATTCATAATTTTTATAGATATAATTGACATTATATATATATATATATATATATATATATATATATATATATATATATATATATATATATATCCCGTGATGAAGGAGGCGGGAGCTCTAGGCGAAACCTCTCTGATTTCTTCGACTTCGTTGACGATCCTCTTGCACGGCGAGCTCGAAGCCCTGATCTTTCGGCTGCGATTCAAGTGGATTGGTGGCAGTTCAGCTTGGCCCTTGCCTGCTCGACGCCGACAGCTGAAGTCCTCACTGTGACTTCGTCGTCCTGCACGACAACTGTCTTTTGCGCTGGTTTGCACGAGTCGGCTTCACGGTACTCGTAGTCCGGGATCCTCGGCTCCGTGCGAGAAGAGTGTAGCGAGCAAGCAGCATCGTCGCTCCTCGCGACCGAAGGAGCCGATTGCCTCTCGCCGCAGCTCGCTCGTGGACCGGAGGTTGACTGCTGCGGTTCTTCGATAAGTTCGGCTTCCCTCCAGCCGCTCTGTGCGAGCTCGACGACTCCCTCTTGTGGGAGCTCGAAGACTTTCGCATTTCCTTCGCATAGTGGCTTCTGTGTGCGTGCTAGCTGCGCAGTTTCACTGACTGTTGAGGCCGCTCGGAGAGTTCTTTCACGATGGCAACCAGGGCTTCCATGCTGCGGAGTCGCGCGGCGCAAGTCCCACAACGATCACCTCTTTTTCCGCAAGACATTTCATGACACTCGCGTACCGACAAAATACAGCAGCAATTTTATCGGGTCGATTAACACTAAAGATGGTAAACTCCGTCGTTATCTTCACGACACCTGGAAATGGACTGTCTCTCCGTTAATGTTAAATTTACTTTAGTTAAGAAATTCCACTCTGGTCACCCCAAGATGGATTTAGTTAGAAAATATTTCGAGAATTCAAACTTATTGCATGGATGAAAATTCGGAGTGTTAGATGAGAACACTCTACTCATTCTGGATACAAAAAGATAAGACGATGCTAGATTCTTTCATAAGAACAATCGCTTTGATTGCTGACACTCACATGCAACTTATCAAATGGACTCCGATTTCGACCCATCCGAGCGAGCCTCCTATAGGCTCCTACGTGGTTCAAACTTCCGGGCTCTCCTTTCATTTGTACTAATCCACGTGTTTCGTACAACATTAGCCAAGATCTCGATACTCCTCTCCGTAGTCGATGCTCCTACTTTCGATATGGTCTCCTGACGTGGTCCAGGGTTCAGTGCGAGAGAGATTTCACTATCCCCGATGTGGATCGTTTTGGATCGCGTATGGTGCGAGATGAGCTTTGGCAAGAGGCATGCGTGGAGAGCGAGCTTCTTTTCGCGCATCGCAAAATGTTTCGGGCACATTAGAGACATCCGCTATGGACTACATCCTTCCTCGATGAAATGATGACGTCGGCCTTCTGTCGTTGTTGGAAATTCCAACATAGTAGCCGACGCTACCTCGCCTCGGAGAACAGCGAGAAGCATCCGACGTTGATAAAGTCTAAATTCGAGCCGACTCGATTTTCGGGGAGAAGTCTCGATCGATTTATATCGCACTCCGAGACTACAGCGAGGTCATCGTACAATCCGGAAGTGAGGCAATTCTTCCCGTGCCGCAAGCTCGTCCGAGAGGTTACTCACCGTCCGCTCGTAACAGATACATCCAAACTTTCAAGTAGGAAAAAGAATTCCCTACCAATCGTCGTACCCACCGCAAATATCAGCAGGACTCTACTGAAGAGCAAGAAGAAGAAGCAAGAAGAAGAAGCGAGAAGAAGAAGATGGTGGAGATGATCGATGTGTTTATCATTCTCGAGGAAGAAAAGCCCAGGGTTTCACTCCTATTCGATGACACCTTGCTGACTCGTGGCAACGGAGTAAAGATTAAAGAGATTACTCCATGGATCTCCAAGAAACGGAGCGAGAGTATCACGTTCTCGCTATCGACTTTGCTTTCGTAGTTTTTCGAGTATTTTGGATCTTTTCGATAACATTGTATCGCTTGGAAGGGCTCCATGGGACCCCTTCTCAAGCCTCTATAACTCGCTTTTAATCAATATAGGCCCTGGGGCTTCTTTTGTATATATATATATATATATATATATATATATATATATATATATATATATATATATATATATATATATATATATTAAATGAAACCGATATTTGGCAGAGCACAACCCATTACTGAGGCATGACGCTACGTGTCCGTAATTCTACCCCCCACACACCACGGGAGTGTTCGAACCTCACTGAGTGACTTACGGCCGACCTCACCACCAACCTGACATAGTGAATGCGCACATAATTGAAATTATATATATAGTATATATATATATATATATATATATATAGAGAGAGAGAGAGAGAGAGAGAGAGAGAGAGAGAGAGAGAGAGAGAGAGAGTATTTATATTTGAAATCCTATACAATTTTTATCTTTTATTATAATTTACCATATATCTCTGCTTTGCAAATAATGGTAATCCGAAAACAGAAAACCGCGGGATGCACTCCTGATGTGTTTCTACTTTTTAGTAAAAATGAAAAACGTGTTTGAAACGGGATTGCAAAATGCTCCTTCGAATTAGTCCAAAACACAGTTATGAATCGATCATGGGCACCCTTAATTTATTAAGATATAAGAAACCAACATCAAAAGTTTTCTCTTGCTGTCTTTAGCAATTCAGAGAAATGTGAGAATTTGAGGAAACTATAGCTTTGTCAATATATTTTATATATTTTCATACGTTAAATTTTTATAATGGCTGCAAATGAACTGAGGATTCGACATGCTACTTATGGCTTAGTTCGATTAAAGCTTGTTCATGATCATTTGATTAATTAATAAAACAAGGTTGAATATTTTCTCAAGTACTTGATTACTAAATGAATTAGAATGGACAACTTTTTATTTCGTTAATTTATGTTCATGAACAAGATCATCGGAAGCTTGTGAACAAGATCAATTAAAGTTGGATTAGACTTTGTACATAACAATATCATTTAAATTTTTTTTTTTTTTAGGTTCAATGAGCATTGTTTGATATGATTCGTTTATTTTTTCTCAAAAAGCTGCTTATATAAAGCTTGATTAAGGCTCAATTAAAGCCTGATGATAGCTCGACATGACTCATTTATTTTGTTAAACAAACTGCTCATTAAAAAGCTAATAATTTTTATATGAACCAAGCTAAAATTGAGCTCCAGAAGGGTTTTTGTAAACAAGCTCAGGCTCGATCATAACCTGAAAAGCGCAAATCTAAACTCAAACTGAGCTGGATATGGCTTTTAATAAATGAACTCAAACTTGAAAAATGGCTCAGCTTGGTTTGTTAGCAATACTAGTTTCTATAATAATTTCTCTCTCACCATGCTTAACAATTCCAAGAAATGTTGAAGTTTTGTGGAAGCCAAGGCTTTTGTCAACATATTTTATTCATCATCATATGTTGAAATTTTTATAATCTCCATGATCCCCTTAGCAACTACTTAATGGAGCTGAACTTCACATCTATATGCTTAACTCTTTCATGATACTTAGGATTTTTTAAGAGAAACACTACACTTCGATCATAAAAAAACAGAGGCACATGAGTGAGTGTTTGTTGAAAAAATTATCAATCAAACCACATAGTTTTGTATTCAGCCTCTGTTATAGATCTTAAACACACAACCATTTAAGAGATTTTTGAGTTTCAAAACAACTAGCAAATTTTAATCTATGCATCCTGTAATCACTTCATCTACAGAATAATACATTAATTCTAAGGTAATGATTCCTTTTATATACCTTATCACCCATTTTACTTCTTCCCAACGAGGTCTCCTTGCATTAGCCATGAACCTCCCTGTGGTATCGCGTTCATAAGACAAATTTGATTTCTAACAAATCTACATGAAAACTCACAATATTTTGATGAAAAATCCTCGTAGATAGGATTTTTCAATATTATCATTTGTTGCATAACTTTTGCTCAACTTAAGATGATGTGCTAAAGATGTTGAAATATGTTTAGAAGCTATCATCCCATGTATTTTTTATTATCATGTACTTTAAAAAATAATATATTTGGCTTTCTTTGTCAATAATGATTTGCATTCCAAGAATTTTTCTGCTGTCGTTCATCTCAAATTCCACATTGAGCAAAACCTTCAATTTTATGATTCTTTTGAGCTTGCACTTACATGTAAGATGCCATTAGTATAAACTAAAATGTATATGAAGGATAGTACAACCGACCTCCATATATTTTAAATTTATACAAGAATTGTAATTATGACTGTTAAAGCCATCACATACTCATCAAATCTTTTATACCACATTCTTAGAGATTGTTTTAATCTATATAAACACTTTTTTTGAAAAAATAACTTGATTTTTAGTTCTAATTTTGACAAGTCCTACAGGTTCATTCATGTAGGTAGTCTCCTCAAATTCTCCATGCAGGAATATTCTCTTTAACATCTATTTGCTCTAGCTGCATGCCACTACAACCGACCTCCATATATGTTAGATTTATACAAGAATTGCAATTATGACTGTTAAAGCCAATATATACTCATCAAATCTTTTATACCACATTCTTAGAGATTGTTTTAATCTATATAAAGACATTTTTTGAAAAAAAAAAAACTTGATTTTTAGTTCTAATTTTGACAAGTCCTTCAGATTGATTCATATAGATAGTCTCCTCAAATTCTCCATGCAGGAATGTTCTCTTAACATATATTTGCTCTATGTGCATGCCAATACAACCATGGTAAGAATAACACGTGTGGATATTTGCCTTGCAACTGGAGAGAAAATTTCAGCATAGTCTACACTTGTTTTTGTGTGTAAAACCTCGTGTAGTTTTGAACCTCGGCTCTTCTACTCCATGAATTTCGTCCGTCTTCTTGAACAACCATTTTTAGCTGACAATCTTTCATATTTATTTGATTGTCTTTTAACTCAAAAGTATTATTTTTTGAGGGAGACATATTTTCATTTCTGGCATGTTACTTTTTTTTTTTTTTTGCATTTTGAAGATTATTTTTTTAGTAACTTGTTCATAACCTGTGGAGCATCATCCACAAATGCATAAAAAAAATGATATTTGCTTGGCCATATCTTTGTGGTCTTAAATTGTATGCCTATGTCTATCCTTAAAAACTCAAATATTTTTCTTGCCATCTCTTCAATTGTTTGATGTGTAGGCTCTTTAGGTTCTTTTTTAGTTGATTCATGATCATTGTTTTCGAGAGGTCGAGATTCTGGTTTTCAAAAACAATCTTGCTTTGAGAGTTCTTGAAATTATTTCTACCATTTGTTGTTCATTAAAGATGACATCCTATTTTATCAAGCATTTATGTTGACATGGTCTCCAATAGAAATGCATTTCTAAGCACGTGATTCTTATTTATCATGCCTAATGTGAGCACAAGCTATGTAAACAAATACCTTTTGCATGCTCTGGTCTCTTGGTTATTCACTTTATGTTTTTTGTGGGTTCTTGAACTTAATAATAAACCACAGACGCTTCTTTGTCAAATAGGTGGTGGTATTGAATGCTTTTGTCCATAATGTTTTCGGTAGATATATATTATGATGTTTTAGATTCTATTTAATATTCCCATTTCAATTATTTAAAATAGGCTTATTTTATGATATTTGCGACCTTAGAAAATAAATTAATTTTCTTTTCAATCATCTCGATTATGATTTTAATTCATTAGATGACTTTTATTGGTCTGTGAAATCGAATGATTATGTAATTCATTCGAAAAGTGGATGATAACTATGTTTTTCTCTATAATAGGGTTTTTAGTTATTTGTTGGTTTTCTTGTAAACATTTTCCTTTAAGTTATAAGAATAATTAATTTTTCTTTTATGGATTTTATTGATCATGCTCATGATTTCGTATCTTAGGAATCATAAAAATGATCCAAACAGACTCAATGCACCAAGTGCCGTTTTTACCTAAGGTTTTACCTTGTTAAGCCTTTCAACTGAAATATATCAATTCGTAATATTAAGTGCATGCACTAAAATCTAAGTGGTTAATGATGCATATTTGTATAATATTTTATGCAACTTTTTGTGTGAGTCATTATTATTAGTTTCATTTATACTTGTTATTTTTCAAATTTTTTTAAATAAGAAATCACTAAGTTTCAGGAAGATACTTTTTTTTGGCTGAATGGAATTTTAAATGAAATGAAATTGTTTTGAAAAAAAAAAGAACTTTCATTTATCCCATTTAAAAATTTTTATGAATATAAAGTAAGTTAATATTTATTTACAATTTAATGAAAATATGCCTCCTAATAGTACACAATGGAGAAAAAAGATTCATGTAGCCCACCCCACTTAGTACGATAAAGGTTTGTTGTTGTTGTATAAATTAAATTAGATTTTAAATTATTGTAGTATTATGCCATTCTTTTAGGGTTTATATTTTAATCGGGAGCATTTTTTTTTGGAGCGGTATGGTCATATTTGAATTAGGACCCTTATGAAATCTAGGCATTTATTCTTGGATCATATTTGTTATTTATTCACATATTAAAAAAAATCTGAAATTACAAGATAAGTAATGAGTTCGGCTTTTGTAGCATGTATATGATTTATTTTGGTTTGGATATCTTATTTTGTGGTTAATCTGGTTCTATAATCACGGTTTATTTAACTGAATATCTAATTGAATGAGGTAAACTATATAAATTAAATTTAAAAATTAAAGGATACATAAACAGTCATCTAATATACAATGCAATTTTATCCGTTTTTGGAAACATTTTTATTGAGGTAAGTAGTCTCAAATGGTTCTAAAAATTTTATATGTTACCTATTACAATTTTATTGCTTTGGGTCCTCCTTTAATATCTAATTCCTTTTTTTCTTTTTCTTTTATCATTAGTTTTTTGAGTAGGAATCATAACCAAAATGTATAAATTAAAATTTGGATTGAACAACAACAGTAAATTTAAACTCTAATAAGCACGCTAGCAGGAAAAAAAAATAAGCATTTGATCAGAGATAAGAATTAGGCTAAACATTTTTTTCTTAAGCTAGGATAAATCTGTTGATTGGTGATTGGCTGAGAGAAAATTTTATATTGGAATACCTTTTTACATAGTTGATGCTTCAGTTGAGCGGTCTATTATTGCCTCTTTTTTGTGATCTAGGTTAAATCATGTGGCGGACTATTCAATTCACTTTTATTTAGAGTGGGATTTTTTGTCATATTATAATAGGACTTCAACATACTTCGATCTATTAGTTCTATTTTTATTTGAAATAATCCATATTATGAATCAAGATACAGTTAGTTATAGGGCCGCAAATGCATATAAATAGCAGGTAAATTGAGATGGGACAAACTAGAAAATTGTTTGTCAGAATTTTATAGAATTGAGATAATCTTGACAACGAGACGCTCCAAAAGAGCAAATCTTAATGTCTTCTTAGAGCCTATTGTCACGGACATTTAGTCCCACATCGGCTAGGTGTAGGGCCGAAAAACAGTATATAAGTCTTGGGCTGCCCACCTCTCTTAAGAGCTCTTTTGGGAGTGTGACAAGTGGTGTACGAGCGGGCTATCGCTCGCCGGGTGTGGGGACTCTCCACGGTGTAGGGCCTCGGTGGAGCCGATCCGTGATGAGGGCGTCATGTGATTGGGTGGAGGAGAATGTCACGGACATTTAGTCTCACATCGGCTAGGTGTAGGGCCGAAAAACAGTATATAAGTCCTGGGCTGCCCACCTCTCTTAAGAGCTCTTTTGGTAGTGTGACATTATGCCTTCTATCAATCTCGCAATTATACAAGATCATATATTTTTTCTCTATGATGAAATACGTTGTCTTGAAAATAGGAATAGTGCACCTCTTGAAGAATAATTAAAGCTCATTTTGGGGTTATCATCTATAGTTATTAGGGAGATTAGATAGCTCTTAAATGCAAAATAGTATGTTTCAATTCGTGTTCTTTTGTCTTTGCTTGGTTTTCAATGTATGGATTAGTTTAAAATTTCTCTTTCCTATCATTCTTCTGTTTTGTAATTGTTTCAGAGAGCTAGCGTTCTCTTAATTAGTGTGTGATCTATTTGTCTTTTGAATGAACTGTTTTATTTTATCAATTCAAAGTCATTTGTTTTGAAATTAAATTAAAAAAATTGACGGGAATGAGAGAGATTACATGCAAGAAGTATAGATTGGTAGATTGAGAACATAGCAACAAAATCAAGCTGAGAAAATCTCTCTTACGAAAGAAGATCATACTATTGAAGGAAAGCAAAGTGCTAGTAAGCTCAATAACTCTAATTCCTTTACTTGACCTCCAATCCTTGTTATCAATTTTTCATCGACATAGATCAAGTAAATGTATGATGCCAGACATAGTTGACTTGATGTAAAACAAAGCCCAAGTCCCAAAATGTTATGAGTTAGGGATTCAAAATAATTTAATTGACCGATCTCTGAGCAAAAAAAATTCTTTACATAGGTTGGAAAGCTTAATGAGCATGTTATTAATTAAACCTCAAAATTAGATGTCGTTGCATTTTTTATCGAACCCCAAAGTGGATGATTAGGGATGATTCGAACATAAGGAATCTTCTTAAAGATAGCTAAGATAATTTTTGAAAGTATCCTTTACTTTGCTGTTCAAAGCAAAGTAGCAACTTGTCAATTGGGTGAATGAGGGCTGTCGATGAAGGCCATGAATGCTTGAACATAGACTTGGAGGTCTCATTTCGAGACCATTCCATAGATCGGATAGGATCACTCCTTATTTTAGAGATAGAAAAAGATTAATCAAGGGGCAGAGATTTTCTTTCTTAATCGTGCTGTTCTTTTGTAAATCTATTTGTCTACTTTGTTTATACGTTGCATCTTTTTTGCTTGTAGACCTTTTTTTGGATTATGTTTCAGAACAAGTGATTTGGAATATATAGGATAAATTGATATATTTAAAAGAAAATAGATCACATACTAATTATGAGATGTCTAGCTCTCAGATTCAATTATGAAGCAGTAGATTGATCATAAAGAGAAACTTATGACAAACCCATCCATTCAAATATAATAAAAAAATCAAATGAAAATCAAGAAATTCATGTAATAGAACACATTATTTTGCTTAATGGACACTTCTGGTCTTCTCGTTGACCATATGTGATGATATATTGATATGGACAATAATATTTTGTTATTTTTTAAGGAGCACCATCTTTCTATTTTCAGGAGAGTATTTTATTTTGGAGAAAAATTATATGATCCTGAATGATTACGGAATCTCTAGGAGTTTCATGCTCTACGAAGCCATGTTGGGTTTGCTTCTATTGGTGCTTTTCTACATTTGGAATGAAATTATAGTTTATTTCAAGTTTCTAAGTGATATTCGTGTCTAAATTTTTTTTTTTGTTTTCCCCGTTTGATCTCGTTCTCCTTTGCTTTTTATTTATAGGTGTTGGAGCCGTTGCGGCTTGGTTCTATAGTATGAATCATTTCATATTAAAATTAATTGACAAGATTGAAGTCTGTTCTAGGGGAAGAACTTGCGTAAATCAACCGTACCTAGAGATGCGTACGTAAAAAGGTAAACGGGAGTTACAAGGGAGTTACAAGCGTGTTATAACCTCCTTGTACCTCCCGTGTAACTCACTTGTAACCCGCGCTTCTATTTCATTCATTTGTACACGGGAGTTACACGGGAGGTACAAGAGGGTTATAACACGCTTGTAACCCTCTTGTAAACCCCGTGTAACTCCCGTGTACCTTTTTACGTACGCATCTCTATGTACGGTTGACGTACGTAAGTTTTTTCCGTGTTCAAGATATACTATAACATGAATGAAATGCCCTCTTTTAAAAAGTTAATCAAATAGTCATCACATATAGATGCAATGATAAAAACCCAAGTGAAGTGTCAATTCCATTGTAGAGTATTCCACCATAGAATTTTTCATCAGCCAACTGTCACTTGATATTTCCATACTTAGAAAAATGCTTGCATGTTTGGTAAAGTTTACGGTTGTTATTCTGCACCAATTTCTACATTATGTTTTGGTTCAAATTCTTGCTCGAAGTACTGACGGAAAAAAAAAGAGAAGAAAATAATGGCTAGTAACAAGGGATTAATGATCTATTAGACTAAAGAACAGACCTTGAAATTTACTTTTTTGGCTCTTCAAGCTGCCCGTTAGCCCTTTGATATGTTCTTGTAGCATTTATAAAGATAAAATTTGACCGAACACATTTCCTGAAGAGTATGATGCGCCTTACTTTTCTTGTCTTGATTCCGTAGCCATCTTGCTGATAGATAAAAATACTTGTATCTATCTTGATTGTTTTTAGCTATTTTGTTTTAGAGATTGGTACAGAGAGTTAGAATATTAATAAGTTGCATCTAAAATTTTTTGAGAACCTAATGCCATTGTGTCTCCATTAAAATGGTTGTAAAATACTCGTGCAAAGTTTTATTGTGTATCAGACAATTCTTTTATATTTTTTAAATTAATTATGAATTGGAGTAAATCACAACTATGGAACTCCCTAATAGATTAATCTTCAAATAGCATATCCAAATTGGAAGAAATTCTATATAAGCTACAAATGCTTAATTCGTGTTTTGATCTTGCAATTTGAATTTTTTCTTGTAAATGAATTACATATATGATCCGAGTAATAAATGCTCAATTTTTCTTAAGGTTCCAATTTTAATACGAACCCCATACGAGTTTATCTCGTACTAACCTAGAAAGAATACTTACTGTGAAAGAGGTAAATCCTAAATTAATGAAGCAATAATTCCAACAGTCAAAGTGCTAAATCAATTAATATTTCTAAAAATTTTAAAATGACAGGTCAAAGATCTTTTATAACACTTCCTTTTTTGTTCAAATCTTCTATATCTGTAAAGAAAAATGATTTTCTTATACTTTAAAAATTTTCTTGTTAAAAAATCAATTCATCTTAGAATGAAATCACTGTATGAGCAACTAATAATATATTGATATGTATAAATAGAGTTGCATAGCTCGATAATATCACATCGACACGTATCATTATAGGTGTTATATTGTCATTAGTTTAGGGTTTACCTCTTAAGAATTATCCTGTCATAGCATTCAATTAGCCCATTTTTTTTAGATGTCAACCTCAGAATGAGATGCCATTTACTCCTTGTTTCTTGCAATATTTTTTTGAATTGGTTCAAGCAAAATTTAAAGCCATTGTCAGTTCCCAGCTTCTGGAACTTCTTTCGAGTTTAAGTTTCAACTAGGATTTTCCATTTTTTTAATATTTTTAATAAGACTTCAATTTTCTTTTTCAAGAAATATATTTGCCTGTCAAGTAATATTTTATAAAAGATAGTATCTTCTTTCATCATGTGTCTCACTGTCTCAGTTCTTGAAGGGCTCCAAATGCCCTCATAGCATCCAAAATTTGCATAAATACGACACAATTGTTATGTATTTACATGTCTATCACCCCAACTTCAATACTTCTATGCGTAACTCTCAAATCTTTAATATCACATCAAATACCATTATCGCCTACTTTCAAAAAGTTTTATGTACATCTTTCATGCATACGTTTCTGACACCAAAGTATTATAAATATCAATTCAAAAGTTTAGTCGTTAGATATGCAAATAGAAAAGAATTGTGTGGTTTGTATATAAATTTCCCTAGCACTATCAATAGCTCTTCTGCCACTAATCCTTCCTTGTTTCTTGTTCTTCTCCCCAGAAAGCGCTTTTGTGAAATGTACTTCTTTGTGATAAATAAAGCATTTCAGTTCCTGCTTTTGATTTGGATCTTAATTTGTTGTTTGAACTTTGGGCTCCTCTTTTCTTGATCTTCACATGCAATTTGCGCTTTAGTTGAATTACCTTTGCTTGTATTCAACATTTCCTTTCAATTTCTAACAATTCTTTTCATAAACATGATGTTAGCAAAATTGTTCATTCCTACTCCCTCATAAATTTAGGAGAATGATTGCTTGATCTTCACACCTATCCTTTCAACTACAAAACTCTTATAATTAAAATCATTTATATACTTCTTCAATAGTTTGGAGTCGCGCATTAACAATGTGTATCATATATTTTCATCGACAAATTCTCCAAGAACTCGATCTCCTAAGATTTTGTTAAATTGCGTCGGGAGCTTCGTTCCAAATCTCTTCTCATAATCTTTCTACCATTTTCAAAGTTGTCGCTTTCGATAGAGCTACATCCAAGCCTTCACAAGCCTCCAATGGTTGAGACCTGCAAAAATTTTTCAATCCCAATCCTGACCATCAACATTTTCTTAATAGGGAAATTTACATGCATATCAAACTCCCAAATTTCAATTTATACATTAATGTCACCTAGATGTCATAAGCCTATCCATGAAGATTCACTTTTAAGGATAAGTTTAATAGTGGGTTAAGGGCTCTATTGGTTAACAGTGTTATCGCTAGAATGGTTAATTATGTTATTTTGGGCGGCTATCAGAAGCTGTTATGGTATGAGTAGCTGAAGTTTTTAGTTCAATCTGTGATGCAGAAACTTTATGAAAATAAATGCACTTGTATTTAATTAAAATAAATTTCTTGTGGACTTTTTGCATCCTAACTCACAAAAGCTCATTCATTATTCTTTCTTAGGGAAATTTAAATACATGCCATCCAATTCTTTTGCTTTTACATATCAAAGAGTATGTTTGGGGGCGAATTATTACATACGGAAGACGCACGCAGCTCCCAATAATCATGCATTACCATGGTAATAATCTAAGAATAACTCTAAAATGAAATCTTTATAGTAACCTGCAAATAACTCATTATTTACTTAATACCTAATAACCTGTAAATAACCTATCAATAACCTCAAATTGAAATTACTGGTAGGTCAGTCCGCATGCAGCTGCTGCGTGCTTCTTTCGTATGGAAGAATTTGCCCTGTTTGGGCCAGCTGTAGCTATTTGAAGCAGTTATGAAACTGCTGCAAGAAATTATTGTTTAAAAAATTGCATTGAATATTGCAAATTTATTTTATTTTCAAAAAATATGATCGTAGCTTTCTTGAAGCCATCACTCATGTCGAAAAAAAAAAATTTTCTACCATGAAATTTAAAAATAAATAGAAATAGAGCAGTTTTCCAAAGAGAACTGTGTTGCTTACTAAAAAGCAAGCAGATAGAAAACTGTCCCAAACAGATCCCAAGTATCAAAGTTTAATATTTATACTTAATACATTTTGTTGTGATAAATATATACATGAAAATATGTATTGCAATTTTGAAAAGATGGTGATGGCACCATTTTTGATGCGATGTTAAAGATTTTAGTGGTATGCATGTAATCATGAATGTTTAGGTGTTAGATATGTAAATACACAATAGTTATGTGGTATTTACGTAAATGCCTTTTTTCTAAAATCTGTGGGTTGTTGTTTACAAACTATTTTTGCAAAGCACTTTTGGTAGTTTTTAAAAATATTTGACGGAATACAGCTACTCAACATAATTTATGGTAGATTTTGGTGTAAAATATAATGATTTTATATTATTTTTATGAATAAATAGAGTCACTGTTATTACCTTGTTTATTTTTCATTGGGAAACTCAGGGACATTTTTTTGGTAACAATCAAGTTGAGTTTGCAGTCAGAAGTAGATACAAGGAAAATTTTTTTCTGTGAGGAAAAAAATTTGCGTACGTCAACCTTACGCAGAGCTGCGCACGTAAAAAAGTACACGGCAGTTACAAGTGTGTTATAATCTCCTTGTATCTTCTATGTAACTGACTTGTAACCCGCGCTTCTATTTCATCTATTTGTACACGGGAGTTACACGGGGGTACAAGAGGGTTTTAACCTTTTTGTAACCCATGTGTAACACTCATGTACTTTTGTACGTATGCAGCTCTGCGTACGGTTGACGTACACAAATTTTTTCTGTGAGAAAGGAAGCATAATTTTGTAAATATCTTAAATTGCGATGCAAAACGCAATTTATAAAATTAAATTAAGCAATATGTTATTAATTAGTTTATTAGAGAATTAATCTTTTCATGAAACATCCTCATAATTTCATCTGAGAACATTGCAGAGAATCCTCTCATGAACAACATGACTCACTCTTAAAAATGTTATCACCCTAAGCTCTATTAAACTAACTTTTCAATAAAAGAACTTATATCTCTATATCTTCTCATCTAGTGGAAAAAATATTGTGTCCGTAGTTCGAACGTAAGCTGCGCCCGGAGTTCGGATGCAAGCTGCATCTGGATTCCAGACGTAAGTTAAGGTCTGTTTGGGGCAGCTGCAGTTTCACTATTACCGATGTATGATGCATGTATTATTATGGTATTATTCAAGTGTTATTCTGGTGCTCCGTGATGTTATTGGTGTTATTCTGGTGCAACTTATTTGTGATGTATTATTCATGTTTTATTGCAGTGTTATTGGAGGGTTATTAAATTTCAGTATTACCGATGTATGATTCAGATATTATTATGATATTATTCGAGAGTTATTCTAGTGGTCGATGGTGTTATTAGTGTTATTCTGGTGCTATTATGGTTAGTTATTATTCATATTTTATTGAGGCATTATTATGTTATTACTTCAGCATAGTAAATGACACGTGTAAATGTGGACCCAACACTTGAGAATTTAAAATGTCTTTTGCTCTCATGTGGGACCCGTCCCTAATCCCGTCCGAGCGCTTGGAAATTATAACCGCGCTCAACCCGAATACGAAACGACAGGTTCATCAAATAGAAGGATGCGACAAACCACCACTTTCGCCATTCGCATTCGCCATCTGTTTAGGGTTTTGAGTTGTCGTTCGACGGTCGAAGCGCCTTCGCCATTTCTACTAGCTTAAAGAGATGGAAACCGAGCCCAGTGAGATGGAAACCCAAGCAAATCCTACGAGAATGGAAACTGAGGTGTCGTTAAGAATGGAAACCGATGAGCGTTTAAAAATGGAGGCTGAGGAGCAGAAGAAGAAAAAAAAAGCAATGGCCGTAAGAAGAAGGTTATCAAAGAGGGTGGGTCCCTCAAGGTATTTTTTTATTTTAGTGGCTGTATTTTTATTAATTTTTTTTTCAAATCGAGTTTATAAATTAGGCTATGTAGTAATAATGCCAAATAATATCTGAATAATACAAGAAAATTAATTGAATTTATTAAATAAAACCAAACTAACACAAGAGTCGTGCCAAAGTCATATCGAATTAAAAAATAGAACTTCTACTAAATAATATCAAAATAAAACCTAAATAAGACCAAAATTATACCTTAATTCGATAATAATACTGAAACCAGATAACACCACCGAAATAACACCTGATTTAGGTGAACAAAACCTGAATTTGAAATGATTCTAGCAAAAACCACCACATATCACCACTGAAATAACACCTTTATAACACCTAATATTTCTTTCATTGTTTTGTTTCTGTAGGTTTATCAACCTAAGGTCCATGTGTTGTAGATGCCGATCATCCGTAGTGAGAGATGTACTAAGGTCAAGACTGCAATATCTGATGACATGATGAATGAGCTGAAAATAATAAAATCTTGACCAGTTATTTGATCTATCTCCTTATCCTCAAGAGAATGTCTTGACACTACAAATATTGTAATGCTGGCATTATGAAAAAATGATATTCAGGATAGGAGGGAAAGAGCTAAGATTACTGCCTGATTAAGTTGCCCTGCTGCTCGGCATACCAAATAGAGAAGTGCCAAAGTGGGGTAAAAGTCGATCATGCGGTGTGGATGTCCAGCAGATGAAGAATAATCTTTTGAACTTTGCAAGCGGGGAGTCTTCTTCCCCTATTCCTAAATTGTTCATAAAATTTTTGGTATCAAATTTATATTTTCATTCTAGTAATTTTAGTGTACCAGAAGTACTTGACACATATGGGGAGAATGTACAGACTTTCTCCTTGTTTAACTGGTCTACTACGCTCTGTGAATTCCTTATTGAGCAAATTAATGCAGTGGCTATGAAAATAAGGCGGAACCGGTCTATTGGATACATAAATGGTTTTCTGTTTTTGCTAACGGTTAGTATCTCTTATAAACCTCAGAAATCCTTTATTGTTATTTTTGCAAAATTGAATATTACATATCTTTTACCCAGCTCTGGTTTTACGAGCACACTTCTTTAGTAACTCCTGTCGCTCCTGAGGCCAGACCCCGAATGTTGAGGTGGCCAACAAACAATAGTTGAACTCATCACAGATTGATATAGCCTTTAAGAGGCTGAACACAGAACATGCAAGTCATTACCATAGTTGTTAAATAATTTGTTTCTCGAACAATTATTAAAGGATTTTTGTTTGAAATTAATTGCATGTTTATGATAAATTTTTGGATCTGAAAGAGGATGAGCTCAATTTGTTGGCCAATCCAGATGAAGGACTACCCAGTCCAGCTCCTACAATGCAATTCCAAACCCGTGAACCTGAAGTGAGACCTCAATCACCTATATCATATGATATGGGGCCAGTAGCTTCAGACGACATCACAGTTGCGCCAGTGTTAACTGTAATGAATAGAAACATGAAAGTAATGATTGAGCTACTTAAATGATAGAAGAAATGGTCACGAAATTCCAAGGAACAATCAATACAGTAACTGTTGGGGTGTCGGGGTTGCACGAGTAGATGTTAGTATTACAGAATAAATTTTAGAAATATGAAAAATAACATAGCTGATAAAAGCACAGTGTTGGAAGAATAATATGCCCAGCCATCCTCCCCTCCTGTTGGTATCCCTCTTGTTGACGAAGAAAATGAGCTAACGAAGAGGGAACTCGTCAAACCTCCCCTATTGAAGAAGGCACTGTTGAGGGCATGGGTTTAAAAGAAGAAGGCTCTCCTGTGAGAATCTCTACTGAAGTCTCACACTCCATTCCTCGCTTAATGCAAAGGGTTAATGGCCGACAAAGCCGAAGAAAGAAGGTAGTCAGTTTCCCTTTCACTGCTTTCCAGTTTAAAAGAAGAAAAAGAATAAAAGACGCAGATGAGCAACCTCATCGCGATGAACCAATAACAGATGAAGATAATTCCGACTCCACAGAACAAGCAAATGCACAAATTTCAGTCATTATAAAACAACTAAGTGGGTACTGCAGCCACCTCAGAACAGCCAAATGTCCGCAACCATAGAACAAACAACTTTAGATAGTTCGACAGCTGGAGGAGATCAAATTGTAGATACTCAGACAACAACTGAACAAGAAATCTTAAATACTTCGACAAATATAAATCAAGAAATTATAGATAGTCAAGCAAAGAAGGACTTGCAAATATTGGTATTTGAACTTTTAGTACTTGCACATGCAGAAGACACAGTGAATGAACAAGCATTAGTGGTATTACTAAAAGACTTTCATAATACTTTCTTATGTGTTGTATTTTAATATAAGATATTTCATAAGTTTTGTCTATATGTAGCATTATTTGGCGGAGCCGCAGTTTGAATTTCCTAGGAGAGCACTGATTTCTTTTGAAATACAAGGAGTAATTAATCAGTGCTTATCAAAATACCATAATAAGTAGCAAATCTTCACCTTGTTGATGCATTGCAAATCTTCTAAAGTGAGTTGACACAAAGATTTTATGCTTATTCTGTAGGAATGATATTATTGTACATGTCGGTGACATTCTAATAGATCGCGGTATGGTCAAGTTTTACTATGCAATGAAACTATTGGAAATGACCATCTCGATGCTTTAGCCTCAATTTTGAGTAGCATGAGCAGTTAAATTCCAAGTTTGTTTAGGAAATACCTATACGTGTCGCCATTACACTGGGTAATGATATAAATGCAATGTTATTATGCTTTTTATCTATCCATGAAAATATTAACAGTTTGTCATTTCATGCAGAGTTATCATAAAATAGGTGGTAACACCTTAAGTTTTTTGACTCATATCACAAAGGCAGAGGTGAAAAATGCGGGCATGATATTGTTTTCTATTGTGAACAACAAGCACCGAGTATTGTTGGTTGCTGAATTGAAAAATAAGAGATGGAGAATATACGATTCCTTACCAAACCCAATGCATAAGAAGGTATGCGAACAAGTTGCAAGTATATTCCACATAATAAATCAACCTCATTTAGCCTTCTCGATACAATAATAAGTATGACATTAAATTTACAGATCAATATGTTTTTAGCAGATGCTAGGCTATGTTTCAGGGGGAAATCGAAAAAGTGGAGGCTATCAGCCGTTAAAGACATACATGTTCAAAGCAATAGTATTGACTGAGACATGTTTGTCTGCACTTACATAGAAAAATTAGTACAGACTACCCCAATTGGCTGGAGTTAGGAGCTCACCTGGCAGACATACATGCCAAGGTTCAGGGTAGAGTTAGCATATCATTTTTGTATGTGGTTTTCGCCTGTTAAGAAAAAATGAACTGATGTAACCATAACTGATTTGTTATTATTATGTTATCTTTGCATTGTTATGATAATAATAAGAAATAGAATAATAGTTGTCATATTTCGTTATCTTGGTTTAGATCCGAGTTTTGTTGTGGTGGGTCAACAATTTACTGGTGCCTGATTTTATTTGTGAATTATGTCAGGCGTATCTTTGCATTTTTATGGTTGTAGCTCCATTTTATTTAAAGTCGGTTGAATCTCCATTTTATTGCGTTTGTATCTCCATTTTATTGTGGTTGTATTTGTGCAATATTGGATTTGTGAGGGAGGGATATTCTACCTTAGTATCTCTACATTATTGCGGTTGAATTGCGAGATTATTGTGTTCACGGTGTTTCTCAAATATTGTAATACTTCCGCGGTGTTTCTGGAATATTCAAATACTATCATGTTTTATTCCAGATGCAGCCAAGGTATTATTAAGGTTGTATTCGTGTTTTCTTAGGGTACTACGGTCGCGGTGTTATTGAAATATTCCACGATATATTCTAATAGAACCACAGATGGATTGAAGCATGCATGACATATTCCAATAACACACAATATTCTAATACAACCACGTTACAACCACGCTGAGCTAGATAACCCCGTGGAATATCCAAATACTCCGTGTTTTATTCGCTTCCCGAGCATTGGATTTGCAGCTGTGGTTGTATTTTTGCATTACTACGGTATTATTAAGGTTGCATTCGTGTATTCTTAGGATACTATGGCCGCAGTGTTATTGGAATATTCTACGATATATTCCAATAGAACCACAGATGAATTGAAGCACGCGCGGCACATTCCAATAACATGCAGAATATTCTAATACAACCACGTTACAACAACGGTGGGCTAGATAACCCCGTGGAATATCCAAATACCCTCATGTTTTATTCAGTTCTCAAGCGTTGGATTTGCAGCTGTGGTTGTATTTCTGCATTACTACGATATTAGTAAGGTTGTATTCATGTTTTCTTAGGGTACTACGTCTGCATTGTTAGTGGAATATTCCACGATATATTGCAATAGAACCAAAGATGGATTGAAGCATGCGCGGCTCATTCTAATAACACGCAGAATATTCTAATTCAATCACGTTACAACCACGGTGGGCTAGATAACCCCGTGGAATATCCAAATACCCCAGTGTTTTATTCACTTCTCGAGCATTGGATTTACAGTTGTGGTTGTATTTATGCATCACTACGATATTATTAAGGTTGAATTTGTGTTTTCTTAGGGTCCTACGGTCGCGGTGTTATTGGAATATTCCACTATATATTCCAATAGAACCACAGATGGATTGAAGCACGCATGACACATTCCAATAACACGTAGAACATTGTAATACAACCACGTTACAACCACAGTGGGCTAGATAACCCCGTGGAATATCCAAATATCTCCATGTTTTATTTGCTTCTCGAGCATTGAATTTTCAGTTGTAGTTGTATTTCTGCATTACTGCAGTATTATTTAAGGTTATATTCGTGTTTTCTAAGGGTACTACGGTCGCTATGTTATTGGAATATTCCACGGTATATTCCAATAGAACCCCAAATGGATTGAAGCACGTGCGACACATTCCAATAACACGCAGAATATTCTAATACAACCACGTTACAACCACGGTGGGCTAGATAACTCCATGGAATATCCAAATACCCTCGTGTTTTATTCGTTTCTCATGCATTGGATTTTCAGCTACAGTTGTATTTCTGCATTATTACGGTATTATTAAGGTTGTATTCGTGTTTACTTAGGGTACTACGGCCGCGATGTCATTGGAATATTCAACGATATATTCCAATAGCACCACAGATGGATTCAACAATGCGCAATATGAAATATTCAGGTCATATTCCGCTATATTATAGTAGTATTCAGGTCGTATTCTCGACTTTAGAAGGAATTACTCAACACCGTAGGAAATACAATAATACTAGAATAAAACCAGAATAACATCACCATAACACGAAAGTCAACAGGAAGCGTAATAAATTAATACACAACATATCCAGAACATTCCCACATTAATACCATGATAACAAAACCAAATTATTCCAAAGACGCTCCGGAAACTAGATTAATATGCAAAAACTTCTCAAGGGTCATACATTGAATTATTGAAAAAGAACAATTTTTTACAATTTCATAAATCAAAACTGAAACAGTACATTGGAACAAGTAAACCGTTGCATATATCAAATTCCACAATTAACAGTACATTGATGCAAGGAGAACGTGGGCTATTATGATAATAATGTCAATTGGAGTGTTCTTGGTATTGAACATGTGCGCCTCATAAAAATGAAATGAGACAGGTTTTAACCAGGCATTGGAAAAATTTGTGAGATATTGTGAATGAAAAACTTAGGAGGATTAAAGGTAACGAAAGTGACAGAGATCCTGACCCTTGTACTTCGAAACGAACACATAAATCTAAACTCGAAAGATAACATGGTTGCTCTTGAATAGTAAATTCAATTTCCACTAATCAAATCTCAGGCACTACCTTGATACTGGTAAATCCTTCGATACATGTTTTGAAAAAAAAAGAATCACATCTCATTTTTGCAAAACATGTATAGAAGGGTTTACCAGTATCAATGTACTGTATGAGATTTGAGTAGTGCAAATGAAATTTACTATTCAAGACAGACCATGTTGACTTTTTACTTTGACTTCTGCATTATTTCCTTAGTGCAAACATCAGGGTCTTTGTCACTTGGATTGTCTTTAAGCGTCATAAGTTTATCTTTCACAATACCCACAAATTTTTTCAGTGGGGTTAAAAACTTCTTCATGCAAATTTTATGAGAGACACATGTTCAATACAGAGAACACTCTATTGGACCATGTTGCCATAATAGCTCAGATTTTCACCCACATTCTCCTTACAAAGCACGTCTATCATTCTATATATTATCATCAAGGTCCATTAATAAGCTCGTATATGTCTCCGTGGGTTGTGATGTTGGCAAGTCCTGTTCATTTTGACTAGTTACGAGTAAACGTCAGGAAAGAAGTATAAAATATAGTTGAAATAAATACACGTAGCACATAAAGTTTCAAAATTTTATTTATGTACCTGACTAAATTGGATCGATATTGAAAACAAATTTTGCTCGCACGGGGGAACTCCATGTTAACTTGAACCAGCATCTTTCTCCTTTCCAGTATACATACAATAATTAGGGACTAATAATACAGCGTATGGAAACATATGTTTAACAATGATGGAGTTCATTTACTTTTTAATATCTTCTTTTTTTCCCAATAGCCTTTTAGCCTTGAATTCGATATTCCTTTTGGGCGCATTTTCGTTGGGTCATTCACTTTTTGCCCTATATTTGATGTATTTTTCTTATTTGATTTTGTCTTTTCTTAAGGTTCTCTCCCAGTCAATACGACATCAATATCGATTGTAAGTTTCTTGAATGTCTCAAGCACAAATTTCTCAGCTAGTTCATTACCTTGTGTTCTAGCACTGATCTTGTACGCATATTTTTTAACGTTTGGGCAATATATGAGCCCACACGAGGAACTTGCCGACATTTGTGACTTCTTAAGATGTCTATAACCATAAGTGTTGTATATGTCCTGTTTTGCATTAACAGACCACTGCAGTAATATATTTATCAGGCATTTTTGATATATTTTCATGACGAAGAACCCTTAAAGCGTGAGCACATAATAAACCCATAATTTTAAATTTCTTGCAACTGCAGGTAATTTCAGAATTATCTCTGTCCAGTTTAACAATCTAGAATCAGTCTGTCATTATTTTCAAATTTTCAATGTAAAAATTTGAGTCGCTGTTGGCAGCACACTCCACAGCAAGCCCACACAAACCATGTAGAAACTGCTTTAAACATTGCATATAACTTCCTCTTATAAATTAAAGCAACTTGCCTCAAAGCGGGATTACTTTTTAAAGCGGGAACAATTGCTGACAGTTCACATTTAAAATCTTTATTCTTCTCATTTCTTCTCCAACATTTCATGATATTTTGGAAACCCAAAAAACTTTCAGTGAGAGAGCTTGTTGCTTTGGAGATACTAGACAAATGTTATTAGTGGACTCACTTCTTTTGGTTGATAAGACCCCCATTCCAAATATATATTTATTGAAGGTTGTTGATCACTTATGTCTGATTCTATACAACTCATCCAACCAAACATTCACGTGTAGATTTCATTTCTCAATCATTGTACCCCAGGTTTCCTTAAACTCCTCTTCTGTGTCACATCTGGTCATGCATTTATAAAAAAAATCATTGATTCTCTTGCTATACACGCCACAATGGACTTTCGAAGATTTGACATGCGGCAGCCACACTTCAATGGCCTAGACATTGCTTGATCCTAGTAAGTGAATATTGTTATTGGGTGCTTGTTATCCATTATATGGATAAAGGGTTTGAATAGCCACTTGAATGAGTCGATCGTTTCATCTGACAAAAATCCAACTCCAAATAGAATATTCTGCCAGTGGTGATTCACACCGACAAATGGAGCACAATATAAGTTGTAATTGTTAAGTTAACAACTTGTATCAAATATTATCAAATCCCCAAAGCAGTCGTAGTCAAGCCTGAACATCCCTTCACTCCAAAAGACATTCAACAAACTCGCAGACTTATCAATTTGGAAGTGCTAAGTAAACATGATAACCTCAGCTTGCCTATTGATTAACAATTGTAGAAGCGAATTAGCGTCACCAGATTCAATTTGAACTCGTCTCTCCCTTTATATAAAATTATAGAAATCTCTCTTTGTGCAATCAAGATTCTTCACTCCCCCAGCTTCTGTAGCTAGGAAGCTAAATGCATCACTGGTTCTAATCCCTGATTGTGACATCGATCTGAGCACATCTGCATTAAAGTCACTCATCTTTATGATGGAACACAATATATCCTTGTCACCGTCCTCCGCCAACAGATGATCATGAATTTATATGAATTTCTTAACGGACCAGTTACCTTCGATATCAGCGGCATATCGTATTATGGCTGGACAACTAGTTCTTGTGTCTGCTCTTCACGGAGATATTATCCTTCAATTCTTTCTTAAAACCAGCCTTACCACAAACAAAGCCCTTTGTCTTAATCCTCTTCGAATTCGGCCAAAAATCACTGTGGTCCTTTCACACGTTAAATCTAATATGGTGTGCATAGACGTAATATTGTTCATAGGCTTCATTCTCATTATGTACAATTGCACGAAGCAATTTGTCTGCAATTGGATCATTGGAAACAGTTTCTGGCTTGGGTAACTACGAATTTAAACATAACAACATTATAATACCAAAATAACGCACCATTCAAACTAAATAATTACATCAGAATAACAATAGCACAACAACATGAACATACCTAAAACCATATCCCCAGCCCAACACAAAGGAATCATTAAAATCCAAAAATACAGAAATAACACCACAATAACACCCGAATATCATCATTTCAATCCCAAAATAACACACGACCTAAACCGAGTAGGTAGATCCAACTGCAGTATAACACCCACAAATACTCCAATAAAATCGTGTCATAAGATCAAACCCTAGACTATTATAACACAATGATAATAACTAAATAAAACCACACCCCCACTCCAAACACAAATGAAACGTTACGAGCCAATGATACATGAAAAAAACACCAAAATAATACATCAATAATACAAGAATAACACCACAATATCACCTTAATAATACCTCAATAATACATGAGTAACATCACAATAGCATCCTACTAATACCCCAATAAAGCCTAAACTAATACTCAAACTAAACCGAGTAATTAGATCTAATAACACGGGAATAACACCACAATATCACCATAATATCTCAATATACCCTAAACTAATACTCATACCAAATCGAGTTATTAGATCAAATATTACTTTAATAACAACATGATATTACCAAAATCACACCACATCACCAAACGTAACGTTACAAACAAATATACATCAACAACTTTCGAATAGGACGACATTAACACCATTATGACGACAAGAATAACACTTCATTAAAACAGAACAACACTATCTAAAAACCATCGCAAAACACTTCATTAACAACAAGAATATTAGCAGAATCAACAATAACACAAGATACACCATAAAGCCTAAACAAATGTAACATACCTGTCGAATACTTTCGGTAGCAGCTAAACACAACTCATTGTTAAAGTTCTCAAAATATTTTTCCAGCTCATTTTCATCTTTTTCAAAAGTATTTTGAGATTCCAGCCATATTTCGTGGTCGAGAAAGACTTCCATCGGAACTCTAACTCTATCTACTGAAAATAAATGCAGCTGTAAAAAAAGCACCCAAATGAAAATATCCCGAAACCCTAAAACTCAAGGAGATAAAATACGCCTTTCCGAATTTGCGGTAACCAAATATGACAATAATGCGCTTTTTCGTAAGCCTTGACAGGATTTGGGTAGGGTTGCCCAGTCGAAACAAATGCATTTTTAATTTTTTTCTCACGGGGGCCCACCATTCCACGTGTCGTGCTGTGATTGGCTACCGCACGCAATTTTGCGTGCAGTGTCCGGACCGAATAATTTTCCCCTTATGCATAGGTTTATAGAACCCGCTGTTTATGAATGTAAATATCGATCTTTAGGTATTATACCTGTAAATACATTAGAATTGTGGTAGGTATGTAAACTTCCGAAATAAAAAATAGAACCACAGAATGGAATGTAACTAAAGTCAAAGTGGCTGAGACATAGATTGCAACATTTAATATTATCAAATGATGATGAAGGAAAAAGTTTGCAAAAAAGCAAAGAAGCCAAATCAAAATCTATATTTTCCTCAAATTTTCTTATATTTGAAAATCACTCAAATCAAATGATTTTCAAATAATGCACTATCTGCCTTTATCTATATTTCAATGAATACAAAACAGCCAAAAAGAAGAAAAAGAGAAGAAATTCGATGCCTTTGATTTGCTCCATCTGAACTACTGACTTTCTAAAATAAATATAAAAAATAAATTTACTCAATATTTTGAAAATGAATGAAATTCAACAACATTCAGCAAAACAGCCCTTTGGCAATTCTACAGAGCTAATATTTTATAAAATTATCCTTTAAATTTTAAAATTATTTTGAACAAACACAATGAAGATTTCTACATGTTCTCGGAACTTAGAATTAAAGAAACAATAGAAGTGCAAATACAAACTCAGGAGCATGAATTTGATATGATAAAATGCCATACTCTGTCACTTGAAAGCCAAAACTGGAACAGGGAATCAATAGGACTTTCCACAGTGGATTAAGCTCCCAGCCCCTAAGAAGAGCCCAAAAACTGCTGCGCTTCCCAGAGTTGTTTGACCTATATGCCTGATCTTCAACAATCCTGGCACCTGTTCAATAGAATGAATCACATCCAAGATTTTGCTCAATTCAATCTGAGTAATAGCAATCATTTGAGGGCGTTTCTTCAAAAAGAAAAAAAAAGTTGAAAGAAATCACAAAAATTTACGTATGGTCAGTTAAAATAGATTTTATAAGAAAAATTTTCAAATTAAATGGGGAGATAGGCGGGCTGAATAAAAAGTGGGAATCATATAATATATATGTATGAACCTGGGTCCATTGGGAAAACTCAGAGTTAGATTAGAGTGAAGATAAAATATGCTGATTAGTCAATCTACAAATTGCACTAGATTCCAGGTAAAGAATGAATTTGACGAGTAAATTTATCAATTAATATAAATAATAGGGCTCTTAGGAAAAATATACAGTTTTAAGTAAACAATGTTTTTTAACTTTTGCCAGACAGGTAATGCAGAGAGTCACAGCCCTACCATGAAATTTTTCAATAAGTAAAAAGGATCAAGTAAACTGATCTGCCATCATCTTAATAAAGTGTCAAAATAATCCTCTGATTATTTAAATGGGATCATTTTAGTCCCGCAGTTTATAAAAGTATCAACTTAGTCCCCAGACTTTTTTAATGAGGGCTAAAATAGTCCTCACTAAGACTAGTTCAACCAATATTAAAAATCTAAGGATTAAATTGACACTTTCATAAACTCTGGGACTTCAAATAATACCTTGCAAAGAGTCAGGGGATTATTTTGACACTTTTCTCCAGCTTTATATCTTCCTTGTCCATTTCAAACGGTAAGGAACTGAAACTAGTAGATATCACATCTCTCTTTTTTCTGTTCTCTTGGCAAGTTCCAAGTACAATGGGTTTCACCTATCAACTCTTTGTAGTCTATTAATAGAATAACTTTTGAAGCAAAAAAAGTTAGTCACATCTCTTATGTTTGTTACTTGAGAAAATCACCTCTCAAGTCTCAATCCTTTGTCAATTTATTAATAACAATATCAAGTTATCTAACTTTAAATCTCTTTTATAAGCGTATCTGCGATCAATACAAAGATATATATAAAACACAATGTTGATCCTTGATCCAGTCCTAAAATGATTGAAAACCTTTAGCTATTTTCCAACTAATAATATTAATCAGTGCTTCATGAATCACAATACATAGCTACAGTAACTTTTCTTTTAAACATTATATCATATTCTTTATACTAAGCAATTAATTTTCTTGGTACACAATAATATGCATTTTCACTATTGATAAAGATCTTATAAAAAATTTTCGTAGCTTTCACAAGTAATGAAGTATCCATATATAATTGTTTTGATGAACAGTTGCAACTCTCAACAGCAATTTACCCTCCCTATCATACCACTCCATTTATTACTAATCGCCAGTCAGCAGACCAAATTCAAGTTTGGGGTTAGATAGAATTTATGAGTATTTACATACATAGAACACAATTCTTATGTATTTACATATCTCACACCTAAACTTTCATATAAAGACATAATACTCAAATCTTTAAAATCACATCAAAAATAGCACACTATTACCAAGTTTTAAAAGTGAAATCCACCTATTCATACATAGGTTTAAAGCAACAAACTACTATGTATGTAAATATAAAAGTTCAGTTGTGAGATATGTAAAAATACATAATAATTGTGTGCTATGTATGTAAATTTCCCTAAAATTTATGAATGGAGGCATTTTAGGGGGGAGAACATAAGGTCTCCTTTTGTTTTAGTAATCACTAAATTTTCGATTAGTGAATTTCCACGTTATTATTATTTTCCGGTAAAGGAAAGTGAAAACCCTCTTCTATTTTTTTTTCATTTATATTTAATTCTTTTGAGCAACATCACATTGCAATTACAATGTGTTTGCCAATATCATAGCTAGAGAACATAATCCCAAATCATTAATTGACTATAATGGGCTATGCACTTAGCCAAATATCAAAATGTACGGCCACATTTCGTTTATAAGGCCATGCTTATTCAATGAAAGTGGGAATGATAAAGTTGCCATTTTATTGTTTTTTGACTAGTAATTTCAACTTCATGTCATCGCATACGTACCCATCAATTACTTAAATTAATCTAAAAAACTGCCTACCCCATCATTGTCACATATATCAAAGGTTTGTAAGAAAGATTTTAGACAGGAGAATAGAAAATAAATGAAAAAAAGAAAGATAATCCTTTTATGAATGAGTGTTTCCT
Organism: Papilionanthe hookeriana x Papilionanthe teres; assembly: GCA_022702705.1. Taxonomy (NCBI): domain Eukaryota; kingdom Viridiplantae; phylum Streptophyta; class Magnoliopsida; order Asparagales; family Orchidaceae; genus Papilionanthe; species Papilionanthe hookeriana x Papilionanthe teres. The sequence continues at coordinate 42,955,582 of CM040438.1, forward strand.
CAAAATATTACTGACGAGAGAGCCCTCTTATTTTTTGGGGTTTGAAATCTCACGAATTACATGCATTTATTTCTTAGGAATATAATTCATCTTTCTATCCCTATTCATTCATATTTTTTATTTTTTTGACTACAACAATAAATATCATCTATATCGTAGATCCTATATAATATGCCAATGTGTAACAGAATTCAAGCATCTACTTTGTATCCACTATCAAACTCCCTTTTGGATCACTATTGCTTTCATCTCCTGCTCTGAAGATCAAAAAGCGTCACGGTATGAGAAATATCCACCAGCTAAACTACATTTTAATAGCATTAGTTACAGGAAAACCTTGTTAATGTTGATTACATTTTTTTAAAAATTGATCACAATACTCCTTGCTCATAATTCTAAAAGTTATTCCAAGATTTAAGTATATCCTACTCCACCAAAAAAGCTTTTAAATGTAACTTAGCAGTGATTTAGACTGCATTAACCAAAATCCTTTGGCCAGATGGATTAGCCACTTAGATCCAAAAATACCAAAAACGCATCAGATGGAGGAAAAAAAAGCTAAATAATTCCACCCATTGACCTGATAAATTCACCAATTTATTTTCTTTTTCTTCATCTGTGTCTTCACGGAAGAGAAAAATCTGTTTCATTAAAGATTGTAATTTAGACTGCATTGGAAATTTGAATATATTGCCTAAAACAAAAATATATTCATGCCTTTGAAGAAATACCATTTTGATAAAAAAAGCTTGACTTTTCTTTTATTGTAGATTCAAGCTGACAAAAATTGAAACACTTTACTTAACAGAAAAGGCAAGAAATTCCCATGATTTGCAATTATAATCATCCGGATCAACATTATTACAACAAATAATCAACAACAAAAGTGCTGAAATAAAATTCTGCACTGACAAATTCAAGTTACCTTATATCTAATAGCCTCGTACGTTCCATACACAGCACCTACAAGGCCATATAAAATAAATAGTTAGACATCAACATTATATGCAAACTCGAAAAACTAAATTTGCTAGTATTATATAAGAAAAAGATAAGAAAAAGGAATGAACATTAGTACGGATAGCAAACTGCTCAATGTGGATGATCGAGCAAAATGGTGCTAGTAGTGCACAACTGGGATTTCAAGATTCACCCAAAATTTAAAAAGGGTAAAGTTTATATATTGAACATAATTGCTAGAGAATTCAAGTAAAACTTTCATATTATACATAATTACATATGGATTTCTCAAACCTAAAGGACCACAACCACCCAAGCTATTCTCTAGTTTCACAATTGAGTGCAATAAATAATTAGTGAATGAAATGATTAATCATTTTCATTGCAACAGATTGGGATCCTTATATGCTGAACTCACAAAAACCATTCTACTGAGAGAATTCCCAGGTCTAAAACAGAAAAAGAAAACACAATGCGCTAAGTGGACAAGTGGCGATGAAGGAACATCACTATAGTGATATCTTAGCAAATAATTCTAATTAAATGAATACAAGTTATAATTTTTGGAAAATAAAAAGACGGCGGTATCTGCATTTTGGTATGGAAAAAAGAAAAAAAAGAAAAAAAATATAAACTATGTTTTTATATTTTTGAATGAATGTTGGGACAGAGCTTGACAATTTTCAACTAGCATATAATGAATTTTATTCAGAAGAGGTTCGTTTTTAAGATAGATCAATTATTAACATATAGGCAACAAACAAATAAAACTTTAAGAACTAAAACCAACAATCTAAGGTAAGTTTACCTCTACGAATAGAAGCATACAAAACTAAAATGAGTGAAATTATATTTTCTATTATCTAAATAAGCATGTTTAGGTATCCCTGTCTGTTAAAGATGTGCACAACTTTAATTAGATAAAAGTTTTCAATATTGAATTTATGTTTCAATTTGATTGCAGAAAAAACATTTGTTTCACAACAAACTAAATGACTTTAAGAAAAAAGGAAGTCTCTCACTAATCAATTGAAACAAAAATATAAAACAGGTCAAACTGTGAATTAAGAACTAAATTACTAAACACTGAAATCAATCACAAACTTCATAAGGCATGAACTTCTTGATCACAAATTGCTAAGCTTTGTGATCTTTGAATTCATTCAACAGACGACACCCGATCATACTCTTTTAGATATGGCAACGGAAATAAAATGGTAATATTAGTTCCAAAATACAGACAATATAAAAACAAAGACACAAAAATTACATGTACAAAATGTGCAAATCTTAAATGTCGAGGGTAATCTTCAACAGAAGCAAATGGCTGCATGCTAATAATAATTGAGCTTTCTTACCTCATAATAAAGAAAATTGCTTCCGTTAAAGAGCCATAATTCATCCCGAAAAAAAAACATTTCTTGATTGCAGTTTAACAATAGTTTCCGATAACTAAAAATCTCTCAACCAATTTACTCTTTTCAGAAACCCATTTGCCTTTCTTTAGATATGTGTTTGTCAAACAAAAACCCATCAATCAACTACATTTCTTTATAAGAACCTAAAATTGTATACATAACTTGGATCAAATCAACACCTTAGAGAATAGAATACGCAAAACTAAAGCTACCGAATTCAACAACCAGAGCACTTGATACAATCAAATAAGATCTCGTAAACTTTGCATCATCTCATAAACTCGGGGGATGAGAATCGGTTCGAACTGAATGATTAGGGATTTGGACGACAAAAAAACCTCAAAACGGAATAAAAAGGGAAGAATAGAGAGAAGAATGATCGGCATACCGACCGCTCCGCCGACGGCGCCGCCGACCGCAGCGCCTGCGGCGATGCGCGCCATACAGCTATCTCTCGCCATTTTCTGTAGACGATGACCGGTTGGGGATAAAGGTGGCTCAGGGTTTATGCTCTCGATCGAAATAAAAAAAAATAAAAAAAAAAAGTGAAAAAAAGATTTAAAATAGTCTTATTTTTTAAATTTGGTATTTTAATCTAAAAATTTATGAAAATGTTACTTTCATTCATGTTTTAACAATTTGGAAGTTTAATTTGATAATTTAATAAATTGTTATGTTGTAATAGCTATTGAAAAATATTTGAGGAATGGTATTATATGAGATTATGAAAAAAATTAGATAAGATTATTCAATGTTGCTATCAAAGTAAATTTAAATATCTTTAATTTTTTTTATCAAGGCTATAATATAAATTTTAATTTGTTATTCATATTATACTAATTTATAATAAATTTAATAAATAAGTTAAATAAAAATTTAAGCACTGACTTATGTTATAAGGAAATTATATTTAAAATATATATATATATATATATATATATATATATATATATATATATATATATATATATATATATATATATATATATATATAGTGATATTTGATTTTGATTAAAATTATTATATTTAGAGTATATCATGTGTAATATACAATGGTAAAATTTATAATATAACATAAATATTAAACTAATATGTACATTGAGAATGCATCTGCACGAATTTCGAGAAGAACTAGTAGTCCATAAGGCATCAAAGTAAAACAAGGGAGGGCCACACGGCATAAAATCAAGAAACATGTTTATTTAGCCGAACGTAACAGTTGGTGACATCATTTTTGATGAGGTCTGATCCCTCTCCTCGCATCTCTGGGATCTAGCCATAGTGCTTTCCCTTCGACTATCCTGAGGACCCACCACTTAGAAATTCAAAACACTTCGACTCCCTTCAAACCCCACAATTTTGATCGTAAACCCCTGTGTCACTGGAGGGTTGAAATCGTATCCTGGAGATTTAAAGGATGAGTTTTCATGTGATTCTTTGGCCTTATGATCACCCTGAGTGGCCTGGTCTTGGTGAGGGTAAGCTTGCACACACCACACTCTCACACACATTCTAAACCCTAAAACCACACTCTCACCCAACTCAACTCCCTGAATAATGTAGGTAACTCATATGGATGGCCTCAACCCCTAAGCCCCTGGCTAAGAGGGTTAGGAACAATATATTGAGTGCCTAAAATGAGTCCTCTCATGGCTCTTGTGAGCTTAAAATGGCTTCATGGCTCAACCAAAATGGTCTAATTTTACTCACACTTAATTAATCTTCATTTTCCATAAATTTCAATTTTTGACCCCCAGGGGCCTAAACCCACCAAACCTACCAAATGTCATTGAAATTGCCCAAAATTTGCAAAATTGCCTAAATTACCCAAAATTCCTCAAAATCAATCATAAATATTCCCCACCACTCAAATTGATCATCCATGGCCAAATATAACAAAATTTCCAAAATACCCCCCAATACCCTCCAAATACCAAAAATGCCCTTTTTGACCTAAAAATCCAAAAAATTCTAAAAATTCTCAAAAAATTTCAGAAAATCTCAAATATTTCCAATTTCATTTTGTTCAACTGCCACATACCCCAATTTTGTCAATTTAATCCAATTTGATCAAAAAGTCCCAAATGGGCCCTTAAGGCCCAAAATGACCAATTAACCCCATCCATCCCAAATTCAACCCAAATGTCACCCAATTTCTCACAAATTTGTTTTGAAATCTTCCTAACATCTCCACAAACAAAATTCTAACTTAATTTACCCCAAATTTGAACACTGTGAATTAAGAACTAAATATTGTAATTGTATACTGAAGCCACTTATAATTATAAATAGGGGCTTATTTCATGAATAAACGTTACACTCTCAATTTCTGAAATTTCTCTTAGGGTCTGTTTGGGGCAGTTGAAGCTTAATAATAAGTTGTTGCACAACAGCTGCCACAGGAAGCTGTTGCGGATAACTTGGTTGTCTGTTTGTTTTTTGCACTTTAATAATAGTTGTGCTCATAATGTTTCTAGACAAATGACCATTCTACCCCCGTATGATAATGTTGTTTGCAACAAAGCTATCATACCAATATATTTCATACTTTAGAAATGAAAATCTAGTGCATAACATTACAAAAAAAGAGATATACGTCCCACTTAACAATGAATATATTATTACTAAAATTAAGAAAAGACTATATAAAAAACATCTATACTATAATAATATTATTTTTAAAATGCAGATGACATATGTCATGAGTTACGTCGTCCTCTAGGGATACTATCCATTCCCGATCACTCTCGCGTGGAATCCGTCGACCGTCTCGCCCATCGAAAAATTCACGCGCTCTCCGTGATTCTCTGCGGCACCTGTAAAACTGTCTCTCGTAATTATGCGGCTAACGTGAAGTTAGCAGAGAACATTGAAGTCAATAGTGGTAGCACAATCCTCGGGAGGTACCAGAAATCCTTGAACTCAACTTTACTGAATGCTTTAAAAGGCATCCATTAGACATAACAAAAGTAAATATTTTAAAAAGAATCAATTAATTAATGTTTTATGCAGCTGTGAGGTCTCAGAGAAATCAGTATATCAACCAACAAATCCATTATTGCAAGAAGACAGTGGGCCTTATAAAAAAAGTTTTTTTGTTGTCTTTAACCAACGTAATAGCAAGCTCGTGTGCTTCACATATGCATATCACCAAAAAAGACCATAAAAAAACCTCAAAAATCATATCGCCAAAAAATAAAGAGCAAATTGGTTGCCTTCATTAGGATTTCATATGTGACACCAACCAATACTGATAAATAGGTCATCCAAAAGAACCCATAAGACATAGTATCTCATCATAGACCTCTAAAACCCCAAAAAAAAAAAACATAAGAAATGAAAAGAAGAAAAAAAAACTTACAAACAATATAACAAACCTAAACAATCAATATCAAATACACAAGGAATAAAAATAAATATGAGCTGTATAAAATACAAATACAATAAACAATGAATCACTTCAACAACCATTACAATTAATAATATGTTGGATCAGCCCATTCAGCATCCAACAATGACGTCTATAATCTGCTCTCTCAATTTAATCATTTCCCTAGCATCGTCATCCTGGATGCAACCCACATGTGATTATACTTTTGTCTATAGTATAAGTTGTCCTATTTAATATTCAAATACTTCAGGCGGGACGTGCAATTAATCATCATCGGCCATGTTGAAGTCTACGTTATTGCGCGAATGATGTCACCGAATATAGTTGTGGAGAGCCATTATGGCCACTACAATATGCACATGCTTCGGAAATGGATATATCGGCATATCACGTAGTATGACTCATTTTTCTTCCACACTCTAAATGTTTTTTAATTACACTACGTAAGGACGAAGTGTCTCTTATTAAACATCTCTTTCCTAACGCGAGCAACATTGCTGGATCTTTTAAAGTCGGGAATGTGATATTTGGTATTTGTAAATGACTTCAGATACCCCCTTTGTAAGGATATTCAACATCGACCAAATAATATTTCTCTGCCGCAAATACAATAATTAGTAATGAACTTAAAAAATATCTAAATATGATTAATAGTTGAACAAACCTGGAGGTGAGTGAGGGAAGTTGTGCTTTCGATTTATTGTTGCAAAAGCGAATATACGACTGTCATGTGCGCTGCTTTCCCAACCAGCCATAACAAAAGTAAAACACATGTTGAAATCACATACAACCATCAGATTTTGTGTTGGTGATCCACATTGCCCAAGGAATGTGACCCTTTCATTATTGGATACATGTGCATCCATGTGTATTCCATCGATCACTTTAATACAATGCTAAAAAATTAAAGAAGGTTGTGTGAATTACACAACTCATTTTAACTTCTGAATATGATGAGCAAAAAGATTTACCTTAAAAAAATTGCATATACTACGGGTCATTTGCACTTTATTGGAGTCATCTCAAATTTTGGATCCTCTGGCTTAATCTTTGATGACACACTAACAAGAACTTTCAACCCTACTGAAAATTATATGTTAATTGTCTGCGATGAATGTTGAAATCGCTCCATCACTCATCTCATTGATTCATTCTGTAACAAAATACAGATGGTTAGTGCTAACACCTCTCAGGTTGTCATTGGAGAGAAGTCATGAAGTCCATAATTCCTATGTAATTCATCTAGAATATCTATAAATATGGGTTGTGTCATACGAAATATATTGTTGAATCTTGAAGAGTATCCTTCAAGTAGCTCCCCAGCCCATTTGTCATCAATGTAAGATGATGTCATATAGGGAGACTGATCTACATATGAGTTGTAGTGCTCATACATCAAACATATTGTTGCGACAATTCTCCTTCTACGTCTCTCTCTTTGGAATACATGTTAAACAAGTGCTCTGTCCAGGTAAGATATGTGAATCAAACAACTTTAAAAAACTTCAAATAATGAATTACAAAGTGTACAATGGATTGGTTGTGACGAGGAAGGATGCGTGCTGCTCGGGAGATGGGATGTTGGATGTTCCCACTTCTTCCCCAAAAGTTTCACCCTCAGAAAGCACTCGATCCTAGATAAGAAGCCGTCTGAGGGGTCCTACTACATCCGGTGGAAAATTTTTAGGTCTTCATACAATAATAGTAATCTCTCTGGCTGAAACTTTTTTGTATCACAATGGTTGTTTCCGACTTGAAGAAAATAAAATATAGTATCAGCTCCTGCGGTGACCACCTTCCCAGGTTCCCCTTTGGTTTGCCCCCTCTTTAAAATATCAAGATTACCCCTTGGTATCCTCTTGGAGGCTTTCTCCTCCACTTCCTTCACATGGGAAGCCTCTTTGACATCGAGGCTCTCCACAGTCCTTCATTCATTTGACCAAATTTATTCGGTTATAAAACCCTATCAAGAACTCTTTGATTGGTGTATTGGGGGACATATAACAGACGCCTCTCGATCTTCACCTCGTCAGCCACGAGATCTTTCGGAAGCGTCTTGGTCTTGATCACTGACACATCCGAAGGGGTGACTAATCCCCAGCAGCTGGTGCAAGATCCGAATAGAAACTGTTTCTTCCAATCTTTTATTTTGTTCTCCAACCCAAGGATTTGGAGTTTTTAACCGACGAAAGATTGTGCGAGCCCGTCCTTGTTGATCTTGAATTGAAGACTAGTAATTGAATAGGTTAGTTGACCAAGGGATAGTCGATCAGTGGCAGAAAACAATGAACATAATGATCCCGATGATTAAATTCAGCATGACTTGAGCTAGAATCATCCCATACCGATTAAAAATGCCCTTCAGCTCGGTGCAAAGTGGAAGTCACAGGCCTCATCGAAATTGATCCTAGTAGAACACCAGGTCAATCCTGAAATTGTTCATCACTCAATCAAAGCTTCCTATGGCACGAAGCATAAATCAAAAACAAATTCCACTAGCTTCTGCTTGTATTTCTCAATCAACACAGAAGCCTCTATCGCATGATAGGTACTGAAAACTCTAGCAGAATACTTACGAGCCATAGAGAGAGAAGGGGAGAGAGAAAATCACAAAAATTTAGAGGAAAAATTTCAACCTTAACATGTCAAGATCTTATTATAAGGTAGGAAGCGTGAGTCAAAGCGTCCGGAGGCCATCATTCCAAATATCTCGATATTCAAAAAAATGGTTACACCACATCAAATCAAATATAAATATATAATATAAAAGAAATTCATTTCATTGAAATAAAAGGAACAATTACATGGAATATTCAAAGATAAAATATTTAATAAAGGAGTCCAACCACTTGAGTCGAGGCATATCCCCGGCTAAGTAACCACTTAAACAAAATACTGCCACCAAGCCTGAGATAATTCCATCAGTCGGTTTATTGTTGAGTCTGATAAATCTGTAACTCAGACTGGAGAGCCGCCACCTCATTGCGAAGAATCTATATTTCTTCTTCCATCCTCTCAACCCGGACCTGCAGATCCCTAATGACATCATTATCCGATCATCCAGCAGTGCGTTCAAAAGAGTCCACCATCTTATTTACTCTACGCTCCAGCGATCCGGAAGACTGTTGTTGACGGTCATCCACCCCTTGTGAAGTATTGAAAAGATCGTCCAGTTGATTGATCACGTCGCAGGTCAGTAGTTGGTTCTCTCTGGTCATCTGGTAAAGCACGATTGTTATTATATGTTCAACAACGACATCAACTGGCCGCAATATGGGAGCACTGATTTTCTGCACTTCGAGTGGAGGAGCATCATAAGTCACTGTTGTACTAAGTTGGTCAAGGACACTAGCCGCTTCTCGAATGATCGAGCCTGCTTGACGAGAATCTTCCACGACGATCGAAATCCGTGAGAGAAGCTAAAAGTCCATCATTTCACTCCATCCTTATTGATTTTTCTGGTCAATCTGCATCTGGACCAGTAGAAGATACACCTTGATCATTTAACTTGATCGCATGATCATTGCGTTTCTTCTTCCTTACCACCATAATATTCTTCTTTGTCTTTTCACTTACAGGAGTTATAGGGGGTTAAGGAGGGAGTTGAAATTCTTCCAGAGCCATCCAAATGAGAAAATATTGCATCCGGAGTTAGGACGCAAGCTGCATCCGGACAACAGACGCGATACACCGGGCGGTGCTTTTTTTTGCTCCACTGCGCTCTGTTATCACGTTTGTTGTTTGGACGAAGCTTACGTTCGGACTCCGGACGCAATAATTTTTCCATCTGAAGCGCCTCATCATCAAAGCGATCTGGGGCTCTCACGTCAGACATGAAGGGGTTATGAAATTCGAGATCGGAGTGAGAAAGGAAGAGTACTAACCCTATTTATAAAGATTTCATGGACACAAAAAACTAGAAATAGTGATTATGATTTGATAAGATTTAATTAATTATTGTATTATCCTTTTATAGTCATAAAATAAACAAGAAAATCGGGGAACTAGTATGTATACAGGAAAAATGTCAGCATGAATCCCAAATAGATCAAACAGTATGAGGAGACTCTTGCTTCCAATCAGAATTCCATTCCAAAGGATATTAAACAATCGGCCAACTTACCTCGCTTGCCCAGAAGACCAGAAAGAGTTGAACGATCGGTTGAATCAGACAACAGACGCAATCGATCAAGAGCGAGCCAACCAACAGTTGGAAGCAAAATCTGTTTAGTCATACATTATGTCTAATGAACGCGATCATTTGTGAAAGTGACGTCCATTCAGTTATTAATATTAAAGAAATAGTTAATTAGGTAGTTAAATTAATTACCCAATGTTAGAGAAATGACAAAGAATACCCATTAACTGTGAAAATAAAGAGAGTAATATTGTAATTATATATTGAAGCTACCTGTTGTTTTATATAGGGATTATTTTATGAATAAATGTTAAACTCGATTTGTGGATTTTCACTTAGTCTTGTGTTTTCTCTTTTCTATCTTCTTTTGTGCTCTAAACTCTCGGGACATGTCTACTACCGTATTTTAGGATTTAACAATAATAGGTTCATAGTCAAAGAACATAAAAAATAGAGAAAAAAATTTTATATGCATGATAAACTCACATCTATTTAATTTTGTTGGGTGTCAATTTTTTTCTAAAATTTTTAATTTATAATATTAAACCTGCTATTAGGACCCCTATATAGCGGTGTAAACGAACCGAACACGAACGAACAGAGCTAGTGTTCGTGTTCGAAATGTTCGAACACATCACTGTTCGTGTTTGGTTCATTTAACAAACCGAACGAAAAAAAATTGTTCGTGTTCGTCTCGTTTGCTAATCGAACGAATCGAACATGAACTTCCTGACGAACCGAATACGAACTGTTCGCGAACAACGAGCTTTTTTGACAGCCCTAACTTTGATAGCATACTTCCTCAAAATGAAGTAAATTCATCAGTTATTCCGTACACATCAGGTAAGTCATACTTCCTTAAAATGAAGCAAACCGAATAAGACATTTAGGGTTTTGTTTAGGATTTTATTTTAATACATAGTATAATATATTAATTATAATATTATAATATTTATATTAATATAATTAATACTATAATATTATTATTAATAATTTATCATATATTATAATTTATTGTAGTTTAATTATTAAAATATGATAACTTTTTATAATATATAATTATTTTTAAAATATCATAATTTTTTTATATATAATTATTTTAAATTATTTTATATTTCGAACAATAACGAACCAAACACATCACTGTTCGCGTTTTGTTCCTTTAACAAACCGAACGAAAAAAATTGGTTCATGTTCGTCTCGTTTGCTTATTGAACGAATCAAACATGAACCTCTTGGGGAACCGAACACGAACTGTTCACGAACAACGAACTTTTTTGACAGCCCTACCCCTATATACAAGATTGATTTTTATTATGATTTAATTTGAAAATTAATTTTCATATGTATAATCTAGAATAAGTTGTGTTCCATGTGAATATTAAAATCTAATACATAAGACCTAATTAGGGCTATCAAAATAGCTCGAAGATCGTTAATCGCTCCAAAATCACTTCGAATTTCTGCTCAAGTTAAGATTCGATCGAATTAAATGAGCTGAGTTATGAGCCGAAACTTTGGATCAATTTTTTGTCTAGCAAATTTTGAGCCATACATGGAGCAGACTTGAGATCGGATCGTCGTAAGTTTTTTTTTTTTAATATATATTTTTTTCTAAGTAAAATTGAATATCACGAGTCACAAGCCAACTTCGAGTTGATTTCAAGCTGGAACATATCAAAATAATTCAATTTGAGCAAGTTAGTTTCAATTTTGAGTTGGATCAAGCCGATTCCGAGCTGAAACTAGAGTTGTAAACGAGCCGAACACGAACGAGCCCAGGCTCAACTCATGTTCGGCTCGTTTATATTTCGAGATCAAAAGTGTGTTTGTGTCCGAACACAAACTGTTCACATATAAAGTGTAGTTTTGACAATCCTAATCACAAAATCATAAGATGTTAATGGTTGATGCAATATTTAAAAATTGTTGTTTATATTAAAACATTATTTGAATCTAATTTACTAATTTTTATTCTATTTTCTTAATTAATATTTTTTATTGATTATAAATCTTTGTAGCCTTGCAATTAATTAATTTTTTTAGAAATACACTCATCAATATATATAATTTATGAATAGTATTTCGAGCCAAAACGAGCCGAACACGAAAAAATAAATCTTTGTTTGTGTTCGGCTCCTAAACTTAGCCAATGAGCCGAAAATGAGATTCTTAACGAGCCAAACACGAGCTGTTCGCGAACAACGAGCCGTTTTGACAACCCTAACTGAAACTGACCTAAATACCTCAATTTTAGCCAACTCGTTTTGATTTTAAGTCGGATTGAGCTCAATTCACTTTTCAAGCTGACTCGGCTCGAAATAGAATATAATGAGGCACGAGCTGATTTCAAGTTGCACTAAATATATTCATGCTGATCCCAACTTGACTCGAAATTGGACCATCTATAGCTGTAGACCTTATTGAAATCATGTTTATTTTGAAAGATTTAAACAGTAATGTAAAAATTGAAAATTAGGAATTTGATATGCAAATATTTAAATTTATTTATTTTATTTTTAAAAGTATATCACATATGTATAATGTATATTTTAAAAAATAAATCACCTTATATCTAAAAATACTCAAAATAATTTTTAAGTATTTTAAGTTATTTTAAAAATAACAACTATCACCAAATAGCTGTCAGCTACCATTAGGGGTGTAAACGAACCGAACACGAACGAACAGACCTAGTGTTCGTGTTTGAAATGTTCGAACACATCACTGTTTGTGTTTTGTCGTTTAACAAACCGAACGAAAAAAAATTGTTCGTGTTCGTCCCGTTTGCTTATTGAACGAACTTCCTAGCGAACCGAGCACGAAGAAAAATGAGCTTTTTTGACAGCTCTAGCTTTGATAGCATACTTTCTCAAAATGAAGCAAATTGATCAGATATTCCGTACACATCAGATAATCCATACTTCCTCAAAATGAAGCAAATCAAATAAGGTGTTTAGAGTTTTGTTTAGGGTTTTATTTTAATATAGTATAATATATTAATTATAATATTATAATATTTATATTAATATAATTAATACTAAAATATTATTATTATTATTATTAATTTATCATAAATTATAATTTATAGAAGTTTAATTATTTAAAATATGATAAATTTTTATAATGTATAATTATTTTTAAAATATCATAAAATATATATATATATAATTATTTTAAATTATTTTATATTTCGAACAATAACGAACCGAACACGAACGAACACATCATTGTTTGTGTTTGGTTCGTTTAACAAACCGAACGAAAAAATTTGTTCGTGTTCATCTCGTTTGCTATCGAACGAATTGAACACGAACTTCTTAGTGAACCGAACACGAAATGTTCACGAACAACGAGCTTTTTTGACAGCCCTAGCTACCATCAACATTCATCAGACACTATCACCTATTGAATCTATTCCAATATTCAATATTAAATAAACATAAAAAATAATAATATACTTTTAAACTAATTTAGACGTAACTTCTCAAGAGATCACTCATTCTAAAACTACTCCCATGCAAGCATGCAACTTTACAGTTTCTATTTAAATTCCAATCGTTACACACAAATATTTCGATGTTTAAAAGTTCAGCTTTATTCTAATTGAGCGGTTTTACAACCTTCCCTCACTTAAATAATTGTAATCCTTGTTAGTTCTCTATACCCAGAATTATTTACCAAGCAAATATGATTCTATAGGTGGCCCTTATAGATTTAAGAGATGGCTCCCACCATTTAGCACTTTGTCCCATCCAGGATTTAAGAGGCGGCTCACATAGTGTAGCACTTTATGATGTATAACACTTAGTTCCAATCTTCAAGCTGGTGTAATGCTCTGATACTATTTGTAATGGCCTGATATCACACCCATGTTGATATTGACCGCTTTGGCCAGATACCCTAATAATTTTTGCCCTATTGGTGTAACTTCTCAAGAAATCACCCATCTTTGTTAGTTCTCTAACCATTAGACCAATCGTGCCTTTGATGTTTAGGTATTCAACTTCGTTCCATTTAAGAGATTTCACAAGATTTGGCTAAGTGAAAAGTTCAGCCATGCTTCATTTATCCTTTTGAGGCGATCAAGAGAGTCGGTGGACTTTTTCACATTTTGACTCTCCAATAATTTCAAGAGTACACAAAATTTTCCTTGTCTCTATGTTAAAATGTCATGTGCATGTCTCTATGCTCATTTTCGAACCGACTTCAAAAATTTTTAACCACGTGACCCTTTCCTTTTTCTCCCCGCTTATTGCCGCCTTCGTAATCTGGATTCATTTCAGTTACCTCTTATGCAACTTTACCAACTTTCTCAAATCCTTGTATATTTAGGCCAAAGGGTTAATATGTCCACCTCTCGTTAGCCCCCCCAACAACCGTTGATCTAATAGCCTTTTTCTCTTCCCCTCTCCTCGTTCACCTTGACCAAGTCGAAGCCAGAAGATTGAAACCACTCTCTCATCCTCGATCGATCGGGCTTCGTAAGCCCCTAATCCTTTCATTTATTTCCTTATATTTTAATGAAATTTTTTTCATAATAATAATAACCATAATAATAATAATTTAAGCAATTATGTTACTCCTAATTTAATAAATAGTTAACTTTAATTGCATAATTATTTGTATTCTAAATTTCATTTTGTAGAAGACCTAGTTAACAACAAGTGAACCATTAAAAAATTTGAAGTTTAGCACTTGCCTCAAATAAGTTACTGTTCCTTATTAAGAGATGAGTATACTTTTTGTTATCAGGGATGTTATCCTTGCTCCTAGTGTTAGATTCATAGTCACTTTGTAGGATTGCAAATCTAACCCTTTTTTTACTAGTATACTCATTTTTGCACTTCTTATAGATTCATTTATTGTTAATAATGAAATCATATATTACATTATTTTATTATTACACAACTCTTTATATATTTGATTAATTGTATGTCTTTTTTTTTTTATGTTGTTATTACGGATTATAACTAAATCTCTTGCATATAATAACCAAGTTTGAAACATTAAATACACAAATAAAACTATGTTCAAAACTTTGTAATTATATGCTTTTGAGTGATGGTTTATAGATCTTTGAAACCCTTTTGAATATTAGCTAACTGGGTTGATGGGCACCCAGAATGACGACTCCACAAGAAATTGCTTGATCTTCTTAGGATGGTGTTTAACTTCCCGATTTTAGGATGTCTGATGAAACCAACTATATATACAAAAATAAAATTGAAATTGCACTGGTAAAATTTTATTGGATTTAAGGAGACCATAATGATTGTCTATGATTTAATATTTGACTAATTTCAATTTTGACCTTTTATAGTATTTTCATTGGAATTAAAATCACTAAATAATGATAATAAACTAATTATGTGTCTTTTGATAAACATATGATAATGATAGCATGTCATCACAAAATATAGTTAAAACAAATTTATAAAATTAATCTTAAGCATTTAGTTTTAAAAAAATTAGCATATTAGCATTATCATAAAATAATATTCATATTTTTTTTCTTATAAATTTGATTAAAAATCATTTCCACTTGTATTGCATGGGATTCCTTCTTGTTATATCTTCATATAATCACTGCATTATATTGAGCAACAACAAACACTAAATTTGGAACTTCTAAAGATATAAATAACATACAATTATTATGTATTTACACATCTACCAACTAAACTAAGTATCACAATCACAACATAACATATATGTGAAAAGGTGTATTCCTCTTTAAAAAGTTAATAACTTTGATATTTTTGATGTGACGTTAAATATTAAAGTTCATGATGTGAAAAGGCACAAGTTTTTATGGTTTGCATGTAAATCCCAAATCATTCAAGACTCTACACATCATAGTATTAACTTTCTCAGAGATACATTTCTTTAAAAAAAAGAGGAAGACTTACATTCATACCGCTTAATTCCTATGTATTTACATATTTAACCTAAACACCGTAGCTATGCATGAAAAGGCGTATTTCAACTTTTTTCTTCAAGTCAGAACAGTGATATTTTGTATGTGATATGAAAGATTTGAGCGGGATAAATGTAAAAATTAAAATTTAGAGGTTAGATATGTAAATACATAGGGAATAGAGCGGCGTGTATGTAAAACCAAGTCCTCGAAATAAAAAAAAGATACTGGAATATACAAACTTCAACCATCTTCAAGCATAAAAATTTCAGAGAAAAGTGAAAACACAAACTACCAATGAATGAATGACCCCTCTATCTATGTTTTGTTCTACTTCATTTCAAGATGATTTGATCTGATGATTAAAACGATTTTCTAAGTTGCTAAATGAGCTAGAAGTGCCCATTTCCCATTAATATGGCAATGATTTCAGAAGCTGAGCATGCAATTTACACATTTTTTAAGAAAAAAATTTCAAATCAAAGAGAGTGAAAATGAAGTACCTTTTTAGGTGTTCTTCTCACCCTTTGGCTTGATACTCTGAACATATTCCACTGATCTTCCCTGCTCAAAGACTTGAACCTCACATACGTTGTAACCGTTGCTGCTAAAATGGAGAAAGACTCCCAAAGGTCTTCTGTTTCTGCAAAAAGTGCAGCTAATCACACAAATCAACACACTGCAAATTCTGAGAGCATATAATCGATCTCGGATCACGAAATCTCATTGTGCCATAACCAAAATTGCAACTTAGAAAGCCGAATTCTGTTTCCTCATCGTCGCTGTCAACGTTCTTCGGGCTCACTCGATTCTGATAACTTCTGCGTGAGAGGAGAAACACGTCGAAGTAATAGCTCACCAGGCTTCGGTTTTCTCTTCTCGGAAAACACAAGCGAAGCTGTTTCCAGAAAGTTAGGCCACGCGGCGGTTGATTCAGACGGAACGCCGCCCTGAATCTCTGCTCCTCTTCCTCTTTCCACGACAACGCTACTTCTTCACCCATTAAATGAAATCTCCACACATAAAAGGCTGCGCCCAGTTCGCATTTCAACTGGAGCCGCTTTTCTGCGACATGGAATCTCACACACTCGACGGAGCCGGGATTTCTGCAATTACAGCTATCTTCTCTTCCTTTCCCGATTAGATTTGGTGTGGTTGGAGGATTTTTTTCGTGATTTTCTGGAGGCCAGATGCGTCTTCCCAACCATTTCAAGTCGTCAGAATCATTCGAAGTTGTAGGCCTAACGGTCCAAGATGACACTTTTGCTTGAAAGAATGAACCCACAGGTATGCGTTGTGGTGCACAATCAGCCAAGTACTCAGGAAGTAAAGCATAATTCCTTCGTGCTATTATGAAATTGTTGGCCTCATTTGCATTATTATTGAGATCTTTATCCTTCTCAGCCATAAAAACTGTGGAAGATTTTGAACAGGAACCAGAATAAGATGGCTTGGAACGACCGTTTTGGGTGCATCTTGACATTTGAAGATTTGGATTAGCAGCCCCACTACAGTCCTCATAAATGGAAGGATTCAACTTCTGCCCTTTCTGCAAGACCACATTGAAATTTTGAAAACTCTTTTTACCTTAGAAAATTTTGAAAAAAGTTAATGAATGGTTATAGATATCTGAAGCGAAAACTGATTTTGTTTCGAAACCATTAAAGATGTAGCAAAATTGATATTTAAATTTCTCCATCGTGAAGAAAACTCAATCATTTGTGTTGAAGGTTTTAGAACCTGGCGTTCTGTCATTGCAGATGAGATGGCAATCTGTTAGCCACTTGAGGAGGTGAACATCTCTCTAAAAACTTTTGGGAAATAAACACGTCTACGTTAATGTTTAAAATTGTGAAATGGAGTATTGAGACATTTTCTATTTGCAAGTCAAGTTGTAAGCCTCTCAATTTGAAAATTGCACAAATCAAAATAACGGGGTTCAAAAAATTCATTTTCATATCTATCTATCTATCTATCTATCTATCTATCTATCTATATATATATATATATTAAAGTAAAGCACTAACATTCTAGCAGGATCAAAAGTGACAAATTATGTTTATATGAAATAATCAATTTTGTAAGCTATAAAATATCATATATCAACTTGCGCAATAAAAATATAGTGGAAATACCAATAGATAAAGTCATCAAACTAACATAAAACACGGAATGAAAGTAACATAAAATATCAAGATAAAAAATAAGTGGAGTTTAGCATAGTATACTTCTCTCATTTTTATTGTCAATCAAATAAAAAAAAAAATAGATAGATCAAAATAAGAATATAATAAATAATCAGAAGTCAGAGCAACTAGCGATTCTAGCAGGAGTAGCAACTATTGGCAATGACAATAGCAAAAGCAACAAACGGTGGTGGTTGTAATAGGAGCAACAGGTGGCCATAGTAGAGAACGTGTGATTGTTGTAGTGAAAGCATCAAGAAACGACAGCCATGTCGATGACAAAAGCAGCAGGATGCGTTGCCAATAATGGCAGTGCCGAAAGCAGAAACAGCAGGTGGCCAAGCTAGGAAACTTGATTAGGGGGGGAGGGGACCTCGCGCATGTGAGCGTGCATCTTTTGTTCGCATTCGAACCGTCTATTATATGGGAAAAGAACCTAAGCATGGCAGGCCACACCTTAGCAGAGCTGTGAGCTGCTAGATCCATACACCTCGAAGCATTGTTCTTCAAAATTGCACTGAGGCAGGCATTAAGGGTCGCCTCATATTACGCAATTTTAAGCAGTGATGTGCGTTGTAGAATATATTTTCTTATTTCCAAAGTACACAAGGAGTTATTTAGAATCCTATTTATTATATGAAAAGAGAGGCAAGACTTAATGAGGTACACAAAATCTAAATTATTTCTCCTCTCTTCATGATATTAACCCACTAGTTACGAATCCTAATCATATTTTATGATTATTTTTAATATTCTAGATGCCTAAAAAATTTTTCTTGTGCTCTTTGACTTCAATGTCACTGCCTATCACCTTGCTTCGCCCCAAGCACCCCCTACTCCATCATATGCACCCACTACTCCACTGTATTTTTTTAATATTTTCCTTAAAGAAAGCGTCATCTATATCAGAAGTTGTTGACCAATAAAATGGTCTTATTTAAACCTTAGTAGGTGAGTATCAAACCTTCAATCTTTATCCAAATTGAATCGAAAAAATTACCTTTTATTTAATAAAAAGACAAAAATTCATAGCACTACCAAACTAATCTTCCGGTTATTGAAAATTGAAACAAGGAAAAGAAAAAAAAGCATAAAAGTTTATAGCATCAAACAAGGCACTCTTTCAGTTATTGAATGGTATCAACAAAAAAAAACTGTGACTTAATTACTATCAGGGTATCAAAATGAGAGGCAGTAAAGATGTGCAACGAAGATATTATAATGATACAAACTTTTGCAGAAGAAGGAACTTGAGAATTCTTAGCTACACTAAATGTTGAATACGTCGAAGTGGCAGTTATGCATTCAAAAATATAAACAGAATCTCTTGCCAACTTAAATGAAGCCTTCTCTACTAGTAGTAAAGGAGGATGCGATGTGATGTTTGGTTAGATACAACAACTATTGGTGAGAATACCGCCCTGTTTGTCCCTACACCAAATGCAAGCAGGATCAAGCCATACAAAACACAGCCATTACCATCAAGATCCAATAATTAAAAAGGAATATCTTGCAATTATTGTAAAAAGGCAAAACATACCAAAAAACATCTTGTGAAAACTCTCAAGGAAACCTTCCCTACATCCAAAACAAGTCTTCATACCAAAGCAATCCATAAATAATCAAGCAAACACTACATTTAAAGAAGAAAACATTTCCGCATATAGAGAACAAAAGCAAGAAGAAATAGAACTCCACAGTTTCAACATTTGAAAAACAAGCAAGTACGAGCTCTATGGCTCAATCAAATGAGTATGTCGCTCATATCTCCCTCGTGCTATCAAATAAGTCTAAACAAAATCTTAGTAATAAACTCATTGACGAACATTTTCACCAAAAATGTTCCCCATACCATACCAAGAAACCATAAAATAAAAGTAGTTAATGGATCTATAATTCCGCTTTCTCATCTATTATCATAGATTCTCCGCATGCCTAATCAACCGTGTGGCTATCATCGAGTCGATTCAAGCCAATTATAAGGTGGATTGGTTTAGCTTGGTCATATTATACGTTGCTTATGTTTGGCTCGAGCCCAAGCTAAGCTTTTCACATATATGTTCATAATTGGCTTGTTTATATTTCTAAATGATCGTATTGACCTTGTATTTGATTTGCTCATATTAATTGAACGAGTAATTTAACAAATTAATAAACAAATAAAAAATTTTAAAGAAGAATTGATTTTTCATATAAAAATGCTAACAAATATTATTATGAATTAAAACATATCAGCAATAAAAAAAAATTTGAATTAGTACCTGATTAGTTTATACCAATTAAATAAAATAATGTGCAAGCAGTAAGTAAGCGTTCTTGCAATAGAATAATATAAACGAGTACTAACAACTATTTCACTGAAATAAATAATGAAGGAATTGCGTTAAATTTATATATATACTGATGTAACATCATAATATGCACTACAAAATATATAATTAAATGTGTTATAATGAAGCATTTTTTACTCACATATCATATAAAATATGAGCTATAATGAGCTTACTATAGAGCATTAACAAGTTACTTACTAAACAATAAACAAATTTGTTGGTGAGCATAAATATACAATTTGGAATATGTTTATGTTTGGTTCATTTAACATTCTAGAACTTAAAAAATGCTCAAACTTGTTTATTTACTAATTTGATAAAACTTAACTACACATTAATCGAGCTAAGTTCGAGTTTTCTGTCAAGTGCATTGGTTCACTTACAGCTTTAATCATTCATAAACCTATACAATATTTAAAATCTAACATCTAGCTTAAAATATTTGTAGAGTTTTATACTAATGATCTATTCATGATTAAATTATAAGGAAGATGATTGGGCATGCCAAGGAACAAAAAGGGCTCTACTATCTAAGCACGAGTATTAATAATCACAAACCTCAATTTATTTATATGAAAATTTGAATAGTGGAAGGGCACAAATTTGGACCATCGCATTTAGATGGGCTATCCATCTTTTAATGTAATACAAACCAAATTTTCTATCTTATTTAACAAAATAAAAATTGAAAAGTTAGAACATGAGGTGTGTCATTTGGGGAAACATAATAAAGTTCCCTCCCTCCAAAGCTACTCAAAAACTTTAATAAAGTTTTCCCTAATCCACACCCATGTCTAAGGACAATATTCATTACTAATATCAATGGGATAGATTGTTCCTGCCACAAAAGATTGTTCGTGCACGACCTCAATTTTTTTCTCTTGAAAAAGTAAATCCAATGACAGTAGAATCCTTATACTCCATAACATGATCCTCGCTCAATTTGGATAAAACATATTAGACTTGATAATATGAAATAATATATTAGTTAAGGCTTATTCTGATTTCTCCATTAAAAAAATATTATCTAAGAATCCTCTTGTGCTAACACCACATAACAAAATAGGATCGATATAAATAATTGTCATCTCCTTGAAACTACTAAGGTCATACTCCTTGAAAAGTTAAACACTAAACCAAAGCAGCTTCAAACATCCAAATTCATACAAGACCAATCATCATGTAATGAAGTTATGATCTCTACTCTTGAAGTTTAATCCCATATTATATCAACTGCCTAATGCATCAAGAAAAAAATCCAAACATGTGCCAACAACCCAAATCCAACTTTACTCGCTTTCCAATATTTCCTCTTCCCATATAAACTCTAACCTAGGCCAGAAAATTCAAGGTACAAGTAACTATCTAAAAAAAAACAACTGAAAAAAAAAGTAGATCCAAACAAATTAGACCAACTGAAAAAAATGTACGAAATATTTTTATTGAAAAAAAAAAATTGGGGTGTTCAGTCTTTATTATTATTCATTTTCAACACCATAACAAATTAGACCCTAATCCGATTAAGGATATTTTCATTGAATAATCACCGAATAAAAAAAATGCATCACAAATAAAAATGAATTCAATGTACAGGGGGGAGGGTGGGGGAAATTCAAGGAACAAGAATTTTACAGTTAAAACTCACTTGATCATCCACCATCCTCATCAAGCCCAAAGACAAAGAGCATTTATCACTGCCTCTCAATTTACCTACATAATCCCGCATTAGCAACAAACTCCCTCTCATCAACTTATTAATCCACTCAACCAATATGGAATGAGCATCGTGTCTCTACCATGAGGGAGGGAAAAAAAAAGGTAGCAATCAACTTACATCTAACATACCCAAGAGCTCAAACTTCGATCAATGATTAATAAAATACAAATTGGTAAGAAGAAATCCATAGATGATAGTAATGCACCAATGTCCCATTTCCTAGAGAGAGAGAGAGAGAGAGAGAGAGAGAGAGAGAGAGAGAGAGATGGGTTCATGTAACTCACAGTCCATAATTTTATAACTTGTATAAGGCACGCCTTGTTCGATCGATTGGTGGCCAATTCTTATTGGGAGGTACTCATTTTTTGTTTTGAGACTCTCTCAAGAAAAGACTTTTTTTCAAAATCAAAATTCTTCCGGGCGTACGTTTGCTTTTTCTTTTCTGCGATGTTTCGCAGTGTGATCCCGAAAAACAAGAGATATAGATCTATGAAAGTGATGGATGCTCTTTCCCGCTTATGAAATGATTTCTTTTCCGACATGTTAGACTCGAAATACATTTTTTATTACTCCTCTTGAAAAATAATTATTCCAAACAATGTTACGAAGTTTTCAAATCCCTTCAGTAGAAGAAAATTATAGTGAAATAAATTTGGGCCTCAGAAAACAATGATATGTGAGAATTTTATAAAGAACTTCAACTAGGAAAAAATTGATAGGACGCATATAGAGCTTTACAGTGAAATATAAAGCAGACGGGAGAATTAAGATATATGGAGATCCTACCAAGTTTAGAAAAACAAAGAACCACAAATAAGGTATGCATAAAGTTTTTATATGGTCTGATGTCTAATTCAGCATGTTGTTTAAAATATGTCGAAAAATGTGGGCATGCTCAATGCCAAACGATTCACTCTCTTTATCAAGTGCTCACCTATAGAAAAAAATGAGGCTTTGATTGTGTATGTAGGCAATATCGTATCAACATATAACTTGATGAAGAAGAGCTAATCATATAAAAAGGGTTTTTGACAAGAGAATTTGAGATTGATGGCTTAAAAAAAATCTAAAATACTTCTTGGTATGAAAGTGCCACAATAAAAAAGGTATTATTATTTCCCAAAAAAAGTATATTATTGATCTACTTCAAAAAATCAGGAATGCTTGGATATAAGCATGCTAAAACTCTAATGGATCTAACAAATGAAACTAGGATAAACACTAACAACATGCCTATTGATAAAGGAAAGTATTAATGCCATGCAAGCAAGCTCATCTTCCTCTCTCCCACCTATTCGTATATCGAGATCCTTGTAATGATGTAAGCCAATACATGAATAATCTTACAAATTATCATAATAAAATGTAGGCTTTATGACCATTATAATCAATTATATTAATTTTGATGATAACAACTATATGATTGCATGATCTAATGTTTGAATTAAGTATTTCAGGTGTATTAATTTTATGGATGTGTAAATTGAATCAAAACTTGAGCATAGGTGAATCAAGGATGGATAACTTGGAGCTGAAGATAGAAAATAAAAGGATTTTTCTTTGAAGGTTTATATTTTGCTCGCAATCAAATATATTCACTTAATTAATCATTAATTAAGAATAATAAAAATAAATTAGTTATCAATATATTTAATTATTTAATTCTAATTTCATAATTTGAATATTTTCTTAAAAAATTCCTACATAACATTAACTTCACTAAAATAGTATAATTGAATATTAAATTTAGAATATCTATTTTATTTTATTATATTTGAAATTTTTATGAGTTATTAAATAGTATTTGAATATTATTAAGATATTTAAGAATTATCATAAAACTAAAAGAATTTATTTTTTTGCCCATATCTTGTTACCGTTACAAAATCCTCGACCTTTTCGATTTAGTGACTCATGTAAATGCAATTTGTAGGTTACATGATCGGCTTTGAACAAAATTCAATTTATTATGATTTTTCAAATATTATTATTTTTTTGTTGTGTTGACTAACCGTTATACACCCACTTGGACATATTTAAGTTTTAATTAACTTTCCTATTTTGTCTAGACTTTAGCTAACAGTTTGGATCAAATAATATATTAGTAAAAATTAATATTTTACTGAGTATGATATTCTTTATTTGAAAAAATAATGTCGGAATGATATTATGCATTAAGATTGATTTAAAAACACCTCTTGGTTATAAATAGTCTCCTTTCTTCATGTAAATGTTGCTCTTGAATTCTAAAAACTCCATGTCTCAAGCATTGTTCACATCTTTCTTCTTTTTTTAAAGCAAAATTATTAAGAAGAAAGTTCAGATTTTCATTCCAAGTGCAACACATTGTTGTGAGATTATGGCTCCGTTTGGGGCCGCTTTTTTCACGTGGCGCGGCCGCGGCCCCGGAGCACGAAAAAGTTTTGTTTGACGCCCAATGTCGCGGCCGAACAAAGCGGAAGTTGGCAAAAAGTGGGCCGCGAGATCAACCCTGCGGCCCCAGCTTTCGCATCTCATATATTCGAAATTGCCCCCGGCGAAAGCCCTAGGTCATGCACATTCTTTCTTCCCGTGCCTTGTACTTCCCGCCCCTTCTTCCCGCCCGACGTCCAGGATTCGACCCCGAACAACAGCCTAACATTCCTTCCCCACGCGGTCTCGCCATCTCGCTTGCTATTCCCTACCCCGATCGCGACACCTCCCTTCATTCTCATCGTCCAGGAGTTGAACTGGTGTTTTGGAGTGGGAAACTGATCCAAAAGTTGGTATTATTTGCAAGCAGCTGGGATCCTCTCTTCATAAGGTTAGAGATAAATGCCCTTTGTATAGACCTGAAGGTAAGCCTGTAAATCCTGATTTGGATATTAAAGTTGAGAATGCTTTCAATCGGCTTCTGGGAAAAACTAGCAGGCTAAGGCAGTCCATGGGGGAGACTGCCATGGATATATTCCTTGGAGCTTCCAGAGGATTTCAGGCATATTTGCTTATTTACTTAAGTATATATTCACTTAAGTATATATTTACTTAAGTATATATTCACTTGAGTACTTATTTGTGCATGGCCGTAAAGTGGAGTTCCCTGGTTGGGAGTAATGCGGCAAACTTTTTTGGTGAATTTTATTTGCTGAATGTGGAAGTAATGCAACAAATTTATTTCTTAAATTTGGTTGTTGGCTGCTATTATCATGAATCCGATTTGGCTTATCCTTGTTGACAGCAAGTGGTATTTTAAAAGGGGCTTATTAATGGGAATGAAAAAGGTTTGTGCCTTAAGATGGCTTGAAGATATGTGTGATTCATCTTTGCATTATTATTCATATATACAGTTCTACAGAAAATGTTTGGGTTGTTAATCCAAGAACTGTTGTGCATATAAAAATAAAGATTGGAGTGGTATGCATACAAATATAAAGGTTTAGTTGTTTGATATATAAATACAGAAGAATTGTGTGGTATGTAACTGCCCCAAAACAGCATATCTTCAATGGACTGAATTTTGTGGTATGTAAGAACCTACACAAGAGATTGCATATCTTGGATGTGTTGACATTGAGGACTGGTTTATATTCCGTGGAGGTGATTTAGGGCAGTGAGATGAGGCTATGATCGAAAGAGATTATTTGAAACTCTAGTCCATCGTTTCTTCACTTGTAAGATGCTATGAGGCAATTTTAAACGTGCATTTGATTTGTTTTTACAGCGGTGTCCTTTGAATTATCGCTGTGCATTTTACCACATGAAGATTCAAGGCTTGTTGCATTGTTGACCTCACTTTTGGTTGAGATCTAGCCTTTTTTAGAATAACCTAGGGTCTAGTCATAGGACTCTCCTGACGACTTTTTTAGAAGACTAGTCTTTGAACTCTCCCCCTTAGAAATTCAAACTTTTCTAACATCCAATTTTTGGGAAGAAGAGACCAAGCATAAGGAAGCCCAAGGGAAGTCCCCTACAGGTGGTCAGACCTTAAGATCCACCCTGGGAGGTCTGGAGCTTACATACACTTCACACTCACAAACCTAAGCAAAGTACATCTCACTCTGGCCTCTTAACTCTTTGGAAACTCATGTGTGTGGTTTTCTCCAAGCTCTTAGCCCCAAGCTAAAGGTTTGATTAATACCAACACATAGAGGACCAAATGAGGGTTAACTCTGGTACATGGCTCAATCTAAACAATTTCATACTACTCACGCTTAACCAACCTTAATTTTTCCAAAATTTCAATTTTTGACCCCTTGCTTCTAAACCTACCCAAAATACCTCTAAATCCTAAAGTCCTCCAAAAATCCCAAAATTACCCAAATTACCTATTTTTCTCCAAGAACTACTTCAAAATACTCTCCGCCGCTCAAATTGACCAAAATTACCCATATTTACCAAAATTTCCAAAATAGCCCCAAAATTTGCAAAATTACTTCTTAGCCTAAAAATCAAAAAATTCCAAAAATTCTCAAAAATTCCCAAAACCTCCAAAATATTCTCAATTTCATTTCTCTCAACTACCACATGACCTAATTTGACCAATTTAGCCCAATTTAACCAAAAGCCCTAATTTGACCCATTTAACCCAAAAGTACCCAAATTAAACCCAATGTCCACCCAATTGGCCCCAATTTTGCCCAAATCCAATTCCAAACTTTAATTCAACATCTCTAGCCTCAATCTAAACCAAATTCAAGCTCAATTTGACCCACATTTGAGTTCAATTTTACTTAAAATCCAAAATCCCCAACTTTGCCTAAGTGGCCTAAATCCCCCAAATTGACCTAATGCCAATCAATTTCCCCTCAATTTGAATTCTAAACTTCTCATGACATTCCCTTAAACCAAGCACAACATTCAATTGCCCCCAATTTGAGCCTAAGCCTCACCCAAACCCACTTAAAGTCCAAAACCCCCAATTTTGACACAAATCAAACACATGCCCAAAATCCTCCAAATTGAGTACCATAACCCTAAAATTTCCACCCGATTAATGTTGAGAACTCTTTATAACATCCCCCTAGACCATTTGGAACTTTCAATTGGCCTTGGATCCAAGAACCTTCAATAGATGGTTTTGTCTTGAATGAAATATGCATGTTAAAAATCCCCACTTAACATGTGTACCCTCATTACATCAATACACACACACATGAAATAACTAGTCAAACTTTGTAAGAGTATGGAGATTTTGTTATATGAAAAACAATAAAACCAAATTTGTACCAAATAAATCCAAAATATTTTTTAAAAATATAATTTGTTAACTTGAAATTGAGAAGTCTAATAAAAACATTTTATAAAAAAGCAAAAAACAAAAATTTATCAAATATATAGTAAAAAATACAAAATCAGAATAACTTATATGAACATCCATAAAAAAATTCAGGTTCAAAAGATGTGCATACCAAAAAATTAAAAATTTGTAAGAGCTATTTGAGAAGTTTGGTCAATAAGTCTTGTTAATGATATTATAACAACCAATAAAATTTCAAATAATTGAAGAAACATCATAATGTTAATATTTAAGAATAAATGAATATTCAAAATTATGGCAGTTATAGGAAAATTAAATTAATAGTCGGATGATAGATTTATAAGAGATATGAAGTAAAGGTTGAAGAACTTCACAATAACATAGGGTAATCCGTTTGAAATATCATAAATAGGTCAACCATGGAGATGCCACTCTGCCAAAGAGCCAATATAAAAAATAAAAAAAAATATTTGCATGATTTATTTGCCAAATATGATCAAGCATCACTGGAGTTGATGAGCCAATAGTATGTTACGTTACTAAATAAGGTGAAACAATACTAAGTATTACAAATAATTCGAGAAAAATAAATCTATTTTCAACCATATAGATTATGTCAAGGACCAACACGACAATGTCTTTCGTTTTTAGAGATGGTCCTTCAAAAAAATATTCAACATTAAGTATTATGGTGAATGATAAGTGTAAATATCATTGTCCTGATAAATCCTAGCATAGAAAACAAGAGGTTTAATATTAATAGAACAAAAGATAGCACATTATAAGTTTTTATTGGATGCAAAATCAGTAACAAATAGTCAAGGAAAATAGTCAAGGATGTTCTGCATCAGGCAAATATCTAGTTGAAAAACCTCAAAAGTAATATGTAAGAAAAAAATGTCATAGATTAAGAAAATTATAAGACAAATAAGATAACGGTCATGTTACGTCGTAATCTAAGGGCAATTTAGTTTTATTATTACTGTTGTTGTAGGGTATAAATAGGACTAATATGTTTAGGGTTAGGGTTATGCATGAGACTGTTGTCTTAGTCATAGAGTTTGCAAGAGATTTGCTACCTCTTAAATTGTAGGATTTGGCAGAGATCACCTACCTCTCGAATTGTAGGTGTTTATCTTATGTATTCATGTTGACTTGTTTGATGTTATTGTAAGAAAATATTCATTTACACTAATTTATGTGCAAAAAATTTCTCGGATTGTATCAAATTGGCATCAGAGTTTCTGATTTTTGGGAGATTAAAAAAGGATCATAGCATACAGGCACATCAAACCCTCGCAATTGTGATCCCAGCGTACAGGAATTCCTTGCGAGACAGTGGAGGCCAGCAAAGGATTGTGGCGTCTAGAGTTTCGCGCAGACTGGCGTACAAGAATTCAAGATAGCGGCTTTATGGACTATCGCACAATGCCCAGAGATCTATGTCGAACTTTCATACAAGAATTCCAGGATCTTCGCATCTAGAGTCCCACATGACATGCAAGAGTGCAGTTATACGTCGCTATCGCTCGTGAACAAACCTCGCTGCCGCTCGTGACCAAACCTTGCGATTGGATCTGTATGGCGGCGTATAGAAATTCCTTGTGAGATCAACAAAAGCTTTCGAGATCGAAAATAGTGGCGGCCAAAAAAGTGAATGATTTGGAGAATAAATTAGGTGTGAGCCAAATTAAATATGAAATGGAGGAAAGATTCCCAATCA
Organism: Papilionanthe hookeriana x Papilionanthe teres; assembly: GCA_022702705.1. Taxonomy (NCBI): domain Eukaryota; kingdom Viridiplantae; phylum Streptophyta; class Magnoliopsida; order Asparagales; family Orchidaceae; genus Papilionanthe; species Papilionanthe hookeriana x Papilionanthe teres. The sequence goes on from CM040438.1 coordinate 42,984,604, forward strand.
TAGAATGAAGGTTTTTCTTCGATTAGAGGGATGATCCGGGGCAGGAGATGACGAGAAAGCTTATTGAGATGCAATCTAAGACCCCTCCGGTAGTTCAATTTGCAAAACATAACCAAGAAATGATCCGAGGATCCTTGGTTAAATCAAAAGAAAAAGAGAGTGAATGAAAGGAATGTGAGGAGGAAAATGTCCACCAATAAGAAGCCCTCACACGGCTCTGATGGTGGGTGGATTTGAGATTTCCGATGGAGGGTTTGGGCTGAAACAATGGATAAGGAGTCATGCAAGAGGTATGGAAGAGCATAAAGAAGGAGTGAGGGAAAGCAGAATGAGGTTTGGCTATGATCGAAGGAAGGAGTATTATAATAAATACATGGAGGGAAACACCTATGGGAGAAGTTGGGGTGATGTTAAGATTAGGAGTTGAAGATGTCGATCTTCGAGGGGGAAGACACACATGGGTGGGTGTACCGGGTCAATATTTCAGGGTGAAAGGATGGAATGGGGAGAAGAAGGTTGTGGTTGAGGAGGAGCACCCTTGATTTTTTTCACTTTGAGGACAAGGTAATTTTTTTGAAGGGGAGTATTGTTATGTCGTAACATAAGAGCAATTTAGTTATTAGCTAAGAGCAATTTAGTCTTTCATTACTATCATTTTGGGGTATAAATATGGCTAATATGTTTAAGGATAGGGTTACGCATGAGATTGTTATCTTGAGTATAATGGTTAGGGTTTGAGAGAGATTTTCTACCTCCCGAATGGTCAATGTTTATCATATGTATTTGTGTTGAGTTATTTCATATTCTTGCAATAAAATATTGATTTGCCCTAATTTCTATGGAAAAACCTTCTTGGGTTGTATCAGTCTGTAACAAGTTTTCAATGACCAAAAAAATAATAATAGAATCCTAAACAATGAGGCATAAATGAGAATGATAGGATAAAATTTCCTAAAACTAAAAATGAAAGCAAATATAGAAAAGAAATGACAAGAAAGCTTGACATGTACATTCCCCTAGTGAGTATTTATACACAAAACTACTTAGAAAATGATTGCAAAATACTAATTGTGAAAAATTTACAAATTAAAATTATTGTCCAAAATCTCTTAATCATAGCTGATAAAAGAATACAACAATCTATAAAAGCCCCTTTTACATGTCAAGCACATGAATATTTGTGGAGCCTTTCATTTCTTATTTAGCAATCCTAATCCTGTCAATTTTGCTAGCCCTTAGATACTTTTCAACACACCCCTCAAATTTCATTGAAATATTCAATGGTGATGCCAATTGAAGAGCAAGCAATGAAGCTCAATGTAAAATGAGCACGATGAGCTTATATCTCACATGTCCTCAAGAGATTGTGATGGAGTAGTCAGACCATGCCATTACCATCGCTATCTTATTAGTACCGGGTGAAGTAAGTTAAAGTCATGCAAGCAATTTTTACTTGGAGACATAGTTGGTGTACATGATCACCTATAGTTGTTGTCTTAAAAAGACATTCCTGGGACACCACACTATATTATTAGGATCTTTGATTGCCCCCTAATCCTTGGATGGAAAATTCAGATGAGCATTAAGGTTGATATTTATTGTAAAGGATGAGAGTAAAACATTACTAAAAAAAGAGGTAATTAAACTTGATAGATCTCAACAAGAATGGGAGATTCAGTAGAGAGGCACATTGCATGACACGAGTTATATTTAAATGAAAGATAATGGGCCGGCTTTCCCATGAGCCATGGTAAACCAACAAAAACTAAAAATAATCATGGATGCCAATCAAAATTTTATTGGACGATATGTGTTGATAATAATATATATTGCACACAATTAACTAAGGCAAAAGGCCAGAAAATCAATTAAAGGGTTTAATCTCCTAAAGACTATCTAATTCTTAGGAGAAAGAGTGCGGTTCAATGTAAAAGTTGAAATCAATTTAGACTAGTTTCCCTTCGAGATTAAATAGGAGGGCCCCAACCCTCATTTGTGGGGTTCTTAGTATTTACAAAAAGTTTTTTTTAGTGTTTTGGCGAATTTTATTGGAAAATTGAGGAGTCATGTAACCTCTAAATTTGTGTGGGATCAAAATTCTCCATAATTGAGTAGCATTTTGGTCATTTGGTCGATCACAAGGTGGAAATTCGAGTTATACCATCTTTGAAATCTACATTGGACCATCAAGTCCTTATTAACAATGGAGGGACCAATGGAGCTCCTAAGCCCCAAGCATAGAGCTATAAAATGTCTAAAACCAAATGATTCGGCACATTTAGGAGCTTTGAAATTGTTGTTTATGAGAATCTGAATTGGAGTCATGTTGAACCCCAATGAAAAGTTTTAATTAGACATGCTTCATGAAGGTTGATGCAAAACTCGAAAAGACGAGCATTGTAAGAATTTGAAGGATCAGCATCCTAAGCAAAATGCATTGTGTGAAGATCATCCATGCAAGAACTATGTCTTACTTGAAAAAACAGTAGAAAACTATCAAGCGTAGTTTTTTAAGGTCATATCAACCTTAACGGCCATTGCGCCAAACAATTATCCATTCTACTCAACAACAAAGAGCAATATCATGGTAAAATACAAAATAGCACAACAAACAATAATCTTGCCAAACTGGGGCCTTAGTCATCTAATTTCAAAGATTTGAAAGGGATCCGATAAGATATAACTAGAAATGAATACCTGAGAGGCAGATGCATCAATGTCCTCCCTACAGAACTTTTGAAGAAACAACGCCTTCCGTGCTTGAAATGCAAGAGAATATTGCAGACCGACCAAATTTTTTATATCTTTCAGGCCATCTGATGGCAGAATCTTTGCTGTAGAAGGATCAATAGGACTTTTTGCTACAGTTTTCACCCAATTCAACATGCTCGCCATCGACTCCCTTTTCCTCTTAAGAGATGAGAAACTTCCATTCGCCAACTTCGAACCCAAACCACTAGAACCATTTCGACTAACACATTTGGCATTTTCACGCAGCAACATTGGCTCCTTCTGTCTTGCTCGAGTCAAGAACTGATCCCTCTTTGAATGTGGCAACATTGTGGATTCCACACCATCCTTCTTCTTCTGTTTCAGGATCTCCTCGAAAAGACTTCTAACTTCAGACTCAGAATCACTCATCAAGACTCCGAGATTCTCTTCAGAACCCAAATGGCCTCCCAACCTGCTGGCTGCAATCCTCTGCAAGCAGCGCTCCAACAAGTTGAGGTACTTGGCATAGATCAGTTTCAAGGGACACCCAAGTGCCGATTCCAATCCGAGTTCTTCTGCCACCACAGCCCAAGCCTTGTTAGCCGTCACGGACTTGTATCCGCCTCTCTTAGAAACCAGAAGGTACAGCTTGTGCAAATCTATCGGCATCCCATCGCCAAGCATGGCCGGGAATGGCCGGATGTCACGCTTGCAATGAAGCTCCTTCAAGAAAACCGAGAGAATCTGCTCGAACCGAGAGACGTCGGAGACGGGATCGAGAGCAGAGCAGAAGCCGACGTGTTGAAGCTTACGGAGGATGTAGCAGACATCAACGGAAGAAGACTCGTCCTCCGGTGCCTCCATTGAAGAGGGCATGGATTAATGGCGGCGACAGCCGCCGTCTCACGGCGGATAAGAGAGGGCCGACGGCCCCCGGCAAAGTCGAATGAAAATACGGGACTATTTATGGCGGAGTATCCGAACCCGGCGATTTGATTTTCAGATTGCAACAACTTCTAGAGACGTTGGATGTAAAATCAAAGAGATGGAGGGTGTTCAGCCATTTTTTTCCCCCAACAATGCTATAGTTTAGGGATGGGGATGAAGGAACATTAATTTGGGTCACAAGAAACCCTATTCTTCATAGGTTCTCAAATTTATATATGGAAAGATATATGATTTGGATTTTTTTTTTTTTTTTTTTTTGAGAGGTGAACCTCGATTGTAATATACGCGAGTCGAATCTCTGGTTTCGCTGTGGAGAACTGCACCTTCAACCACCATGTCACGGGATAAGTGAATCAATCAAATGAATTTGGCTCAATTTTATTTTTCTGGATTTGACTCATCAATGCACTCTTATCTAACAAAAATTTTAATTCTTTTCCACACGTGTTTACAAAAATTAGAATATTCTAAGAAAATTTCGTCATGTTAATTTTAAGGACTTTAAATTTATTTTTATTAATCAAGATTAACTGAAATCGGGCAAAATTAAGAGTTTCCTTATTTAAATTGTTGTATTGAATTCTGTATATTAATTTTACATATTCTTTCCTTATAGCTGAATGGTTAGATTTAGAATATGTATTATTACAATTATTATGTATTATTAGGATACCTAAATTAGATTGTATTGACTATTATTTATTGAAATGCAGTCAAAGGAACAAGGAAGGAGCTTATTTGTTCAAAATCTTTAACATGGTATCAGAGCCAAGTTTTTAGCCTAACCACAAATAGACATTGGAAGACAGTCAAGACTCATTTCCTGCTGGCATTCTTGCGGTAAGGGAGGAAGTATTTTCTTGCCTTTGTGAATCATTCGTCTTCATCTTCGACTCGAGCTCATTCCATCTCGTCGGCTGCTTCCTACACTTTTTTTGCTTCAACTTTGTCTGTTTCAACTTCAGCTACTTCGTCGCATTCACGGATTGAAGTCTTCGGCAATCCTTTCAAGATCGACGGTTTCAGCTTTGGCAAATCCTAGAACTCTTGGCTTTGGCACTCCCAGCTTCGGTACTCCTAGCTTCGGCACTCTCAAGCTTCGGCACTCTCGGCTTCGGCACTCTCGGCTTCGACACTCTCGGCTTCAGCACTCTCGGCTTCAGCAGTCAAGGCTTGAGGACTTTATTGCTTCAACTTCGGATTCCTCTCTCTAATCCCGTCTCCAGGCAGCAAGTCTCCCTAATTTTGCTTGTTCCTGGGTCTACAACTGCTCTTCTGGTTTGCTCCACTGGGTTGTTCATTCTTCTGGACAGCTTTATCTGTTCGTTTGTGCATCTGTTCGACGGCTTGGACTCAAGCGCCCAATACTTCTTTATTCACATCAATACCTGCCTACTCATCGACAATCCCATTTAAAATGTTTTCTGATTTTCAAACTACTGATATATTTACTAATGCAGTTTGTCGGCAACATCATTAGTTTCCTGTTGGCAAATTGATGCTTCTTAATCAGCCAGCATCAGTTTGTGGGGGGATATTCATCAAGATTAACTAAAATCGGGCAAAATTAAGAGTTTCCTTATTTAAATTGTTGTATTGAATTCTGTGTATTAATTTTACATATTCTTTCCTTATAGCTGAATGATTAGATTTTGAATATGTATTATTACAAATTATTATGTATTATTAGGATACCTAAATTAGATTGTATGGACTATTATTTATTGTAATGAAATCAAAAGAACAAGGAAGCAGCCTATTTGTTCACAATCTTTAACAATTTTAAATTAATAATATATATTTATAATTAATGAATTATTATATCGCACTCATCTCAATATAAATTTAAGAAATTTAGAGTCGATGAATGTTGTAAGGTACACCGCGGCATTATTTAACTTTTTAGAATTGTATGAGACTCCAACACGCACTCAGATAATAAAAATAGAAATAAGAAGAGGCACCTCAAATTTTCACATAAAAAACTCAAAAAGTGGAAAAAACTTCAAGGTTTAGCCTAGTTGACATACTTCACTATGAATGGTGGGTACACAAGTTCACTCTTCACTTGAATTAGGGAAGATGGAAGAACAATGTTTGTCATTGTAAATGTACAATAATAGTTCATTGATAAGAGTTGTATACTGGCTATAATGAATGTGGTACTTTGTGATAGCGAGTTGCAAAAGTTATAGTCAATTGTTATGGAAGCAGTTTTCCACCATGAATGTTGTAGACGGTTGTATTGTCAGCTTGTCATATACGACGTAATGGAAGTCATGGTGGCAGTTAAGGGTCTTAAAAATTGACCTGATATGCTAACACGAATTGAACTCAACTCAAAAAATTTAGGTTTGTGTTGACCTAATTATTTTTCACGTCGGCTGTGATTAAAGTTTTTTTGACCTATTTATTATTCGGGTGAGGTTTGGGTTGACCCAACTAAGGTCAGGTCAATGTTGGGTTTGTGGCCCAAATTGACATTCTTGGGAGTTAAAAATTGACCTGTCATGCCAAAACGACTCAAACTCGACTTGAAAAATCTGAGTTAGGGTCGACCTGAATATTTTTTGGGTTGAGTTTTTTAATCTATTTATTATTTGGGTCAGGTTCGGGTTGACCCGATTTAGGTCAGGTTTGTGTTGACCCGATTCGGGTCAGATCATTTTTTGGGTCAGACCCGAACAGTCCCGCCGACCCAAATAAACATCTCTAATAACAATTGGTTGTGTTGGACGTGGATGATTGCTTCAGGAGTATTGGTTGGCCATAAAGGCCATAGTATAAGCTGTAAGAGCTGTGAGCTATGTAGGATGTGGTTGGTCACATATACTGTAACGGTAAGGTGCAATGATGTCTATAGAATGCAGGGGTCAAAGTTGGGAGCTATACGAGCTATGGACCACGAAGGTCGTTGTCGGACAAATGGGCTACAGTGGTGAGTTGAGATGATGTCCGTAGGTTATAAAGTCGGAGTCGGAAGCTACACAAGTTGTAAATCACATATGTCGTAGTTGGTCGAGTAGGGCATAGCGGTAAGTTGTGATTATATCAGTAGGTCGCAGAGGCTGAAGTTAGGAACTGCCCAAGTTGTAGACCACGTTGGTCGTAGTTGTTCACATACGCTATAATGGTGAGCTGGGATGGCATTCATAGGTTGCAAGGGCCGGAGTCAAGAGCTATAAGAGTTGTGAGTCTTGTTAGTTGTAGTTGGTCACATAGGCTATAATGGTGAGCTAGGAGGACGTAAGTAGTTCGCAGGGTTGAGAGTCAGGAGCTGCATGATGAGCGGACCATGTAGGTCATAATTGATCATGTAGGATATAGTGGTGAGCTACAATAACTTCCATAGGCAGTAGAGGTCGGAGTTAAGAGCTATACAAGCTATGGACCACCTAAGACGTAGTGGTGAACTATGTTGATGTTTGTATGCAGTAAAGGTCGAGATCGGGAGCTGCATGAGAAAGTCATTGTCTTTGGGAGGCGTTGGTGGTTGTGTTGCATGTTGGGCGTATTGTTACACCATCTTCTATAGGTGGCATTACCCCACAGCAGGGAGCATCTACAGTGGGGACTATCTACTAGAGCTCAGTACGCTGTCTTCATGACTAGTATGATGCTTTTTGATAATGTGTTGCGTAGTAGATCGCTTTGAGACTCCACATCATTAGTTGTTTCTTTGCACTGTGTTTCATTGTCAGGAGCTGACAGTGGCGGTCTACAAGATGGGATTGATAGTAGTTAGTGGCTACAAGAGGCAGAGACCAACGATGGTCAGCGGAGGCCAATGAGCGGTGTTCGACGGTGGCTGTTGGATGCAGGAGCAGAAGGTGTTCGTCGAATCGCCAGTGCAGGGTCCTGAACTTCAACTCCCTTTTCTCTAGGCTCTAGCCTTCTTTTAATCAAAATCTAATCCCCCCTCTCCCCACCCAAACAAAAGTGAGGTAGGGCTCTATTTATAGAATCCATGTTGCAAATAAGAAAAAAAAATCTAGACCACTCTGATCGGACACTCCTGAGAGATCCACTTAATTGGATCGTGTTTGATGGATATTTGAGTGCTAATGATGTCAAAATTGAGTGATCATATGTTTATTGGATTCATATTATCAACAATTAATTTGACTATAGTCTTGTTTGATTCATAATAAGTTTGTCTTTCTAATTATGCTTGGAAAGCTTCTAAAAGTGATTTGATGGTTTGATCAGGACTTTGATTTGACTCATATTGGAAAAAAATTTAGCATTCTAGGGTATGTCTCATCGAGCTAGTCAGTTTGTCTGTAAGTTTGCTAAAACCAAAGTTCTTCATGACTTTAATCAAAAATTTATTTATCAAAAAGTTATCTCAAGATTTGTGCTACGCCTTGAGATTCAAATCTGATGATGGACATTTGTTGACTGCGTATCAAGAACTTACCAAAATTTTACTAGGTTGATCTCATTTGATTTCTCTTATATTTATACTCTGAATATTAAGAGTTAATTTTTAGTCGAATTCGACTTGGTACAATTTGGCCTTAAATAAAAATAATAATATCAGTTTCTTTACTGAAGTTTTATAGAGCAAGGAAACTAATATGCTCATTGAAAGTTTGATAATTGAATAGAGGTTTAAGTTCGAGTCGATGGATCAGAGTCGCCACACCCAAAACTGACATGCCATAAATTGGTTTGACCCAATCCAGATATCATACAGGTTCACCCAAACTCGAATCAACACAAACATGGCTAACCGAACCCAACCCATTTAACTTACTAACTCTATAGGTCAAACACGGCCTATAACTTAGTAGGACTTGTTTAACCCAAACCAGACCCATTTGCAAGCAAACATATTGTAACCATAACAACTTCTGAAACAAATATTAAGAACAGAATAATCATATAGAGAAACACTTCCTTCAAAACTCCTATTACACAAAATCCATTAACATAATAAAAATTTATCCCCAACAAGGAGACATTCCTGAACTCACCCCAAAACAATTACATAAAAGATCAATTGGAATAACCAATGACAACAAAAGAAGGTGGGAGTATAACCATGGAAAACCAAATACCCTCCCTTCCCCAATTTGGGGTTTAGATGGGTCAACTTCGGGTATTCGGTTTAACTCGCAATCCGAGTCGAAAATTTAATCGTGTTGAACTCATAAACCGTACTTGACTCGAAAAGTATTTGGGTTGACTCCGATCCATATTTTTTTAGTCATGAGTTGGCTTGTTATGTCGCGTAAACTTTTAGTATCCCTATAATTGATCATAGAAGGTTCATTTATATTCATTTGTTTTGATAATTAAATAAATGTAAAAATTTTAAAATCTCAACAAATAAAGGTGCAATATTGATTTTTTTTTTGTTAATTTATGTTTCTGGAAATATTTGTTTAGAGTTTATGTGTGCTCAAAGATTCACGGCGGTGAAACGATTATTCAGTGCTTAATGTTGCACGAAAATTTAGCACACACTCGGGTAGTTAAAGTGACAGGTACATACAATTTTTTTTTTTGTAGAAAGCACAAAAAGGAAAAAATCCATGGAGCCTAGCTCAGTCAGAAATAATCCACTATAGCTTGATGAGTACAAGTATGTAATATTGTCCCTCAAACGAGAAAGAATTGTGAAGTTACACTGTTCGTATGCAGAAGAACTCATTATACTATTCTCGGAAGCGGTTGTAGTTGCCAGAACTTCAGTACACGGTCTTTGAAGTGTGTTGACGCACTGTGTTCAGGATGATGTGTCGCTTTGTAGAATGTTTCATTGCTCTGCAATATTGGGCGCAACTCTGCATGGTGTTTCATTACTCTACAACGTTGGTCACTACTATACACTGCGCTTCATTATTCTGCAACATTGGCCGTTGTTTAGTAAGATGCTTCGTCACTCTGTGGTGTATGCAAGGATTTACTGAGGTATTTTGTTGCATTTCACATTGAGTGGTCGACGGTGGTCAACAGTGGCAGTAACGAGAAGTGTTCGCAACTTTGGTATAGAATGCTAGACTTCAGCTTCTTCTTCTTCTTCTAATTTTTCTTTAAGCTTACGTCTTACTCCCCTTTAATGAATGGATAAGACAATATTTATAGTGTCTATGAAAAGCCTCCTAACAAATAAGAAAAGAATTCATACCACTTCATCAAAACAACCCAGAGAGATCCCCTTAATTGAAACAAACTCGGTGGACATTTGAGTCTCTTAATGTTGTAGAATTGAATCATTTTGGGCTTGTTGGATTCATCTCATCAAGACGCTTAATTTGACTGTAAGCTTGTCGGATTTGGGATCTATTTGACGTTCCAATTATATACCAAAAACTTCCAAAAATGATTTAACAGCTCAAATTGTTCTTAATCTGACTCAAATTGGGTTAATATTGGTGTCATGACGTTCCTCTCAATGAGCCCATCTGTTAGAATATAAGTTTACCAAAATCGATTTTAATTAAAGTTTAAAACTTCATTGATAAAAAACTTTCCCTGAGATTCATGTCACCTCGAGATTCAGACAAATTGATGAATATTTGTTGATTGTGTACAATAGAATAATAAGTAGATTATTAACAACTCAATAAATTTGTCATTTAATGACTTAATTAATTTTATACTAATTGTATATTATTATATTGATTTTCTAATATTTTGCGCACTTAAGAATTTAGTATTTTAATAAATACATAAGCATGACTAAAATAATGAGCCAATAGTCTTATGATATATTAAAATCAATTTTTATTTTATTTTAATTTTTTTATTTTAATTTATATTAACATTTGATGAACAATATTGAATAACTACAAGATAGAAGACTAAAATCCTATTTCTTTATAGATCGATATTTAATAATCAAATTATTGAACAAATTCCAATATGGATGTGTTAAAATCTAATTTTTCTTTCTATAAAATAATGAAGTTATAATTGAGTGAATTATTGTTATTTTTTATTACAAAGTCTCTCTCTCTCACACACACACACACACACACACTCCCACCCATACATCGAGAATGGAGTAGCATTAAAGAGGAAGTATGGAGTTACACTCCTATTTGATGATACCTCGGTGACTCAATGCAATGGAGTAGCATTAAAGATCTTACTCCATGGATCTCTAAGAAACAGAGCGAGAGTATCACGTTCTTGCCCTTGACTTTGTTCTGTAGTTTTTGAATATTTTGGATCTTTTTTGAAAACATTGTATAGCTGTGGAATGGCTCCATGGGTCCTCTCCTCAAGCCTCTCGTAACCGCTTTTAAATCAATATAGGACCTAGGGCTTCTTTTGCAATATATATATATATATATATATATATATATATATATATATATATATATATATATATATATATATCATATATATATATATACATATATACATATATACATATATACATACATATATATTAAAGATTGATTGACAGTTGGAGAACTGCCGATCAATCCTATTAGTTGAACTGACCAAGGAGCGGATCCCCTTTCTAGTCCGGTGTGCTATTCAAATCCTCCCGTCATGGGTGGGATTCGAACCCTTGACTCGAGGGACTTACACCAAAGACCGCAACCAATAAGCCAAGGCTTTTGCGCGCGCGCGCACGCACACACACACAGAGAGAGAGAGAGAGAGAGAGAGAGAGAGAGAGAGAGAGAGAGAGAGAGAGATTATTGTTAATAAAAAAATTATTTATCTTAATTATCATCATTTAATATAAAGTTAATTAGCCTAAATTACAGCTTGAACTTGACAGAGAGTTAATAAACACATTGAAACAAAACTTTGAAGCTCGCTCAGTGCGGAAATTTAACTTAAATTTAATCATGAAATAAACAAATAATTTTGAATATAGCACTTAATTGATTGATAAGCATAAAACTGTAGTCAAATATAACTTGAAATTTAACTCAATTTAAGCCAAGTGAACTCAAAATCATAACTTATAAACAAAGCTTAAGGGATTTGTTTTTAGCTACTAGACCAAGATCTTATTGGTTATAAGTACTACATTCCATGTTGATGTCAAAATCATAACTATTAAGCAATGTTTAGGGAATTTTATCATATCATATGGACTTACATATTTTTTGTTATAAATAATGCATCCCATACTCCTTATATGAAATAATCAATCAAATCTCCATACATATTATCAACAAAAATTCCTTTATAAACATCATGTTTGAGAGCATAATATTAAGAAATAGGTTTTTTTTTTAAGCAAAACGATTTAGTTTAAATTTTGGTACCATTTAATAGTAAATCTTAAATGTGAAAATCATTGAATTATAAATACATAGTAATTTGAGTATTCTAAATATTAAATGTTGCATGTTTAAAATTGGATGATTTAGTGTTGATTACCCTTTAAGAATTAATTAACCTCAATACTTTTTATATAAAGTAGTATAATCAACTACATTTTGTAGAACAAACTAAATTGGCAATAAAATAATAAATAAATAATAAAAAGTAAAGAGATAAGATATGATGATGCTTTCATGATTAAAACCAAACCATCCTATCTTACTGATTAAGCAACCAACTCTTAATATGAACATTAAAGGTGATCAAGCAAATACGGCTCAATTTTGAGTTATGATAATATTGTAACATATAAGTTGAAACACATTAGACACTTAAGGGCATGCCACTAGATTTGCAGGTGTCTATTAATTCTTTGTCGGGAGTTGTTAAGGATTTGAAAATAATTAAAAATAACACTTTTTTTATCATCCTACAGAGTGAAAAAAAAAAACTAGCACCATTATGAAGTGGTTTGATGAAGACAAAATATGTATCCTTAAGTCTAAATCTAGTTTCACATGTAAACATTTTATTTTTTTGGATAATTTTGTTATTTGTAGATACCAAATTATCATTATTAAGTTCAATTAAATCATTAATTATTTTCCCATATGTGTTTATTATCACTAAATTGAACATCATAAATGAGTGCTTACAGGTTCTAAAAACAGCTACATTCAAACTGAAGATCATTTCAAATTGGTTTCAAAGGGAAGCTTAAGAGCTGATTAGGAACTACCTAAAGATTTTGCTCTCTTATGGGTAATATAAAAGTTTTATTATGGCACACACCAAATATTAATTACTTTTCTTATGAAGGAGATTGTCTTTTATTGAGGTTATTGATGAAGGCTATTTTTACAATACACCACTCCAATGGATCCCTCAGTATGAGAGCATAGGAAAATAATTATTATGCTTAGAGGGGTTTTGCTGGGGGATTGCTAACTTTTCTTATTAATATTCTATGATTTGATCATCCTGCATATGTCCTTTATCATAATTTATTTAGGTAATAACGTTATTCAACCTTACATAACCTAGAGATCCATAGGGGTCGTTTGGGATCATTTTTGTTTTATTTTGTCTTATTTTAATTTGAAAGAAAAACTATTTGATATACTTGATTATAATATGATTGTTTTTTAAAAACACTCAAAATTTACATTAAGTGCTTTAAAAAATACGTTTATTTGTTTTATAGATATACAAATATTTAAAAAAAAAAAAAACATTCCAAACAAGCTTTGGATTTAGGGTAACTATCATGATGAGAATCATGATAGTTAATTGAATTAATAAGGATGAATCCTTTTTTATTAGGATTTAATGTCAATATAATCATAAATGTGAACAAAGAGTATAAAATTTACTTACATGTGGTCGATATTAAGATTGAAGGCCATATGATCTTTTGGTCTAAACATAACGTTTTTGGCCTGTTAAAGAATTATATTTACTTATATTACAAAGTTTTTTTAACTGTTTTTTTTTTTAAGAAAAGATAAAATCTTGGCTCACTTTATGAACTATATCTATTATACAATCCATATTTACAATCATATTTAAATTTCATTGGTTCAATAAATTGTTAGTAATTGTGTCATTTTTAAGCTTGTTGGGCCATAAATTTATGCCCATATAAGCATAGACTTTTGAGTGTAGTCCTTTTGCTTACTCCTCTTGTTTGGATAAAGTGGGATATACTATGGGGATCATGTCTTTCCTAGTATACGGAACTTTGAATGGGTAAGAAAATGTGTCAGGTTATAGTTTAAGGTTCAAATATTTAGAAGGCTAGTGGAGGGGGGGTTTAAGGAATTCTTTAGCATTGTTGTATGAAATATAAGCTTTACGACCAAGTAAAGTTGACCTTAATCTAATAAATATCATTATATATTTTACCAATAAATATGAAGGGATATTAGGCAAGTTTTATTTATCTTTCTATTGATATCAGAGAATATTAAGGTAAATTAAGATGGAATGAAATTAGTTAAGGAGAAGTGCTATAGGAACATTTATATTCATGTTAATCTTAATAAGGGTTTTATTATAGTTACAATCTTAAATAATGTGGAATATCATGATGTTTCTAAGTTCCTACCACAAGAGAATGATTTGAAACAAAGCAAGTGCAATAGAGAGTAATTTAAAGTCCATAAGATCAAGATAAAGTAGGAATCAAGTTATTATAATGTCTTCTTAGGTGGTGGTGGGAGAGTAATACAGTTAGTTATAAAAAATAGGAATTCAACATATGATCAAGTTTTATACTGAAACTTATGAGATTTAAAAGTGTAAGCTTACTTCAAAGAAAAGGATAAAAAAGTATAGATTAAATGTTTGGAATACTAAAGAATTATTAATTCTATTTTATAAGTTTTACATTAGTGGTTAAATACTTATAAATTGTTTAATCTTTTATTCACAACAAAAAATTATCATTATGTATTACGCTTGTAATTAGAATATGATCAGGTTAATATAGAGTTGACTAAAAATTATAGAGATTATGGTAATGTTTATATGACAATTTTAAAGGGGGTGGCAAATTTATTTGGATTGTGGGAGGCAAGGATTTAATGAAATGTGAGAAAAAAATGTTATAAAAATTAAAGTTTTCAAAATCAATAATATTTAAGAAAATAAAATAAGATAAGTGGAGTGATCATAAAATCAAGCGATCATTTAAGGTTTTTGCCACCTTGATTAGTGTGATCAAAATATCCTCACGAGGCTATAGATTAAACTTCTTGATTATTCTCTAATATTTTTAGAGGTATGAGGGTTATGCACGAGCTATTTTAAAGAGTTTTGTAAGATAAATAACCAAATTCTTGATGCAAAACCCAGATTAACCCTCAAACCTTCTTGATTGTTAGTCTTGTGTGTTAATGTCATATTAGAAATTTTGAAAATGTTGATGGGTTACTTTAAGATTTAATGGAAAAAAGATAATTTGAAATTTAATTTAATCCTCAAATCTTAAATTTAAAAAATTTGAATTTCGATTTAGAAAATATTTTATCTTTATTTTAGTACATTTGTTTAAGGGTTTCCACCATCCATGACCGAGCAAACAACCATTCATTTGAATCCAAAGGAGTTGAAAATTTTAGAGGGTGGTTGGAGAGGTTTTAATGACTCCTCATTTGACAATGGTTGACCAACTTTCCTTATTTTCTTAGATTCTTTTTTTTTTGTTTTGTACTCTTGGGTTTATTATACTTTTTAAACAAATGTTGGTTCAATGAAAGTTTTTTGCATTTAGAGAGGGGGAGAAAGGGAGTGAGAGAGAGAGAAAGTAGTGATTCCACTTGGTGTAGTTTAGGTGGCTAACCTGTTTATTCTTCTTTGGTGGGAGGAACTAGTCATCTTAGTGGCTTTTGTGCTCTTCTAATATTCCATCCTTCATTACCTTCATTTTTTTCAATCCCTTACACACCAATAGAAACCTCCCAGTATTAGAGTTAATGAATGTTGACTTGCCTTAATTTGGTCAAGAAGATTAAATTGGTATTAAGTGCTGAATTGGGTTAACAATAGCTAATTGGATCAATTGGCCTAATTAAGGGCCACTTGATATATTAAATTTTTTTATGGATTTAAGAACTATGAATTATGATCAATTTATAGCTTTGGCCTTATATGGTCAACTAAATCCATTTAAGCTAAACTAGGTCAAAGCGTTAAATCATGATACAACAATAAACTATTTGAGTTTATTTGATTTTGCTTAATAGTAAATTATGGTTAATTAACTTATTGCCGAGTAATTTAAATCCTAAATAAGAGTTTTGGTTATGCATGTATGTATGTATGTATGTCTGTATGTATGCATGTATGCATGCATGCATGCATGCATGTATATTATCATCATTATTTGATATATAATTTATTACCTCATCACAAGAAAAAGAAAATCATCTAAAAATTTTAAATAAGTACAAAATTCATTTATAGGCCAATAACTTTCACTAACTTAGGGGCAATTTATAATCATTATTATTTTCTTATTCTATTTTAGTTTATTTATGTTTTAATTTAAAATAATATATATTTGATAAATTTAAATAAAATAAGATTGTCGAAAGCTAAAAACATTATAAAATAATATTTTTAGTATTTTTTTAATAATTCAAAGTAAATATATGTACAGCATTTATTAAATAAATATATTTTTAAAAAACAAAGAAATACCAAAAAAGATCATCTCAAATAAGCTCTGCATGGCAAACTCGTAGTTAGTTGGGCCGGGCCTCAACTCTTGTGAAATATAGCCCAAAATAAAGTAATACAAAAGTTATATTGTTTCACTGTAAGCGCAATCTGAGTAACCATTTCCTTTGATTCTCGAGGGCATGTTTGAAATATAAAGACTAAAATTTTATTTCAAAATAAATTCATTTTATATCCTATTATTTCAAAAAAATAGAAAAATTAATTTTAAAAGCTTGATTACTTAAGAATAATAAAATCATTTTATTAATTAAAAAGTAGATGAAATCATTGGCATAAAAGAACTATTTGATTTTTTACCGCTAAGGATGTCAAAACGGCTCTTTGTTCGCGAACAACTCGTATTTGGCTAATTCGCTAAGTTAACAAGCTTTAACAAACCGAACACGAACAATGATTTGTTCGTTCGTGGTCGGCTCTTTTTGGCTTGAAATACTATTTCTATGTATTTGTGTGTGTGTATGTATCTACACACGCGCGCGCGCGCGCGCGCGCGCACACACACACACACATATATATATATAGGGGTGTAAACGAACCGAACACAAATGAACAGAGCTAGTGTTCGTGTTCGAAATGTTCGAATACATCACTGTTCGTGTTTGGTTCGTTTAACAAACCGAAAGAAAAAAAATTGTTCGTGTTCATCTCATTTGCTTATCGAACAAATCGAACACGAACTTCCTAGTGAACCGAACAAGAACAGTTCGTGAACAACGAGCTTTTTTGACAGCCTAGCTTTGATAGCATACTTCTTCAAAATGCAACGAAATTGATCGAGTATTCCGTACACATCAGGTAATCCATACTTCCTCAAAATGAAACAAACTGAATAAGGCGTTTAGAGTTTTGTTTAGGATTTTATTTTAATATATAATATAGTATATTAATTATAATATTATAATATTTATATTAATATAATTAATACTAAAATATTATTATTATTATTAATAATTTATCATATATTATAATTTATAGAAGTTTAATTATTTAAAATATGATAAATTTTTATAATATATAATTATTTTTAAAATACATAAATTTTTTATATATAATTATTTTAAATTATTTTATATTTCGAACAATAATATACCGAACACGAATGAAAACATCACTGTTCATGTTAGGTTCGTATAACAAACCGAACGAAAAAAATTATTCGTGTTCGTCTCGTTTGCTTATCGAACGAATCGAACACGAACTTCTTGGCGAACCTAAATATAATATTTTAATATAAACAATAATTCTTAAATCTCGTCCCAATCTTTAACATCTTATAGTTACGTGATTAGGGTTGTCAAAACGGCTCTTTGTTCGTGAACAGCTCTTGTTCGGCTCGCTAAGCAAACGAGGTGAACACGAAAACACTTTTTGGGCTCGAAATCTAAACGGGACTCTCTCGTGTTTGGCTCGTTTACACCCGTATTTACCGCATACTATGAGTCACAAGTTATATGGTAGCCAAATTTTATGGGAGGCACATAATAATTGAAAAAATGTTCTAATATTTAGTTAGCACGAAAATGCAACTAATTTGCTTGAAAATTTTTTTATTAAAATTTAAAATTTAAAATTTTAATTTTTATATATCTTAATGGAAAATAAAATAAAAAAAGCACAACTTTCAAGATGAAGTAGAAAAATTATTTACTGATCATTTTAGGATCAATTTAATTTATATAAATATTATAATTTTAGAAATTTATTTATGTGAATTATTAGGGAAATTACAAACCTTGCGAACTGTGCTTTCAATTATTGTATATATATATTTCAATTTAATTTGTTTGCTTATATTTTAAAAGTTTCGGTAAAATTAATATAATATAAATTAGATATTACCAATTTAGCGTGCAGTGGTTGAGAGGATATTGTTTAACTATTATATTACTTATTATATTACTTATTTAGCATATTAAAATTTATTATAGTTTACCATATAATTTTAAAAATAAAATCTATGATTTTATGCGTCAATTTCAAATGTACAATTCTCACGTATTTGCATATCTAAGACCCAAATTATGATATTTACATAAAAACAAGGCCCGCAAATAGAGATTATGTGTCACTTTTTCGATCGAGAGAGTTTGTCTGAGCCAAAGCTAGTAAGGACAAAGCCAACTGAACTGCGAGATAGACCAAGTACAGTCAGAGGATATAAGAATGAGCAGATCCAGAGAAGATCTAGTTTCTTAGCTTCTCCAACCACCTCAAAGACATCCAGAGGCTACTCATCAGGGGACAAAGATCGAGAATCAGACTATATAAATCGATTAACTCATATTCACAAAACTCAGTCAATCGAGCTAATCCCAACAATATATGAAACTTGCAATTTAGCGTTTTTTTTTTCATCCACATATTTCAATGCGAATATAAGCGTCAGATTTGCGTTCTTCTTATGATGAACTTAGACTTAAATTATTTGTGGGAAACATTGAATTGACTATTTGTGTCGCCCTTGGCGCGACAGGCTGAGTATTCCACTCTAAGAAGATGGGTAAGCTTGCTCTGTGGACATGAAGGGATTTTTAGATTTGCCCTCGGATGTCATCAACGGCAAACTCTCTTCCACTATCCTCAAAGGGCTTGTTATGAGGGGCTTTTTACCTTTGGCCTTCCCATCATTTTTAAAGACCAAGGTGCTTGCTGTGTCTTGCAAGCTAGCCACGTTCTTAATCAAGACCTCGAAGATTTTGATCGTAGTCATTTTCAACAGAGCGGATATAGGGTCTCTGATCATCCTCATGAGGAGTGCGATGACATGCTCTTCTTGAAGAAGAGCCTCACATTCATACTCAAATTCTGCCACCGAATGACGAAATCTAGAAGGGATTCACCAGATTTTTTCTGGATTATCATCAAATCACTCATTGTGACATGGTGATGTGCACCGGAGATACGCTTAACGAATGGATCCTCTAGCTCAACGAATGTCCTAAAAGTGTCATTCGAAAAATCGGCATATCACTCGAAGGCATAAATGGACAAGATAGTTACAAAAAAGCGGATTATCATCGCATCGTTGTTGCCAATTTTGCAACAAAACACTATGAACTGTGTAATTTGTTGTCAAGGATTTCCGACTCCATCATCTCTCTTTAAAAGAGGCGGGACAAACCCTAGAGGGTATGAAATGTACTCATATGCTCGGGATAAGGTCATGATGAGCAGCATTGGAAGACAATGTGGGGTTGCGCCCCGTATCTCACCCCACTATCAAAAACAATATGCTTAAAGTACTTAACTAAAGTGGGAGAACAATAAGCAAATAAAATTTCTTTTATTACTGTCTACAAAAGATTGTAAAATAAGAGATGTGGTGTGGGTCGTCGTAGAAGTAGTAAACGAAACAGAACCATGCTTTGGTACATCCTCATCAAGCGCTACGTCTGAAACATTTTAGGGTTCTTAGACGGGCTTGATGGTATGTAAAATAGACCATAAATACCTCGGGCTTGTAGCAGACATGCAGGGTAGACTCCGGTATCCTATATACGACCCTTGCTGGTGAGGAAAGTAAAAGAGCTGCTCCATGACCCGCTATGATGCCTTAGAAATCTAAATGAGGAACTTCTTAGAAACAAGTCCTTTTCCTTTAAGGGAGGAAATTGCCCGCACAGTCTTCCTCATCATAAGAATGGTAGAGGTGCAGTCTATCTGAACAGTAGGATTGAAGTAGCACGTATCACATGGAGGGACACGCCTCCTAGCTATCCTGGCAGAAGCGCAGTCTTTGCAACCAGAAGGAACCAACAAAAGGATTCTCAGCTAGTAGAATCTGAGACTCCACTTGGGGTAGAACCATAGTAGGTTCATAAACCTGAATTGAGCCCAGCCATTGGGACCACAACAACCTGTTTTTGGTCCTCTTGGTCCTCCTGCCTAATCTCGAAATAGGAGTAGCCTAAGAGGGGCCCAAGGCAACAAGCGCTAGAACTGCAGCAGGGGACTGAGTAATGACAGTAGTGCCATGAGAAGACTCTCCTATCGAAGGTAGGGAGATTCGTGAAAAAATGAAGGAACGACCTGATAGCCTAGAAAAGATCAACAGGTGCTGCAGCGCATCGTTATCGGGAGCCGGTCTCTTCCTTGCATGAGAGGCTGGCTCGACATGAGCTATTGTGGCAGGAATAGCTTGATGTGCTCGACTGCCCTTTCAAAAGAAGGGCACAGAGTAGATGCCTCAGCAGGCGTGGGATTACCTATGGTAATTTGAATAGGGCGCTCAAAGGACCTAGAGATAATGACACTTACAGAAGCACAAAAAATGCTCGGGAAGAAGTAAACTGAGTTCTCCCCTATAGTAGTGATCGTGGCCACCTTCTCACTCTTCATGTCTGCCAAGCAAAATGAAACAACAATCATAAAGAGAGAAAATTCAAGAAACCAATCAGAAAAAAGTACAAGAGCACCAGTGTGTTTGATAAAGCAATAACAGAAGTGCTGAGGGTACGGGAAATGATAGAATAACATCAAGTTGCTAACCATAGCAACTGATGCATAGATCTGAAGTCCAAGGTCTAAAAAGGCACAAACAAGTGACACTATGAAGTAATGAACTAGCTCCCCATAAAGCGAGAGAGTGCACTACCCCCAGTAGCTTTGCAATTCTGCAAATTTGCTAGAACCTGCAGAACAGGAAAACACAACTCTATTCATAGAAAGAGGGAGAATCTTCCAAATTGGATTCACAAATCTTGTGAATAAATATGAAAGAAGTAAGAAAAAATCTCGTAGAAAAGAGAAAGCCTTGTCCCCAGCAGAGTCACCAGTATGTTTCTGTTTCTTTCTGTTTTTTTATTTTTGAAGGAGTCATCAGCTTTTCTATCATCGTATAATTCCCCTTTTTGAATAATTCTCTGTTCCAAATCATAAGAATGATCTAAAGAAGAAAGAAACTGGAAAAGTAGGAACGTAGAACAAAGAAGAGAAACAAAGAGAAAGAAAACATAGAGAGCTTACTTGCTATAAATCTTGCAAGGATAGGCTAAGTATGTCCGCCGAAACAAGATTAGGCGAAGGCATTTGTAACCAATATACTTGAAAGAATACCTATGTAGACTACCCATAACTAGAGATTCAAGTATTTTTGCTTATTCTAGGATTCAGAGGGCTCCCAAGAGGGTATATCCCACTTGTTTAATTACATCCAGTAGGTTGCCCAAGAATACTCTTAATCCGAAGGAGTTTTGATTACATTTTTAGTGACAACTAGCATAGGGCTACCAAATGATAGATACTTTGTAGGGGAATGCCTCAATGTTTTCAAAGCTCCTGCTAAGCCACAAAGCGAATAGTGAGTCTGTCAAGGTCCCCACATGGGTAAAAGACTCATCAGCATACAAAACCTGAGAAATAACTGAATCATCCCAATGGGGAATCGTGTTACATCTATTTTCATTATTTATCTCTCTTTTATTTTTTTGAAAGAGTTGCCAGCCAGTTTATTTATAATTTTCATATTATTCTCTTATTCAAGTAAAACTCTATCTCGGATAAAATGAATGATCCGAAGAGAAAGGAACCGAAAGGAGGGATATATGACAGGGCAATAGAAAATTGAGAGAAAGAATATGGATAACCTTTGTAAAGTGAACTTTGCATGGATTGCTCCAAAGTATATGTCTGAAACGAGATCAGATGAAAAATATCTTGTAGACATATTCATGAAGAGGACCTTATAAAAGCAACCCACAACTAGAACATCAAGTTTTTATGCTTGTTAAGGGTTCAAGAGAACTCCCAAAGGAACATATTCCTTTGATTAATTACATCTAGGGGGATACACAAGAAAACTCTCAATAAAAAGGGTCTTTCTTACATGATTTAATGAAATCTGATTATTTGGGAAACTAATGGGTTTAAATCATCTCAAGGGAAAATCCAAATGCTTTCGACATCTATATCGGGTCGTAGGGTAGTGGGTGAATCACCGTAACCAGTACGGGTGGTGACGCTTAGGCATCCAGCCCCACAAGATGATTTCAATGATTTATCAAAAGAATTGACAAAGCTCAAAAGAAGTGTCAATAGGAAAGAAAATATACCAAAAAAGGTAGAGACAGCTGAGTCAAGATATCACAGATTTATCATCTCAAGTTATGTATACCCTAAGTCTACCTGATCGTGAAGGTAGTCGACCAAACACAATCTGAGATCCACACATCAACAGTTCGTGAATTGCATCATCCAAGGGGACCATGGTAGCTCTAAAGTCAAAGGAATGAAACTGTAGTTCCTATGACTCTAAACAAGTAGAGCTAGAAGAGGTGCGACTCACACTTGCAAAGAAAAAAATGGCAAATCCACTGTAAGAAAAAAGAGAAAATGATGTCTAGCTAAAAAGCTAGGAACACTTTATGCAATGGACTTATACTCTGTCTGGGTTGGGATGACTCTAATACGCTAGTCGTACTAAAAAGCCTTCTAGCTAAAAACCTATGCTCGACCAAGTCAGGTATAGAGAAGTGCGAGAGACTTCTCCTTGGGTATATGTAATATGCTGCAATTGTCTACCACAATTATATGGCGTGAAGGCCCTATTAATTATGACTAAGGATATGTCCATGCATGCAACCCATTTTAAAACAACACCAAAGACTTTGCAGAAAAGTAAAGTGCAGATTTTGAATAATTCAGAATATTTTATTCCTAATTTTTAATTATTCTTAATATTTTATTATTAAGATTATGTGGAAAGTTTAAAAAGAAATAATTTCAAGCACCCAAGCATGCAATAGAAAAGTAAAGCACGTCTAAAATAAAACTAGAAAAGTGGCGCCGCTCGATCGTCAACATATCCTCATAGAAGTAGAAAAAATAGTCAAACACTGCATAAACATACATTATCCTAATTCTAAATAGAAATATAAATTCAGAGGTTAGGTACGAGACATGAGCCTACTGCTCTTGGTCCCTCGTCACGTGGATTGATGTGTCGTACGTCTCAGAGCCCGCACCCTTAACTTTAATTCCGATACAGAATCAATCTTAGGACTCTATCAAATACATGTGAAAGAGAAAAGACTCAAGCTGTAGAAAATGTTAGCATGATTTAACATGCAATGCATATAAGCTTAGCGAGAGGAGCTTAGGAGCACCTACAGAAAAGAGTTAGGATAAATCATTACATTGCTCCTCCTGTATTAAACCTGTTTGTGTGGGTGTGTATATTTAGGCGCGACTCCATGCTAAGAACTATAATTTTTTTTTGACATTTTTCAATAAATTCCAACACTAAATAACATCTCCGGCAAAATATGTTGGCACAAATATTGACGCTAGTTTGTGTCCGCCAATTTCGACGTAAATGTGATGTCAAAGTTGCATCAGAGTGGACAGTGTGAAAGCTTGTTAATGACGAAACTGACGAACACTAAGGCTGATGCAAGATGTTTGCATGAAACATGTTCGACATTAATTGCATTATTGACCCCAACTTTTGTGTAGCCTCAATTATGATGCAAAGTACATTACAAATCAAGGTTAACAACAATTATCTCCATATGAGCGTCGGATTCATCCGACACTAATATGCCTAAATAATGTAGTGCATCCAGCCCCAATTGAGGACAGTTTTAGCTTAGCTAACCGACCCAGAGAGCGGCGTGACGATAAACTTATACAATTAAAATATCAAAAATACCCACTACAACCTCTTTTAAAACAGAGGCATAATTGTAACATTATCATATTTTACCCTCTCCCATATAAATAGAGAGATCATTTTATCGATATGATAACATTGATACAATATTTTACCATTCACTCTACTCTCTCTCTCTCTCTCTATACTTATGTTCTATTTCTTATGCATGATTCTTAGACAAAAATGAAATATGCAATTTTGTGCTTAACAATAACATATATACGTACGTACGTACGTACGTACGTACGTATGTGTATATATATATATATATATATATATATATATATATATATATATATATATATATATATATATATATATATATATATATATATAAATATAGATTTTAGCAACGGTTTAAAAATTACCATTGAAAACATGAATCATCTGATGAAGTACTTGAAAACTTTAGATAAAATTATCCAAATGTAACCAAAAAAATATAAATAGACATGCATTTTTTTATGGAAAAAGGGTCTTGAATTTACAAAGAGCATAAGAATTTGTAAGACATCAGAAACCTAAAAAAATGACATTTGATGTCAATAATGATTTGTCATAGCCATCATCACCTAATAGTTAAAGTTCAACCCGCAACATTTAACTATAGTCTACTGATAGTCGCAGTTCAATCATCATTACCAAACTATTATTACTACGACCTAACAATGATCACCCATCGTGATCACATGATATCTATTGTCTGATCACCATTATATAATTATCAACTTATATTTGTCATTATTCATCAACCAATATTTGTCATCTTTCCTAATTATATCTCTAATATTCTCCATCATATACATAGTAGGATAAGACCACACTCCATTTACAATCATGTCATCTCCAATTGAGAGAAAAAAACAGACTTCTACAACCATATACATATAATATAATATTTTCTTTTCTTAAGGCTTTCACTTAAGAAGTTAGGTGTTTCTAGTAAATTCTTAACTTCATTTTTACATAGAAATTTATTTCTTCACAATAAATTTTTACCCAACAATAATGATAGCAATCATAAAAAATTAAGACCATTCACATACTTTCATACTGCCTAATTCTTATGTATTTACACACCTAACATTTAAAAATTACTTTTGTATATTTATATCATCCAAAATTTTCATATAATTTTAAATTATAAAAAGTGAAATATATTATTTCATGCATAAGTTGTCATATATATATATATATATATATATATATATATATAGTAAAGTTTAGTATTAAATAAATACATAAGTGATATATGTGTAAATCTTCCAAAAAGTAATTGAATTTTAAATACATTCAAAATAAATTAAATAATAAATTCTAACTCTTTAATCAAATTATTTTATATTCCTTTTCTAACTAAATATTTAAAATTTTGAAAAGTTTTTATTTGATTTTTTTTATTTACATACTCCTTACAATTAAATAGACAAAAAAGGTCATAATATTCTCAAAATTATTTTTCTTAATTTTTTTTATAAATAATTTCTCATGTAATAGTTGAGAGTATAGTTTTTCATTGTGAGGTTCTAGGCCTTGATCATACGTATTGTATTTTCCGCTCACTTTTTGAATAAAATAAAAACTTTAATATTTTTTAAAATGAAAAAGAATAAAAGAATTTGTAGGATTGGTGAGCGAAAGGGCAAAATGAATGATTCAAAGCCATGACTTTACGATGAAATGATACATCCTCAATCACTATACCACACCACTAAAAAAAATTCCCATAAATAATAAGAAAACACACTTATAATGATCTCGAGCCTATGAAAGCGAACAATGATAGGCCCACAGTCAGAAAATCATGAGGCATGCTTATCCTACCGAGTGAAGTTGTCCGAGTCAAGCCAACGAGGCCAAAGCTGGCCGAAATACGGACAAGCTAAGTTGACCAAAAGGTTGTAAGAACAAGCCACCCAGTCTGAAATGAAACAAATAAATATTTGAGCCAACTATCACAAGAGAGGCGATATAAGGGGAAAACTGGATCCCTAGTATCTTCAACCATCATAGGTAAGCCTAGTGGTTCCTCTTCAGAGGTTAATGATCAACAATTCGGTCACATCAAACCACCGACTCATATCAAGCAAGCTTAGATGACTAAGTGAAACTCAATTGACTGAGCTGATCTTGCCAACTCAAAGATAATTAAGCTTAGCAGGCCGAGCCAGAAAGCAACCAGATGGTAAAAATATGTAAGACCGAATCTCTCAGCCTGGATGACCTGCAACCTAGGCGGCAAACAGCTAGATGGCTCCTAGCCTAAACAACCTGTAATTTGAATGACTAGCAGCATTGATGACCAGCAGCCAGAACAACCTGCAACTTGGACGACTAGCCTTGACAGTCTGTAGCCAGGATGACCCCCGGTCTGCACAACCCGAAGCCTCGATGGCAAGCTCATACATGTAAAATATAAGGAATACCCTTTTAACGCCCCCATCAAACATGGGAAAACATATTACTTCCAATATTTTAGTCTCTCTATAAATAAGAGATTATTTTATGAATAAAACGGGTATGAGAGGCCTTGTAAAATCTCAATTACCTCATATTAATGTTCATTTCTACACACTCTTCTCTTCATCTTTGTCTCTTTTCCAATATTAATATTCCTAGGTTGTGATTCACAAAAAAATAATAGGATTCAATATTCTAAAAGGTGAGGTGAGCGTGGATCTTGCCACAAACAAGAAGAGGAGAAACACAAGGAGAAGAATCAAAGATTAAGTTCAACATAGCTAGCTCCAGTTCAACTAGGTTAAGTCCTAATCGACCTACAAGTGGATGACCAGCAGCCTGGTCGACCAATATCCTAGGTGACCTGGATGACCGACTCAGTTTAGCTAATTGAGTTGATCCTAGTATCCTACTGACGCTCATCCTCCCACATGTGGCCACATCCACTCAGTCTCCTGCATGCAGCTAGAAAAATAGCTAAAAGAAAAGACTACCGATGACACCTCAAGAAAAATCTCTTATAAACCACTTTATTTTTTCATTAATTTTTTTTTAGTTAATATGAATATAAAGACTTTGTCACATACACTCGAGAAATTTACCCCTCGCAAGCAAGTTTTCAAATGTAATGCAGATGTGGTCTAAATTTTTTATACTCTGCTTGCTTGTCCGAGTCACAATGCTCAAGCATTGATAAAAGCCTATCTCCTATCACGCTGCAAGTCAAGCATTGGAGGTGATTTCCTACCCATTAGCAACAAGATATGCAATGTGTAGTGTGCAAATCACCATAGCAGTGAGTTTGAACAGTTAACTCTACAAAAATTATGGCAAGATCCGTTTATTACGTCTGACATAAGGTGTGGCATGTTCAAGGTGATGACCTAATCGAGCAACTTAGACATGAGTGGTGTAAGACTTTGGTTAGGTGATAGCATATTGAACTCAATCCATTGGCTTTTTCAACCCCATTTAGTCACCCAACTTTAGAACAACTTCCAAAATTGTGACTCATTCTTACTTAAACATGTTTTTACAAGTATTTGGAGTGATGAGAAAAATAGTTTCATTTTTATAATTTTATTATTCTTTTTACAGTTTCCCTTCAAAGAGATAAGAAAATCGGAAAACTCAAATATGCATAACAAAAATGTCAGACTGAATCTCTCAGCTTGGACGACCCACAATCTGGACCACCATAGCAGGGATGACCCACAATCTGGACGACCAGTAGCCTAGACAACCTGCAACATGGACTACCCACAAACTAGATGATCCACAGCCTGGATGATCCATAACCAGGACGACCAGCAATTTGGACAACTAGCAGTCTGAACGACCTGTAGTTTGGATTACTCATGACCTGGACTAAAAGCTCATACATGTAAAATACCAGTAATACTCTTAGAAAGCCTCGTCAAATCAAGGGCAAATATGTAACTTCAACTATTGTACCTTCTCCCCTATAAATAGGGGGTCATTTTATGGATAAAGCAGGTCTGAGAGGCCCGGGAAGACTCCAATGATCTCAAATTAATGTTCATTTATTGTGCACACTTATCTCTATCTATGTCTCGTTTTTTACCTCTATCTCTCCTTACGCTCTAGGTGAATCATGGACAAATCAAGATTCAACACTTTTATAAATATTAGAATCATTTTATGAATAAAACAAGATGGATTACTATTCATTCTCTCTCTTACTGTCTCTCTTTATCTCTCTCTCTTCTTATTTATGTTATATTCATTGGGTGTGATTCAAAAATAAATCAAGATTCAACACACACAAACACACGTGCACACGCACACACGTGCACACGCACACACGTGCACATGCACGCACATGCGCGCGCACACACACACACATATAACATGAATCATTTGAGAAAGTACTTGAAAATTTTAGGCAGAATTACCGACATGATAAGCCAAATAAATAGAAAAAAGCATGCATTCTTTATATAAAAAAGAAATGAAATTAAAAAGAGCATAAAAATTTGTAAAACATCGCAGTCGTATTAACAATTGATGTCAATAATGATTTGTCGTAACCATCATCATCTAATAGTTAAAGCTCGATTACTGACATTTGACTACTATCGACTGATAGTCATAACTCATCGATCATTATCAAACTATTGTTACTCACGTGTATCACTAAATTAATATGGCTCAACAGTAATCATCCATCGTGATCACATGATGCGTGTTGCCCGATCACCATCTTAGAATGACCAAAATATATTTGCCATTATTCATCAACCAATATTTGCCATCTTCCCTAATTATATCTCAAATATTCTCCATCATATTCATAAAAGAATATGATAGCAATCCATTAATACTATGTCAACTCCAATTGAGAGTAAAAAACAGACTTCTATAACCATATACACACAATACAATATTTTAACTATGGAAGACTTGATGTTCTTTTCTTAGGGCATTCACATACTTTCATACCACCTAATTCTTATATATTTACACTTATAACATTAAACATTACATTTTTACATTTATACTACCCAACATTTTCATATCACATAAACAATATCATCACCTTAACTTTTAAAAAGCCAAATGCACTATTTCATATATAAGATATCATGTATATAAATATATAAATTAAAGTTTAGACTTTAAATATATATATAAAAAATGAATGATATGCGTGTAAATCTTTTAAATAATTGAATTTTAAATACATCCAAAATAAATTAACTATTATTTTGGGTAAACTGTATTTTGGCAGCTTTAAAAAAACTGATGCTGCTGCGGTGACAGCTTTTTTGTTGCGTTCTGACTTTTTTGAAAAACAAATTATAATTGTCACTGCAACTTTTGAACATCAAATTATTTTTCAGTAGCTTCACAACTGTCTTTTTAATAAACCACAATTACCCCCAAATAATCTCTAATAGCAAATTCTAATTCCCTAATCTACTTCTTTCATTTCGTTTTCCATACTCTAAATATTTAAAAATTTGAAAATTTTTTTTATTTGAATTGTTTGCATACATACTCCCTACACTTAAATAGCCAAAAAATATTTTAATATTCTCAAAATCATTTATCTCCGTCCTTTTTTCTTTATATACAACTTCTCATATATTGGTTGGTATAATGGTCGACAATGAAATTTTTCATCATGAGATTAAGGCTGTCATAACGGCTTGTTATTTACGAATAGTTCTTGTTCGGCTCTTGAAGAAGCTCGTGTATGATTCGTTCGCTAAGTTAACAAACCGTCGTCCATGTTCGGCTATATATATATATGTGTATTATTTTTAAAAATTTTAATTGACTACTAAGTTACAAAGATTTATAATTAAAGTTATTAATTAAGAAAATAGAATAAATTTTGCTGTCAGATTCAAATGATATTTTAATAAAAAAAATAAATTTTAAATCTTACTCACAATCAATAACATCTAATAGTTACATGATTAGAATTATCAAAGTGACTCATTGTTCTTAAACAGTTCGTGTTCGGCTCACTAATCAAATGAAGCAGACACTGAACATATTTTTAAGTTTCAAAATATAAATGAGTATAACAATAGCCTCCCTACATGAGATATATTAAAAAAAAATCATAAATAATAATAAAAATTAAAAAAAAAAAAAAAACCAGCCGTATAAAGATGATGGGCCTATGAAAGCAGACGTACCCCTTATCGAGTAAAAGCGTAAAAGCAGTACTCCCTTATTATCTAACCGCTGCTGCAGACCGTACTCCGCGATTATGAAAAGCGAAGTCCCTACTAATAGCAATGCATGTGCCCGACCCACCCCAATCCCGTATCTCTCCCAATCCCCTGTTTGCTGACGTGGCCATCAATCAGCGCCCTCCATCCGCTCCAGTTAGAGCTGCCCGGGCTCGGTTCGGCGCGATGCTGTTTTGCGGCGACAGCGGATAGTCAGTCTCTAAACAGGAGGCAGAAGGGGCATTAAATGCGAGCCAGCTGCCCGCCATTCCCATTCGGACTCCAAAAGGGTTTATAGAATTGCGGTGTGAAATTTGAAACCGCGGTTCGGATCCGGAGGCGAAAAGTGGGTCCCGACAGCTGGATTTGTGACACGTGTCGATCGTTACCGTCTCGCGGCGCTCACGAGTCGCGACTTAAATCACGGCAGACAGCTGTACGTGCGAGAGGTCAAAAGAAAATATATAATAGGGATAATTATATATTAAGCCCAGAAAATATTGTTATTTATAAATTAAATATTTAAATTATTTTTTGAACTATAATATATATTAAAAGATTAATCGACAGTCGGACCGCTAATCAATCCCATAGGTTGAACTGATCGGAAGCGACTTTCTTCCGATCCGTGAGTTATTCCAATCCTAACAGTAATGAGTGAGATTGAACACTAGCACCGAAGGATTTACACTAAAGGCTGCAACTAATAAGCGAAGGCTTTCACACATAATATATATATATATATATATATATATATATATATATATATATATATATATATATATATATATATATAATTATTATGAATTTGATACAAATGAAAATATGTTGATATTTGAGTAAGAATTTGAAGATAATGAAAGAGAGTGTGATTTGTAAATAGTAATTATTTAGATGCCCTTTATATAATTGCCCATAATAGTAATTCAAATAATAATAAATAGTTATGATAATATAAAAAGTAGGGGTATTTAGATACATGCAACCGATGTCCAATATATATACATATAGAATTAGGTCCGTCAAAATTGGCCGTTTGCGAACAGTTTATGTTAGGCTCGTCAGAGAATTCGTGTTCGATTTGTTCAATAAGTAAACGAGACAAACACGAATAATTTTTTTCCGTTCGGTTTATAAACAAACTAAATAAGAACAGTCATGTGTTCGGTATTGTTCGAATTGTTACTGTTCGAAGTATAAAATAATTTAAAATAATTATATATATATATATATATATATATATATATATATATATATATATATATAATTTATCATATTTTAAAAATAGTTATATACTCTAAAAATTTATCATAATTAAAAAATTAAATCCTATAAAATTTTTTTAAAAATTTATTATCATTTTAATGTTTCAAATAATTCAAACAATACAAAAAAATTTGGCAAATTTCAAACAATTCGTATAATTTATTCGTGTTCGATTCATTTACACCACGGTATAGAACACTTTAAACTACTTTTTTTTGCATTTATACTGTTTAAATATTTTCTTCACTTTTAAAAGTACCTTTATTTTAAACTTTTCATGCATACATATGTAAATCTTTCATTATGTGGCTTTTGGGTTTGGTTGGTAGCATTAGTAGTGCATTATATTTAAGATTTAACTGTTTGTTAAAAGAAAGTTAGATCATTGTGAATTTCGACTCATTTAATTATTATAATGTTGGTTGGCTTGGATGTTTCTATCTTATTTCTGGCTGAACAATTGAGATTCGAGTCATTTAATCATATTTCGTGACTCGGTCGGCTTTGACTTTACTTTCTTCGGCTCGGACGATTGCATCTGATCGGATAAGTGTCATCATAGTCTTTTATGAGTGGGCCCTCATTTGTCATACTTTCCTCTTCTAATTATATCTCCTCATGATTAACATTAACACATTATTGATGTATAGTAAGTATATAAGACCCATCCCAATTGAAAAAAGCCTCTCATTTGTTGACACACACAAGTGCTACGAAGCACGGGTGGCTCATGCAAGTATACGCGGTGTATCAGTTGTACTAGGATTAGAGTCTGGCTGTCGATCCCACAAGGAACGAGAAAAACTCAATTCATGAAAAGTTCTAGTCTACGATTGAGAAACCTTTCTTATCTCCTTCCAGAAGTATAAGAAAGATTAGCTATTCATTTACTTGGTTCTCTAAATCAAATGAAAAGTCCAATACAACCTTGCTCCTGAATCAATTCGCACGAATTCAAAGGATATATTCCTCTTCCAATGACTTTGTATGGATAACTTAATTGTTCCTTATAGATTCCTCCTGAAATTGTTAAACGACAATGAGTCCCTAAGTTATTCCAACACAATTTATAAAATTCACACAAGAATCACACAAAATTTTCGAGCCCTTATCCCTATAATTCCACAGCAAAGGAGAATATAAAATCTACTTACTAAGCATGCCAGATTTCATCAACAAGAAAATTGTACTAAAAGTAGAATCAGACACAAGAGTCTCACAATTTTCTCTTAAAGAAAACAAATGCAAACTCAATATACTTATCTCCTTTAAGTTCAGAAATTGCATACGAATTACAAGTATAATCACAGTCTATCAGTCTCACAAACTGTCTTTGATCTCGCTTTAAAAATCCATCTTACAAGTTGGGTTGGTCCAGAATTCCTCTCTCAGTAATTAATAGAAGAAAACAGGTGAAAGCCCCCTTCAAAATTCGTCTTCAAAGCTTTAATATTTCTTTCCCTTCATTTCAAAGTATGAACTGCCTCAATTGCCAAATTCAGGTTCGGGCGCATGTGCGTTGTGCACTTAATATTTTTTTTTGCAAAGAACCAGTGCCATAGCACTGCGATCGCGACGCCTAGGCGACGATGGTAGCGCTTAGGCACCCAATGACAGTGCCAACTTTCTGTTAGCTCGAGATTTTCGCTCAATTTGAAGGATTCTGGCACCTAGGCGCCCAACGAGCCAATTTTTGCTCCAATCTTCAGTTTGATCCAATTCGATACTTTTTTCTCGAGAAAAGTTAACTCCAAAATCTGACTCTTTAGGATTCTTTAATTTATTTCCAACCAATATGCTATAAGTTTGAGCACTTATTTTTCCCTTAACGTTACTATCTTTTGGTTCGATATCTTTATTGATTAGAAAGTTTATAAGTTTGTTCTTAAATTACAAAGTAGATAATAGAAATTAAGTGAAGAAGTTTGAGTAAAATAGTAGTTACTTTTGCAAACTTAATACCCATCTTGATCTAGTATTCTCAAATGACCAAGAGTTGTTCTTGTGCATTTCATTTGTAAACAATCTTAATAGACTATATAGGAGTAAAATGAATAATACTTATTCATTTATTATTAGTAAAAACATAGTAAATAAATTCATAACATTGTTGTGTAAAAAAAATTTCAACCTAACATAAGTCGTGATGTTCAGGATTGATTAGTCCATGTTCTTTAAGTTTAGAATGGGTACTCATCTGAATCTTTTTAATTTGAGCTTAGATAAACCGATTCATTTTGCTTGGACTTTAGAGTACTCTTATACATCTTTCAAAGCATTCCTATTTGTCAATTAGTTTTAATTCCCTTTCCATAAGCCATTCATAGGTTAAGCCCTAACTTAGCTATGCTAAAAATCCAATTTTAAATCTTTAAAAATATCGACTAAAATAACCTCAAGTATGACTGTATAAAACCTTATTGAACTCATTGCAATCATCATAGACCATAATAGGAGGCTTTGTCAGTCGTTATAATCATTCAGTCACTTAATATAAGTTTAACTTTAGCCAAGCTAAAGGGAGAGCTCTTCTTAACTTAATATCAACAGTCTAAGTTTAACCTATAGCCAATTACATAATTGTTCTATATTTGTTAACTATGAGATTTTCAATTTGATATCTGAGCTTAAGTTTGACCTATAAATAGTTTAGCCCCAACACATACCTAAAATTAAACTACTTGTGATTTTGAATGAAATCGTCCTATCACTTTGCCAAATTTTTTATATAAGATTTACTTATCAAACCGTAAAGATTTTGACCATTTAGAACTTAATTGGTCAGCTTGAATGTAGGTCCAATGATAGACAAGATTAGAGTTTCATTGAGGTTCATGATAAACGTATGAAAAACTCAACATGACTAATGCTACTCAATTAGGATCCCATAAGAAAAACAAATTAACTACAAGTAATGAAACTAAGACAACAAAGAATGAGGATAAAGATTTATAATGTCACTAACATAATAAGTTATGTATATTGAGATCATTCATTAATGACACTTTGATATTACAATGGTTAGTGTTATTATAGAGAAGAGTAAAAGATGATAAATAGAACTCTGAGTTTTTTGCTTTTTCTTAAAGATATTTATTTAGGTTTCTTGTTTAAGGGATTATAATCGGCTTTTCTATATTATTGAATGAGCTATTATAGGTATCTTCATGAACATATATGTCTACTTAACTAATAGTATAATTGGCTTTGATGCCTCAATTGTTGTGCTTTAATTATTAGATCTTGATAAGTTGTGGTTGATGTCTCAATCAGATAGAACATTTCTATATATATGAGAGTTTATGTAATAAAATGACTCATGTGTTAATTGATATCATATACTAAAATAATTTTAATTTTTATCATATCTTTTGTTTCAATTCCAATTTAACATTTGAACCTTGAACTTTGAGGCTCCGTTTGGGGAAGCTTATCCGTTGTGGTGACGTCTTGAAAACACCGTCTCATTATTTGGAAACTGCATTTGAGCAGCTTATCCGAAAACACAGTTAGTTTTTTACACTAAATGGAAACACAAGGCGAATCCCACAGTTTGCGTTTCTTAATAAGAGGCTTATTTGGATAAGCACAAGCTGCCTCAAACACACCCTGAAACTTTTCTTTTAGCAATTTGATGTCCTCTATGATTTTCACAACATTGCTTCTAATCACTTAAACTTTGTCAAAAAAATATTAGTGATAATTTTCGATCAAAATATTATCAAAATTTTCTTAGCGGTAATTTCCAACAAATTTATTGTAAAAATTATGCATCACAATTTAAAATTTTGGTAAATCCATTCCAAAACGTGTAATTATTTGCATCATAGTGAGAAATTTATAAATGATTAAATTTTTATTTTATTAACTGTTCACACATTTCACAGCTTGAATTTAGAGAAAACTTCAAATTTCCGTTTCATGAAATACACCCAAACTTTCCTAAAGAAATCATCAATAAATGTAACATAATACAAAGATCCTCCCAATGATGATTCCCTGTTAGGGCCCCATACATCACAATGCACATAATCATGAATCCTTTCAGTTTTTTGTTTTCCATTCATGAAACTGACTCTTGTCTGTTTTCCAAGAACACATAACTTACAGAAATCAAGCTTGCAGCTTTTAACACCATGCAACAAATTTCTTTTATGTAATTCAACCATCTCATGTTCACTAAGATGACCCAGATGTATATGTCATAGCTTTGTATTCTCATCATTTGACTCAACAGAAAGAATTCCACCTACAACTGTACTCCCCAACAGTTTGTAGATATTACCTGCAGTTAACTTTCCTTTCATCACAATCATTGCACCCTTAAAAGTTCTGATGGTTTCTCTATCCTTATCTGCCTTGGGAATAAAACCATTTTTATGTATAGTACCCAAGGAAATCAAGTTCTACTTTAAACCTAGAATACGTTTGACATCACATAATGTTCTAACAGTGTCATCATACATCTTAATTTTGACTTCACCAATACCAACAATATTGTAGCATCTATCATCACCTAAATAGACTGAGCCAGAATTAATTGACCTGTATGAAGTAAATCACTCTATGTTAGGTGTTATGTTATAAGAACATCCTAGATCAAGAATCAATGCATCTATGAACTGGGTTGATGAAACTGAAAGCATATCACCATCACTACAATCTAAATTGTCACTTTGCACTATGTTTACAAACTTGGATGATGCATCACATTTCTCCTCAGTCTGCTTCTTGAGCTTGGACATCCTACTTCATATGACCCGGCTCCTTGCACTTATAGCAATGAATTTTCTTTTTGTCTTTGGATTTTGATCTGGAATTTCGCCTTCCAGAACCCTCCTTCTCTTTCATCCTTTCACGATCCTGATTACCTGTAACATATAAACTGTCGCCATTAGAGTTTTCCTCTGCATTCTGCTTCCACTGGTTGTGAGCCAGCAATGCCGCAGTAATCTCATCAACTTTGATAGTTTCTTTTTCATAAGTGAGAATAGTCATCAGGTGTTCGTAGGAGGAAGGCAATTAACACAATAGAATCATTGCTCAGTCTTCATCCTTAATACTCGTATCAAGCCGTGAAAAATCTGTGATTATTTGATTGAAGCCAATAACATGCTACGCCAGATCAGAACATTCTTGCATCTTCAGCTCATATAACTTTTGATTCAGATACAATTTATTCGTCAGAGGTTTTGACATAAACTGAGCTCCCAATTCTTCCATACCTCCCATGGAGATTTTAGATTTATCACGTGATATGTAACCTCATCTGCCAAGCATAAGCTTATGGCCGCTGCCGCTCGTTGTTGCAATTTTTCATAATCTTCTTCCTCCATGTCATTTGGTTTTGTTGCCCACAAAGCCTTCAAAATTTCTTATTGTGCCAAGAAATCTTTCATCCTTGTTTGCCACAACCCGTAGTTTCTGGTTCCATCAAACTTCGTCAGTTTGAATTTTGCACTAGAAATTATCATTTGAAAGTACTCCTACCCCAATCTTTTTCTGGGAATTCTTCTACCTCGGTTGTCGAATGGCTCGCCCAAACTACTTCGAACAAAATCCTCCGTCAAACCCAAAAAAATTCTTCCAAATCTGTCAGTCAAATGCCTGTCGCAATTAGCGATTCACTGAAAAATCCCTCTCTGAAACGGATCGCATTCGCAATCGGTCAGCCTGCATTGAACTGAACCTGTGCCTTCATCGAAGCCTCCTTCCCGCAAAGAACAATCTCGTGCCTGGGTGCCGCGGTTCACATGATGTCGCAAGATCAGAACCACGCTCAAACTTCTGCTTCGCCAAACTGTTGTGAATCAACTGGTCTCAGCCTCTGTCGCGGAACAATTTGGATGACGCAAACCTTCGACTAACTTGATCACGAATAGTGTCGCGATTGCCTCTTGCGCCGAACGTCTCCTCTGCTGCTATTCGCCTGTCGAAGTGCCCCGTCTAACTCGCGAACTCCCGCTCCTGTCGCGGAAGAAGGCCTACAGTCACAATTGTCTAATCTTCTCGCGAATGAAACTGTCGCAATCTTTGAACTCCCCAAAGCCCTAGCCGCCAAATCTTTTTCTTCTTGCGCTGATCTCTTCTATACTCGAGACTCTCGCTCTGATATCACATGTTGAGAAATTTAGGGAAAAAAAAAACACAAATCCAAAAGAACACAGAGATTTAACGAGGTTCGGCAAAGATGCCTATGTCCTCAGGAGCAGAGCGGCGACTTTCCTTTATTCAGAAAAGAGTACAAAATAGAATCATCCATAGGGTTACAAATAGGCACATATATATAACTCTGCAGTACAATTTGTAATTACAAAATTACATCTGTACCGCATTGTGGCGCACCCCAACTCACATAACGTAACTCCTCTGATTTGACAGCTCGCTCCGTTTCAACATATGTTCTTTATTTGGTATATGAGTCATACCTAACAATATCATATATTAAAATAATTTTAATTGTTGTCATATCATCCGGTTCAATTCCAATTGAACATTTGAACATTGAACTTTGAGGCCCTGTTTGGGACAGCTTATCTACTGCAGCTGCGTTTTGAAAATACCGTCTCACCGTTTGGAAATTGTGTTTAAGCAGCTTATCAAAAATGCAGTTAATTTTTTACATCAAATGAGGAACACAGGGCGAATCCCACAATCCACATTTCTAAATAAAAAAACTTATTTGATTAAGCCCAAGCTACCTCAAACGCACCCTGAAACTTTTCTTTTAGCAGTTTGATGTCCTATGTGCTTTTCATAATATTGCTTTTGACGGCTTATAAACTTTGTCAAAAAAATTATAGTTATAATTTTCAATCAAAATTTCATCAAAATTTTCTCAGCGATAATTTCCAACTAAATTTATAGTAAAAATTATGCATCACCATTTAAAATTTTGGTAACTGCATTCCAAAACGTGTAATTATCTGCATCATAGTGAGAAATTTATAAAACATGAAATCTTTATTTTATTAATTATTCACCCATTTCACAGAGAGCAAAATATAAAACTAATTTTTAGGGAAATTTACATACATACCACGCAATTCTTATATATATACACATCTACCACCTAAAAATTAATATTTACAGTGCTAGAACCGATATCACATCTTGTGTCAGAATTCTTTTTTTCTTTTCCTTTTTGTTGTGGGGAGGTGTCATAGGAAACGTGTATTCCAGTTTTTAAAAATGATAAATTATTTTGAGTTGATTAAATGTTAAATGTTTGAGTGATATTCATATAAATATGAATGTTTAGGTGTTGCTGATGGAAGAGATATTTGAAGAAGTTTCAAGCTCTTGAAGGTATTTGAGGTTTATCACCATCGGACCATTGTCGAGTAGCCATTGCCGCTATTGGACCACCATCACCTTTGTTCGAACACCATCGTTGAGCCGCCACTACTATCAAAACACCTATGCCAAGTTATAGTGTTAATAGTGACTCACAATTGACTAAAGGCAAAGGGGTATTCTTGTACTTTTGCCCATCCTTTAAGCCTCTTGTTTAGGCTCCTTCTATTTTAAATAGATGAGGATGGGTGAGGCTTTAGCTAGAGGTGAATGTGAGAGGCAAGTAAGGAATTCTGTCAGAGAATTGAAGAGAGGAAGATTAGGCTTGTGAGGAAGGTGAGGAGAGCATCTTGAAGGATCTTGGGAGCAGAGTGAAGCCACAAAGATGAGGGCTCATCATAAAGCTATGTACTCTCTTGTATTTGTCTTAGTAACATTGATGATGGTTTCCCTCCCGTGGATGTAGATCTTTTTGGATCGAACCATGTAAATTGCTTGTGTTCCTTGTTTTTTTTTTTGTTTACGTTCTTTAATTTTCTAGCCAAGTCGATTTTTCCCACAACAATTGGCGCCGTCTGTGGGAAACAATCGGCACTTCTTGGCTGGAGATATTTTGGCTTTCAGGTTCTTGGAAGGCTTAAAGAAGTATTCGGCAATTCTGCAGGGAGGAGTTCGGGATTCTTTAGCCTGCAATCGCTGAAGGTGTTCGGCTGGGAGCAATCAAGGAGTTCGGCAAACTCACTGTTGCCAAAATCGGCAACCCAGATTTCTGGACAAAGATCGCAAGAATTCAGCAGCCCAGGTTCTTGGGGTGTCCAAACTGTCAGGTGGAATCCGGTTGCAGCCATCACCAAGGAGGCTGCAGAATAGCAGTCCCAGACGCGAAAGCACTGGCAAGAGGCGCTGCGGTCACGGGTTCGGCGGCCTCAGGAGGTCGCGCATGAACAAGAATTCGGGCAGGAAAGGGCTCTGCAGCACGGGGCCAGGAGGCCAGCTTCTTTTGCGGAGGAGTAAGTGCGGAGTATCTGCACTTCTTTAGCGAAGAACCTCGAAGGAACCTTTCATCTGCTCGCAGCGGTTCTGCGGTCTTCGCGCAAAGGCAGGCAAGGGTTCTGCGGATTTCGAGCGGGAGCAGTTCTGCTAGGAATAGGTGGTGTGCCGACCAGGAGAGAATCAGGAAGCGAAGGGGTTTCGAAGAGAAGCAGCTCGCGGGGTTCCACGACAAGCTGCGAAGAGCAGTTCACTTCGCGCGGAGAAGAGTTCGCAGCGATGAACAGGAGTCCGGAGGAGCATTCGCGGTTCGTCGCAGGAGGCGGTTTTCTCACCAGGAAATTGCGGCAACAGGGAGTTCGATCACCTAAGAAGTTCTCGAGGAGAGGGTGGAGTTCGACGAATTTACTATTACCAAATTTGGCAGCCCCAAATTCCGAGTATAGGAAAAGCTCAGTAGCAAGGTCTTCGGCACTCCATTTCTTCAGCTGTATAGGGGTATTCATCTGCAGCAGCTTATTCGGCCTGCATTGCCCCGATTTTGGGAACCTGTAAGGATTCTTTGACCAGTTCTGTATCTAAGCTGCAGCGAGGAGTTCAGCTCTCTATTTCTTCGGTACGTACAAGGAGTTCTACAGCAGTCAAAGTCTTTCGGGTTGATAATCAGTTGATTGGAAGATTTTGGTGTGAAAAGCTGTTTGGCGGAACAATGGGTTCTGCTAAATTTGATATCGAGAAATTCACGGGGAAAAATGACTTCGGCTTGTGGAGAGTAAAGATGAGAGCTCTGCGGTTCGGCGGGGTGTTGCGGAAGCGTTACAAGGTTCGGCGGCATTGCGGCCGGCCGGCCGAGAAGGAGAAGAACGTCATCTGGACGGGGCTCACGGTCGATAATCCTAAGTTTGGGCGACAAAGTGCTGAGGAAGGTGTCGAGGGAGACAAGCTGCTCGAGCCACTTTGGGCCGAACTTAGGTACTTTATATGACTAAATCTT
The DNA here is from genome assembly GCA_022702705.1 of Papilionanthe hookeriana x Papilionanthe teres. Lineage (NCBI taxonomy): Eukaryota > Viridiplantae > Streptophyta > Magnoliopsida > Asparagales > Orchidaceae > Papilionanthe > Papilionanthe hookeriana x Papilionanthe teres. The sequence goes on from CM040438.1 coordinate 43,025,174, forward strand.
TGGCTAACGGACTTTTACGAAGCGGCGCTTATACTCATTCAAAATGCACGAAGACAAATCGGTTTCGGAGCGATTGACGAGTTCGATAAGATCATAGATGATCTTGAAAACATCGACGTCAAGATGGACGATGAGGATAAGGCAACTGCTGCTTGTTAAACTCTATTCCTAAGAGCTACGAGCATTTCGGGGATGCGATGCTGCATGGAAGGAGTACGGCTATTACTTTGGAAGAGGTTCGATCGATCGAGCCGAGGAACTTCGGAAGAAGCACGGCATGAAAGAAGAAGCCGGCGGAGATCGTCGGCTGTTAGAGGAAGACCGAGCAAGAAAGGTTCCAAAAGTGATCGAACGGATCAAAATCCGGGAAAAGAGCGGGAGTCGGTCTTAAGAGATCTAGCGAGTGTTACCCATTGCCGCAAGAAGGACACTTCGGGAGGAGCTGTTCGGATAGAAAGAAAAGTTTTCGGGAAAAGCCTAAAGATTCGGAGAAGCGAAGTGTAGCCTCGGATGGCTATGATTCAACGAAGCTGCGGTGATATCGGAATCGAGAATCCGGCGAGGAGTGGATCCTTGATTACGGGTGCTCCTTCCACATGTGCCTTCACGAGGCCGGTTCGAGACACTGCAGGCGGCAAACGGCGAGTACGTTCTACTTGGAGATAATAAAGCTGCGGGGTACTTGGCGGCGGAACGGTCGGAATAAAGATGTTCGATGGAGGCGAGCGGATATTTCGACACGTCGGGTACGTTCCGAGCTTAAAAGAAACCCGATCTCTTTAGGTACTGCGGAGTCGAGTGGAAACACGTTCGAGGCGAGAGAATGGTCGTATCGGAGTAGTCGAAGGTTCATTCATTGTCATGAAAGGGGTCGAAAGAATGGGCTATACTCTCTAGTTGGAAGAGCGTCATCGGGAACTTCTCGAATGCGGTTCGACCGGAGGCCGACATGACCAGATTATGGCATATGAGGCCGGGGCATGTAAGTGAAAGAGGCTTACAAGAGGCTGTCGAGCGGAATGCGGTATGTGGAGATCGAGTCGGCAAATTAGAATTACGTGAACGATGTGTCATGCGGGAAGGCTACCGGGGTGAAGTTTTCTACCGAAATCATACATCGAAGAAGCCGCTTGATTACGTACACGAGTGATTTATGGGGGCCGACCGAACTCGGACTCATGGAGGAGGAAGATACTTCATGTCTATCATTGACGACTACACGGGAAGGTATGGGTCTTCATCCTTAAAACTAAGGATGAAGCTTTTCGACGGTTCGGAGACCGGTTAACTCTCGCGAGAAAACAAAACGGGAGCCAAGTCGAAGCACTTGAGGACCGATAATGGTTTAGAGTATTGTTCGGAACGGTTTGAGGAGGCTGTGCGAAAGAATGGCATCACGAAGACACAAGACGATCCGAAACACTCCTCGACGGAATGGCCTGGGCGAGAGGATGAACGGGACTCTCCTAGAGAGAGTGAGGTGTATGTTGCTTGAATGCGGGTCTACCCAAAAGTTACTTGGGGTAAGGCTGTGTCGGCCGCACGCCACCTTATCAACGGATGTCCATCGACGGTATCGATATGAAGACTCCTTTGGAGATGTGGTACGGGAAACCGAGTAACTACGATAACTTGAAAGTTTTTGGATGTATTGCTTATGCTCATGTTAGACGAGGATAAGTGCAGGCAAAAGCTTTGAAGTGCATTTTCATTGGATATCCACCTGGAACCAAGGGTTACAAACTTTGGTGTCTAGATCAACAAAAATGCATCATCAGCAAAGACGTGACATTCGATGAATCCAAAATGGCAAATCTGCAAAGCTACATTACCAAAAACAGTGCCGCTAAGGAGGGTTCCTCTATTGAGGTGGAGCCGCAACAACTACTGAACTTTGGTCGATCAAAGCATCGTCGTGAACAATCGAGATGAAGTGGCGAGAAGACCGACAGAGACGGAACCGGAAAACGGATCCGGATGATTACGGTCGACAAGAGACGGACAAAGAAGAACTATCAGACCGCTAGAAAGATACGGTCAAGCAGATATGATCTTCTACGCCTTGAGTGTTGCTGAAGCGATAGAAGAAGCTGAACCGAACAACTATAACGAAGCTTTAAAGAGCAAGGAAAGAAATAGATGGGTTGACGCCATGAATGAGGAAATGGCTTCTCCGATGAAGAACAAGACACGGGAACTTGTGGATCGACCAACGAACAAACGTGTAGTTGGTTGCAAGTGGACCTTTAAAAGGAAGGAAGGCACACCATGTATTGAAAAGATCAGATACAAAGCTAGACTTGTTGCGAAGGGATTCACTAAGGTAGAAGGAATCGACTTCAAAGAAATTTTCTCGCCTGTGGTAAAGCATTGCTCCATTAGGATGGTTCTAGCACTAGCGGTTCAACTCAATCTGGAATTAGAGCAGCTAGATGTTAACACTGCATTCCTGCATGGAGAGCTTGAAGAAACTATCTACATGGATCAGCCGGATGGGTACAGCACACCGGAGACTAAGGACAAAGTTTGACTGCTGAAGAAAGCTTTGTATGGATTGAAACAAAGCCCTAGACAATGGTACAAACGATTTGATGAGTTCATGATGAAGATCGGCTTTGTCAGAAGCAGCTACGACAGTTGTGTGTACATGAAGTGGTAAGACAGTGAAATAAGTACGTACTTGCTCTTATATGTAGATATGTTAGTAGCAAGCAAAAGCAGGGAGGAAGTATAGAAGATCAAAGGTATGCTCAATTCTGAATTTGATATGAAAGACCTAGGACCTGCTACAAAGATCCTAGGGATGGAGATTAAGAGAGACAGAAAAAGGGGCAGCTTATTCTTATCTCAGAAGTCTTATATTCAGAAAGGTCTGGCAAGGTTCAATATGCACAAGGCTAAGCAGGTTGCAACACCGATTGGTTAGCACTCCAAATTATCGAATTCTCAAGCACCTGAGACTGAAGCAGAGAAAGAATACATGGAGGGTGTCCCATACACCAGTGGGGTTGGTAGCATCATGTATGGTATGGTTTGTCGCAGACCAGATCTAGCCTACGCCGTCAGTGTTGTTAGCAGGTTCATGGCTAATCCAGGACAAACTCACTGGGAAGCACTAAAATGGATCCTGAGATACTTAAGAAGCACTACTGATTTGGGTCTACTCTTTAAAAGACAGGAAGACAATGAAGAAAAGATAGTTGGTTACGTGGATTCGATTATCGTTGGAAGCATCGACACCAGAAATCACCGACCGGATTCATTTTCACTTGTCTTCGATGCTGCTCGTCGGTTGGAAGTCTAATCTTCGATCCGTCGTAGCTCTCTCGACTACGGAGGCTGAGTTCATCGCCGTAGCCGAAGCGATCAAGGAAGCCATGTGGCTAAAAGACATGGCCGAAGAGCTTGGGATACCTCGAAAGGTGGTAAGCGTGATTGCTGCGACAATCAAAGCTCTATTCATCTCACCGGGAATCGGGTCTTCCATGAAAGGTCCAAGCACATTGATGTGAAGCTTCATTTTGTGAGGAATGTCGTCGCCAAAGGCTCAATAGTAGTAGAGAAGATACCTACTGAGGAGAATCCTGCTGACATGCTCACCAAGGCGCTACCTATAGCTAAGTTCAAACATTGTTTGGACTTAGTGAACTTTACCATGGGCTGAGGGCCCCTCAGGGGCCAGGTGGAGGGAATCATCTTTTCAGAGCTTCGAAATTGAGAGTCAAGGTGGAGAATTGTTAATAGTGACTCACAATTAACTAAAGGCAAAGGGGTATTCTTGTACTTTTGCCCATCCTTTAAGCCTCTTGTTTAGGCTCCTTCTATTTTAAATAGATGAGGGTGGGTGGGGCTTTGGCTAAGGGTGAATGTGAGAGGCAATTAAGGAATTCTGTCCAAAAATTGAAGAGAGGAAGATTAGCTTGTGAGGAAGGTGAGGAGAGCATCTTGAAGGGTCTTGGGAGCAAGAGTGAGGCCACAAAGATGGGGGCTCATCATAAAGCTATGTACTCTCTTGTATTTGTCTTAGTAACATTGATGATGGTTTTCCTCCAGTGGATGTAGATCTTTTTGGATCGAACCACGTAAATTGCTTGTGTTCCTTGTTTTTTTTTGTTTACGTTCTTTAATTTTATAGCCAAGTCGATTTTTCCCACAACATATAGCTATTGAGCAGTGGCCATTATACGTCCATTGTTTCCTGACCATTGTTTTTTGGCCACCGCCACCACAAAAGCACCATCAACACCATCGATCATCGCCCTTGAGCGGCCACCACTGTTAGGTCACCATTGCTTGTCCACCATCATATTACCTTTGTCACCACCAGACCATCGCCACTGTCACACCACCGCTGCAAAGCCACCGCCGTTAGGCCTCCACGACAGACAGACCAATATTGCCTTGCCATCATCATTGGGTCGCCACTGCCAGACCATTGCCATCAAGCTTCCACCACTACCAGAACACCATTGCTCTATCACCACTGTTTGATCTCTGCTATTACCAAACCACCGTCACTGTCATTGAACCACCACCATCTAATCGTCGCGTCCGCTAGACCACTGCTACCTGACCTCCAAAACCAGACTACCACAGTCACTACAATCAGACTTTTGTTGCTCGATCAAAACCGTCGCCGCCACTACTGCCGGCCCTAAACTTTCTAGCACTCAACCTCTATTATAGGATTTTTTTCAAAGCAACTCACCACTTCCTCAGTATTTTCTGCCACTTTTCTAGATAAGGTCACATCACACTTTGTGTAATATTGCTTTCAGCTATTTAAGGGTAGCAGAAGTTTGTAATCAACAATGTCATATTATAATCATTTCAACTAGGATAGGCTCATTAGTTTTTGTCCCTTGGATTTTCCATTTAAAAACTTCTGATGTCTTTTTTGCCAATTTATTTCTACTACATGTGTGTGTGTGCCATATCTCCGTACAACAATAAGAAATTAATATCTCACTCTACCGCTGCAAATTTTTAAGCATTTATATATTTTGCGCTGTATGTGGGAAAGACAATTCTAACATCAAAGAACATATAATACTTATGAAATGAGCAACAAACATAGTATTCGTAATAACGATCCATTGCGTTTTTAACACCCACCACTCCAATGGACAATAAGCATCAAGTTTTTTCCTCAATGAAAGGTATTATATTGGTCGTAAAGGTGCCCCAAGCTAATCTTTGGAAGGTTGATTGCGCATAATAGAGGAGTCTCAATATGAGATTTTTTTGCTCCTTCATAAAGCTTGGGAGTCGATGCCCACACGACTAGATATGATTGACTTGCCACATGGTCAATAACTCGTTGAGATTCCTCCGCTCAAGAATATTAGTTTCAGGTCCCCTTCTCTCCTTGATACTATAAGTTTCAATCATCCATCCCGTGCAGCTTGAACAACTGTGTTAAACCTTTGATGGCTCATGGGAAACTTGGTTCAAATATGCCTTATTGATGCTCCCAAAATGTAATTCACGATGAGCTGCTGTGTCTGGTTTGAGAAGAATTCTCTTTAAAGCTTAGGGATTGTTTCCCCGTTTTTCATAAATTTCAAGGGCCTTCACGCTTGGTCGAGACTGTCTTCCAGCATCCCATCTCAATAAGCTTCCAGGTTCTCATCGAAGCACGTCGCGTGCCCTTTAGTAGCCGTCAAGGTTGAAGTGGATAAGTAGGATATTAAGGGTAGTTTTGATTTAAAATAATTCAGAAAATTTGAAAAATCGTAACTTGGTGTACAAAATTCATAAAAATAAAATAAAAATACTATTGTGCTCAATGAACATGGGAGAATAACGTGGACTAAAAATCAACAAAAAAATTGTATTTTATTTTTAATTAATTAAATATTCTAGAGACTATTTTAATTATAAATAATTAAATATTAATCACCATAATATGAAATTTGGAGGGCTTGTTTCTCATGTGCTTAGGGATGTTCTCTGATTTTCTTAAAGTCAGAGAACACCTCTAACATTGAAAGCCTTAATTTTTCATTAAAATCACTCTTCTATTGCTTAAAACAATTATAAAAATTAAAATATAAACCAGAAAAATGCAAGACTTATTGCGGCACGTTCACTATGGTCAGAGGACCTTAGAAAAAATATAAGCAAAGTTTAAATAATTAAGGGTAAAAATGTATGTATTTAAATCAAGAGAAGTCATAAATAATTAGAAAAATAAAATATAATTCAACAAATCACAAAACCTAATCCAGACTGAAGATAATGAATATTCTAAGTCTCTGTAAAAATTTAAAACCCATTTGAATTGTTTTTAATAATAAAGTCTATTTTTCTAAGTAAAAGAGATTTTTGCACTAAAATAATTATAATAAATAAAATTTAATTCAGAAAAATTATGAAAAATAGTTTGGAGTGATCCTTGTGATTAGGGGCATCCAAAAAAAAATAAAAATTAAATTTTAGATAAAAATTTCATTTCCAACATTTTCTCAATTTTTAAATTAATTAAAAAACGATCAAAATCATGAAAATACAAAAATGCACTAAAATGTCACAAATTATTTCATAATCACTTGGAACCACTTCAAATATTTTTCCTAATTTTTAAAATATAATTATGCATTTTTAAATGCCTAAAGTGTATTTTCCTTAATTTTGCATTAAAATAATTTATTCTTCTAAGTTCTCTGAACTCAGAGAGACTAAAACAAAATATAAAAATAATTTTCAGTTGAATTAATCAACAAAATCAACAAATAATTATAGTAAATAAAATAAGACTAAAAAATTCACAAAATTTATTCCTAGAGGTCATCTAGCCTAGGTGAACCTCCTAAAATTTTCTTAAGAATATATAACATGTGTGGATTGATTAAATGAATTAACTTGGAAATTTCCCAATTTTTTGAGTGAAATAATTCTAAGAAATTAAAACATGAATCATAAAAATTTAATTACCTCTCTAATGTTTTAATTGACCCATGAGTAGGGTAACGGTGAAGTCTCAAAGTCATTTGAGTTAAATTTAAAGGATTATAAAGTGGGAGGCCTTAAGGGCAAAATGATAATTATTAAGTTTTATGCTCTAATTAAAATTTAGGATAAAACAAAGGGGAAAAGGATAATGTCAATCCTAATTGTCTCTCTTAGATGATTGAAATGCAAGGGATTAAGAGGTAGAAACCAATTCATCACTTTTCTACAACAAGGACAAAATTATAGTTTCTTGATTTATTATAACTCGGAAGTAATTTAATCGGATGATTCTAGTGTAGTGGGCTCAGATTAGGAAGAAAATAACTCAATGATTTGAAGCCTTTAGTTGATGATTGAACGACCAGTATAATCTTTTAATGAGAGTTAAGTCCATTTAATTCAACATTGCTAATTATCACAAATCTACCCACGAGACCTTAAGGGTTTAGTATTGAACTAGACTTGATCTGAATTTGTTTAATGAGGTTTAAAAAAGAAATATAACCAATTATAAATATTCTTAAAAACACTACAAACCCAACCCAAATGGAGTGCAAAAGTCTTCAATATTTCAGGTTGCGCTTAACATAATTCTTAAATAAAACATCAAGTGAATACTTAGTTACTCTGCTCATGGGATAATTAAAATATTAAGGTTCATTGAGAACATGTTAAAACATCATCACTAAGTCCTAGGTTAATCCGGGATGAAGGATTTAACAACATAATAAGTTCAAAAGAACTCGAAACGATTTAAAGGATTCTAAAAGTTGTTTAGGGTTATGCCCTGAACACTTTTACAATCTTTTGGATGTTTTGAATGATAATTGAACTTATTATGCTTTGATGAAGAAAATCATCCTTTCAATCTTTAGGGACCCACCAAGTTATGCCTCGAGACCTGTTAATTTACGTAAATTAATAAAAGTGTCATAAACTACTAATCATACATTTATAACCCAATGCTTGACTTAGTCTTCTCTAAGGTATTTAATTTCTGTGAGCCACTGGGGACATTTATTTCTGCCATATATGGATCATCAGATCTGTGTAAGTTTGAGATCTAGGTGGCTAGGACGATTATGATAATACTAATGTGTGCTAAACGAGGGATACATAGAGGAAATTATAGATAGTATCTTCTACCTCAAGAACCTTCAATCAGATGAGAGGAAAAGACTGATGATACTATTCACCGACTCTTGGTGGCATTGTTGCCCCCTGGCGTTCTTAGTTCGCTAATAGTCCTAGCTTGATTAAAGTGATTAGCCAGTGCACTACACTTCTTTACGAAATATCTACAAAAATAAAACAAAATCTTGCTTGTTAAAATAAATTCTATACAAAATTTAAAAGATAGCTTTTGCATGACAATTAACGAGTTTTGATGAAAACTTATAAAGGCCCGCGATTAATCATTTGGATCGAGGATATGGCTACTCTCCGTAGATTGTCGGGTTGGTAACTCTTGTTCAAGGTCGGGAAGCACAAAGCCCAACTCTGAGCCCCACCTTTACTAATATCTTATACATAGTTCTGATATTTTATATGTGACTACAGGTTTTGCTTTGTTTTGTTCATATTTTTGCTACGATTTGTTTTGCTACTTCTATGTATTAGGCTTTCATGCTTTCTTTTTCTTGCAATTTATTTAAGTTCTCTGCAAATTATATTATGCTTTATGACATTAACGATGCAACGGTAATAAAATCCTATGTATTACTTGCATTTAATTACTTTACATGCAAAACCAAAACCAAAACTAAAACAATGAAACAACCAAAATACCTTTTCTAAAATTAAACATAGACTTTCAAACCTAGTGAATGCCCTTAAATCACTCCTTTTGGATTTACAAAAATCTCTCGGATGAGGTAACCTATGATTGCTAACGGGAATTCTCCAGTCTAAGTGAACTTAACAACTCATTCAAACTAAGTAAATTTGAAAGAAAGTAGTGATGCCAGAATGAGGAAACCGTAGGATCCTAACCGGTGTCTCTTTAATAAAATTAAAATTTTCCTAAATAAAACACTTGAACAATAACAACAAAACCCAAAACATTGAAACATACACGATAAAATCTTTTGAACCTTAAAACTTCTACTTCAAAAAGGAGCTTGGAGCATACTCTGTGGGCAGCATGACGATGACCTGAAGGAGAACATCATTGAGAGAGCAAACAAGTCTACAACATCAAAATTTTCCTTATAATTGAACAACAAGTCATAGAACTTCAAGGTAGTCCGTCTAGCATGACTTAAATTCTCAACTCATCTTTTAGGTTCTTGCACAGTCATGCTGGGCAGTATAAGTCTTAACTTGTTTTAGGCTCTGAGTTCATCGTCCGATAAAACATAAATCTTCTTATCTTCCAAGCTTATTTTATGATATGTATCATGCAGATGTAAGCTCTCAATAAAAAAATTAGCAGGATGAAATATCTAATAATATCTCTTCGAAATTGAAGTAAAACCATATGATAGTTTGGGATGTCACCAAGGCTCATCTCATGATTCATGACATTCCTTGCCTTTCTTCCTTTGGATTCTAAAAAAATTGTTTCTATTCGATCTTTCCGATTTGAATTTTCCATGTTTGACCTTACCTCTGATCTAAATCTAGAGTTTTCTTAGGTGACTTCAGCTGTTTAAATGTAATTAACTATAGGAGTTTGTCCTTATAGGAATTTTTAAGAACCCAACTTAATATAAACCCTATCTAGACTTTTATATTAGATAGAGGAACTTGTCGCTAACATAAAAGTTTTGTAGATTAAAACAAATGTTAAAAATTTTTTAGTTTATTTAATCGAGTGTCACTATTGAGTAGTGTGTCTATTCCCCAGGAAAGGTGCATTGCTCGTGTTGTTGTGCTCGATCATGTAAACTACTAAATATATGAGATCGATTTGGTCTCTTATTTTTCAAAATTAAAATTCTAATTTTCAAAATTATATGTATATCAAATTAAACATATTTTTAAGCGACCGACATACCAATAAATCGTTGACACTTATAAGCCATAGGTAATTCTGTTGGTAAAATGATTAGTTACAAGTGCTTTAGTTACGTCCCAAAATAGGCCGTTAAGCCATCATAAATTTATGAACTGATGGATTTTGTTTATTTTCCAACGATTTTTGGGTCATTGGAGATAAACTCATTTCTTGCAGTAACTGCTTGCAACTGTCATAATCGAAATACAACCTTTGTAACTGAGTGCCAATATTACAAAAATAAGAACTTTCAGCCTTTGCTACTGACTAATATTCATTACAACTTCCAACTACAACCTCTATAGCCAGCTGCTACTCTTGCAGTCTTCGACTGGAGGCCAACTTCTATTGTTATAGCTTCTAAATATAGCCTCTGTAGTTGACTACTAATGTTACAATCATCAATTATGACCATTATGGTCAAGTACTCTTGTTATAGCTTTCAACTACGGCAGCTGTGGACGACCATTACTCTTACAACCACCAACTACTGCCTTTGTAACTAACTACTACTGTTACTACTTCCAACTATTACCTCTGTGGTTGAATGTTGTTCTTGCAATGGGTGACTACGACGTTTGAGTTACAGCTTCCAACTACAGCCTCTATGGTTGATTGTTGTTCTTGCAATCATCGATTATGACCTTTGTGGATAACTACTACTCTTAAAAGCTTCCAACTACAGCCATTGTGGCCAACAACCACTATTGCAGGCACCGACTAAAGTCTTACGAGTAATTAACACATTTCCAATGACCAATTATGAACTGTCACCCACCACTACTGTTACAACTTTCATTTACGGTATCTGTGGCTAATTGATGTTATTCCAGCCACCGATTACAACCTTTATGATCAACTACTCCTTTGTAGCAACTAGCTATGACAACTGTGGAAACTTATTATTATTACCACCAATAACCATATTTATTGTAACCTAATTATGACTATTATAGTTAAACTACTATTGTATATATACGATTATTAGCTTTTTAATTTTATTTACTCTTATTCAGGAGAATAGTGAACCAATATTCCTACAATTGCATTGCGGATTACTTTAAGTACGCTAGACCTTTGACTTTTTTTGTCTAGGGTTTTTCTTAGTGTCTTATCATGTTACTTTTCATTTATATGTTTTTATGTGGATCTTCATTCAACATTAAGATGTTAAATTATCATTCTACTTCCGCAAAATTTCTGCACTCAGTATGTATAAATACTCAAAATCAATTGACGCCAATAATGAAAAATCTTCTAAAAGATGAAAAGAACAGAGATATTGGGGCAGTGCATATAAAGTTGTTTACATGTATATGTCAAAATTATTGTTCTTGATAATACTTTGGACTTAAGATTATGATAGATATAAAAAAATTATATTCTGAGAGTTATATTAATATTATCTTCTTTTTCTAGAACAATAGTTTGTATGCATAGACTTGTATGAAAAATAAATGTAAAATAAAATCAATTGCTTTCCAAAAGTCAAATGGGAAATTTAAATATAGACCACTCAATTCTTAGATAATTATGTATGTAACAATTAAACTTTAGTTTATATATATATATATATATATATATATATATATATATATATATATATATATATATATATATATATATATATCCCAAGCTGCCAGGCCCAAATATCCCCTCCTTGGTAATTTTGAGCAGGAAACATTTGAAGTTCAATTAAGAGTCATCGAGAGCTCCAGTTTTAGCAAACTTATAGTCAAACTGACCGGCTCGATGAGATAGCCCAGATGATACTAAAATTGATCTAATCCAAGTCAAATCAATCACCAATCAAGCCATTAAATCTTTTTGAAAAGCTTTCCAGACATATTGGAATGGTCAAACAAATATCAAATCTAATGAGCTTATAGTCGACTTGAATCTCTCGGCAAGACAAATCCAACGAGCTCAAGATTGTTCAATTCTGACATCGTTAAGACACTCAAATGTCAATCCCATGCCGTGTGATCAAAGAAACAAATTAGGACCGTCCAATCAAACATATTCTTGCATTGATTGCATCTAGAACTCTATAAATTGAGCATGAAGCCTGAAGAGAGCTTGAAGCTTAGAAAAATTGAGGTCCAGCATCACTTCTGCAGTTGTCGACCACCGCCGATACGCCGTCGACCAACGCCGACCATCTCTCACCTATTGTTGTCGATCACCATTGGTCATCGCACACTTCTCACAACGTAAATTCGTGCACCAACGTTGTAACACTGAAAATTATTCAACTCATTTCGGCCTGTGGGATGAGGGACTGTTGTAATATCCAGTTTAAAGTGGATTTCTTCAAATGGGCTAGGCCCCATGGTTCTTTCCATTTCTGAGTTTTCTGCGTAAAAACTTCTGGTATCTCTATTGGTTGTTTTCTTTTATCTGAGTTTGTGTTGAATTCTCGTGCAACGCTAAGACGATAACTCGTTACTATACCACCGATTGGACAAATATTTTTGCTCCGCTGATTCGCTCTGTTTCGCTCCAGTATCTGTCTCTTATCTGATATATGAAACATACCTGTCATTTTAAAATACATGTATTTTGAAGATTTGTATATAGATAATATCATAGTAATCATGGTTCATGATTAAATTCATAAAGTTGATACATTTTCTTCAAATTAACTCAGAATTGAAGAGGGTTGACTTTTCGATTTCAAATTTAAGCCCATTTGTTCATACCCAATTTTCACCTATATTGATAAACACGTATAAATATTTTTAATTAAAATAGCATAGGTTAGTTTGATTTTTTTTTAAATGGATTAAATAGAGAATTTAAAAATCTTTATTAAATTATATTTTATTTTCAAAATTATGAAATTATATTTTAAAATTATTTAAACTATTCATAAATTTTAGTGTCATTTGTCACATATTATCAAGATTTTCAATATAGCTATAAGGTTGCAGGTATTCGAACTCAAATGAACTTAAATTTAACTCTGGATTTTTTTTAATCTAATATATTTTAATATTTATACTTATCAAGAGAATTTTTTTTGACTTAAAAAAATAATAAATGAAATAAAAAAATACAAACAAAAAGAAATTCAAGTAGGATTATGAATAAGTCGTGTTAGATATAACTCATATACCGTAAATTTAGAGTCTCTTGTAATAAAGATGTGTGTCTCTTGGAATTTAGTGGGTTGGGGGGAGCGAGGGCGTTTTAGTAATTTATTTGTGAGTTTTATCTATAAATAGATGTGTAACCCTATGGGTATATAACCGAACTTGTAAGTCCAATGAAATTGTGAATTCGCCGCTTTGCTCCCAATGATGTAGACATCTTTGACGAACCTCGTTAAATTTCTATGTATTCTTCTGGATTTGCCCTAAATTTCTCAACAAATCGAGTCGACTCGAAGTAGATTTGCTTTCAATTCGCAAGTCATACTCAATCTCTAGCTTATCGATCAAACTCCAACCAGAAGAAAGAATAGCGTAGAACACATATCATATATGAACACGTGTTCAACAAAATTTGGGCATTTATCGGATACGACAGGAAGTATCTGATTTAAATAATATTTAGAACAAAATTTATCGTAAATTAACGAATCAAATTTTTTATGAATCTCTTAGTTCATTAAAATTTATGATACTGAGTTTCTTATTATCTCTTATTTATTATTCTTGATATTCTTAATATTTTAGTCTTGATATGAAAAATTTGGGTGATATAAATATAAAAGGAGAAGATCTGAGTGTTTGATATTTAGAAACATGAGAATTAAGTGATATGTATGTCAATACCCATTTATATTGCAATGCAAAACTTATTATCGTGTTATATCATGTAGTGTTTGTGTCCCTGTATTCATGTTCATGCATCGTAGGAGCTAAAGAGCGAACACATAGATGTAACTCACAACTATAAAAGAAGAAGCTTTCTTGGTGGCTCACCAGAGAGGCGATCGACGTGAGCAACAAATCGAATATACGAGCCGAATCTCAATGAGCTCTACAATCAATTTGGTTGCCAGCAAAAATGAGTGCATTACATTCTTTTCGTAGAGATTTTAGAAATTCAAAAGTTTCGTCAAAAAATAAAAATCCAATGGAAAATTCTAATGTCTTTTCAATTTAAATGTATTTAAAGTTCACTAGATCCGACAAATTTTCAATGTTAGGTATGGCTCATATCTAGAGAGTTGGAGTTTCTTGGTGAAGATGTGTGACTCCCGGTGAAAAGGAGTGTCTCTTGGAAGTTAGTGGGTTGGGGGGAGCGAGGGCGTGATTGTAATTTTACATGTGGGTTTAATATATGTCTATATATATGTGTAGCCTATAGGATGTAAAATTGAACTCCTTTGAAATAGTGCATTCGCCGGCTCGCCCCCGAGGACGTAGGCAATTCTTTGTCGAACCTCATTAAATCTCTTTGTGTTCTTCTGATTTGTGTCGATTTCTGTTTTCTCCGACAATAATTTCATAACAATTGGTATCATAGCCTAGTTCGATGGCACATGAGGAGATCGGTGCAGGGAAATCAAAGAAGAAAAGAAGATTTGGAAGAGAAGATTGGTTTGTGGCAGTTCGACTGGACTTGTGGAAAATTTTGGTGCCGCAAGAAAGAGTATTCGGCGATTTCGTTTCGAGAGAAGAGGAGTTCCAGGGCCGGCGAGTTCCGAAGCGTCGGCTGCGATTTGTCCGAGCGGAGGAAGCCCGGATGAGAAGAGGAAGGCTCCGGCAGTTCGAAAGTTCGCCGTCCAGGCAAAGGCGGTTCGCGGCCCCAGAGATTCGCGCGGCAGGCTTCTGTTCGCGCAAGGATTGCGACGCTCGGCAGTTTGATGCCAGGAATCTGCAAAGGCGCGGTTCGCGGCCGGAGTCCGGTTCGCCGGAAGTTAGTCGGGGCTGAGGAAGGGCGGAGGCTGCGCGGTTCGCGGGCAGGGAGACATGGGCCTGGGAAATTTTGCGGGAGGAGCAACAGTTGACGCGAGCAGTTCAGGACGTGGGCCTGGGAAATTTTGCGGGAGGAGCAACAGTTGACGCTGACAGTTTAGTACGTGGCCTCGACAGTTCGGAGGAAGAAGGAGAGGGAATCTTAGAGGGAATATTCCCTCACAGAATTCCAGCACCTGGAAAAGAAGGATTAATTCCTGTTTAGCGTTAACTGCTGTCCTGCAAAGGAGCCATTATTCCATACGGAGAACACACGCATCTCCTCCTAATACCCATCCAGTACACTCCAATACCCACCAATACTCACCTAATAGCTAATACCGAACGTCCAATACACATCCATACACATCCATACCTATCCATACCCATCCAGTACCCATCCAACACCCAAAAAATCCGCACCCAACGTTGTGTACGTGCTCCAGATAGAATAATTTGTCCCTGCAAAGATGGAATTAATTGTCCTGTCTAATCCTTGTCAACAGTGCTTGGAGAAAGGGAAAGGAATCTTCTATTTTTAGAAGAATATTCCCTGTCAACCAAACAATTCCCACAAGGACTTTTTTATTCTTGTTTACTATTTGCCGCTGGTGGAGAGAATTCTCGGAGATGGAGACAACCACAAAGTTTGTAGGAGTTCGCTGCTAGGAGGTGCGATAAGTTTGTACAAGTTCCGTGCAATTCGCGCGACAGAGATCTGCGACAGGTTTTTCTCATAAGGAGTTCGGTTCACAGCCACCGGAGAGGCGAACAGGAGTTCGTGCGGGGCAACTGTTTTACGGTGTGCGCGGCAGTTATCGTCAGCGACAAGGAGGCGACTGCGCAGGTGGAAGGATCCGCGAACAGTTGGTTCGGCGGAGGACTTGCGAGGCGGAAGCGACAGGAAGGACTTCGCAGATTGAGCGAAGCAGGTCGGGTGACGGCGGAGGTTCTGCCGATTCTTCGCCAGTTGGGCGGCGGACTTGTCGACAGGCGGTTGGCGCGATAGCCTTAGTGGCGGGCGCGCGACAGAATTTCGCCAAAGTTTTTCGCAAGGTGGAGACCACGATCAGGTGGACTAAGCGTAGATTTCGCGAAGGGTTTTGCGGAGGTATTCTGCAAACAAGTGCGAAGGGTTTCGGCGTGACAATTTGCGATCGTCGAAGGATTCAAGGCTCGCGGGAACAAACAAGAGAAGCAGTTCATATACAGGGTTGCGGTTCGGTGAGCATCTGCGACCAGCGGAGTTCGCAGGTTTGTTGCAGGTAATTTTGCAACAGGTGAATCGCGACAGGTAATCCCGAGGCAAGACACAGTTTGCAAGTTCGTCGTTGGAGGAGTTGCGATAGGTGAAGTTCGGCTGGGTGCAGGTGGCGAGCAGACACGATTATTTCACGAACAGGAGTTTCATGGAGGTATTCCTCGAACATGTGTGAATGGATTCGTGGCTTGCGGAAACATCAATTGGCCGAGGTACTGGTGCGAACAGGAAGGTGCTTTGGGTGCTAGATGACACGGTTTGACCAAGCCAGGTTAGATGGTTTGGTTGCCCAACCCACTTTAATGTAAGAAACTTCATGATCTATTTCTCCTAAAGGGTTGAATATTCGCAAGGTGGAGATTTTCTCCTAAGGGGTTGGATATTCACAAAGGTGGAGATTGTTAGATGTATTTTCTTCTAAGGGGCTGAATATTTACTAAGGTGGAGATTTGTTTGGTAGGCACATATACCGGGTGAAGCCTTTCTCCTAAGGTGTTGGATATTCGCCAATGTGGAGAATTGTTTGGTATGGCTCATATCTAGGGAGTTGAAGTTTCTTGGTGAAGATGTGTGACTCCTGGTGAAAAAGAGTGTTACTTGGAAGTTAGTGGGTTGGGGGGAGTGAGAGCATGATTGTAATTTTACATGTGGGTTTAATATATGTCTATATATATGTGTAACCTATAGAATGTAAACTTGAACTCCTTTGAAATAGTGCATTCGTCGGCTCGCTCCCGAGGACGTAGGCAATTCTTTACCGAACCTCATTAAATCTCTTTGTGTTCTTCTGATTTGTGTCGATTTCTGTTTTCTCCGACAATAATTTCATAACATTCAATACACTGATTTGTGTAAAGTTATGTTGCTTCATGGCATTATGGGTAGACTCCCGCCACCGTCACACCAAAGTTGGTTGTTGACGTTGTCATTCATTTCCCGCATAGTAGTATGCCTTCGGTTGTCTGCCCACAGACTAGCCCCTGTCACCAGTCATCATTGGTGGTGGAGACGACTGTTGTTGTCAGCCACCTGTCGTAGTTTCCACCTCCAACGCTTTTTTGCCATTAGGGCTGTCATAAGAGCTCGTTGTTTGCGAACAGTTCGTGTTCGGCTTGTCAGAGAGTTTGTGTTTGATTCGTTCGATAACCAAATGAGACAAACATGAATAGTTTTTTTCGTTCGGTTTATAAACGAACAAAATAGGAACAATCATGTGTTCGATCATGTTCGAATAATTATTGTTCAAAATAGAAAATAATTTAAATTATCAATATATATATATATATATATATATATATAATTTATGATATTTTAAAAATAATTCTATACTCTAAAAATTTATCATATTTTGAAAAATTAAATCATATAAAATTTATCTAAAAATTATTATCATTTTAACAATTCAAATAATTCAAACATTTTAAATTCATTTCAAAAAATCAAACCGAACACGACAAGATAAATTTCAAACAAGGTCATATTTCAAACACTTAATTTCAAACGAACAAAACACAAACACGAGCTTTGTTCATTCATGTTCAGTTCGTTTACACCCCTCTCTGCCCCCGCCGCTCTCCTTCATCGCCAACTGCCACTACTATTCGCAGCTCGCAGCTCGTCGCTCTGCGCCACTTATTACAGTTCGTGCACCAGCCACCATCACCTGCCACTACCTGCCACCTCCCGACACTACCCACATTAATG
Source organism: Papilionanthe hookeriana x Papilionanthe teres (assembly GCA_022702705.1). Classification (NCBI taxonomy): domain Eukaryota; kingdom Viridiplantae; phylum Streptophyta; class Magnoliopsida; order Asparagales; family Orchidaceae; genus Papilionanthe; species Papilionanthe hookeriana x Papilionanthe teres. The sequence goes on from CM040438.1 coordinate 43,042,998, forward strand.
TGTTATTTTACAATGAATTCAAATAAAACCAAATGATGTAAAATTTTACACTTTCATTTGACATAATCGAATATCTATATATTACTTTATAACTTATTGTCACTATCTGCAGACATAAGAAGCAAATCACGCAGAAGCTTAAAAATTCGGGCCGAGCTGAGCCGAGTCGCGCCGATTTGATTCGAGTCGCGCCGAGCCGAGCGGAGCCGAGTGGAGCCGAGATTTGAGGTACAACAATGTAATTTAATAATTATTGGGGACCAACGGAGAAATAAAAAAGAAAGGACCGAGGCTTCATTGGGCGGTTGGGGAGCATTTAGTTTGCTCTGCTTTGCTCTCTCTCTCTCTCTCTCTATCTCTCTCTCTCTCCTCAGCTCCCTCTTCGAAGCTGAAGCGAGCTCTACTTCCCTCACTTCCTTCTGGAATTGAAGAAATCCTCTTCTTCAATCTTCTCTGACTCCTCTTCTTCAATCCTCTTTGAGTATTGGTACAGATTGATACCATCATTCATGGCGATTAAGCACGATCTTCCGATTTCATTAGCTTAGATTGTGCTGCAGACTTCTTTCTTGAGCTGCCTGCTCGATCCCATCAGTTCTTAGATCTGAAGATTTCGAAGGTAATGTATTGCTCTTGTTATATAAATGATCTCATCTTCAAATATTTTTTTTTCATAAATTCAGAGACTAACTTTATTTTTTGTTTTCTTTTTTGGATCTTGAATTCGATTTCAATTTTGGATTTACGTGATGAGGGAGAAATGAGATCTGGCAATCGGAATTTGCATTTCAATGTTAATGCTGTTGATCATTACCAAAGATTTTTTTTTTTTTTTGAGCTTGATAGTCCTATTTATTATTCTAATAATTTGTAATGTTTATAAATGGGATTTTTAAATTGTTTTCAAGAAGTTCTGTTTAAAAGAATATGCTACCTAAAAAGGAAGCGATATTAAGATCTTTATTCGTTTTAGCTACATTTTCTTTGAGAGGCTGCTTTCGATTTGTCTATCTTTTTATAGTGCAGCGGTGGAGTTAGAATCAATTATTTTAAGTAATTCATGAATGGATTTCATTTTAACTGATTAATTTGCCCGATGAAAAAAAAAGCAATGATATGTATGGAATAATTCCCTTTCAATTTTAATTACTGTTCATTTCTATCTTTGTTAATTTGCTTGTTCTTGATTCCAATTCTATTCATGGCTCCATTTAAATTATTGGTTTATATTTGAGAAATGATAATTATATGAGCTTTCGTCTTCCTAATTATATGTGGATGAGGTCTGCATTGATTTTTTTTGCTGGAAAAGGAGATTTTTCTTATAATTTAGTTAGGTTGCAATCACCACTATAAATCACTGTTTTAATGTTTGATGTATTTGCACTCACATATAATTATTGTGGTAGGCCCTGATCTGAATAAAACTATCATCTTTCTGTCGTACTCCTGCTTTTGTTCAAGTTCTTTAGATCTTGATCACTAAGTTTCAGACTTTTAATTTAAGATTAAGGCTAAGATTAAGCTCCCAAGCGTCCGCAAATGCTTTTTTGCTAAATTGAATGCAAATTTTCTGTTTCATTTTAATCTTTGATTGCTGTTATTCAACTGTAACAATCATGAAAGTATTTGATTGGACTGATTTGATGATGGGATAACTGTTTGATGGATTTCATTTTTTTCAAGTTTTGATTTTTATTAGTTTTTTCGTGTTGTTATTAGATGATGATTGAGGCAGAACTGTGTTCATCTCGTGTTCTATCTCCTTCTCGAGAAGAAAGTGGAGATGAAGAGCTCTCTGTTCTTCCGAGGCACACCAAAGTAATTGTGACTGGAAACAATAGAACTAAGTCTGTTCTGGTTGGCCTGCATGGCGTTGTAAAGAAGGCAGTAGGCCTTGGTGGTTGGCACTGGCTGGTAAAATTTATTTACTCATATATTTAATCTTTATTTTTTTGACTATCCCATCCCCAAAATCTCAATATTTAGCAATAGATTTGTTTAGATTTCATAAAGTTAGCAGAATGATTCTTAAAAAAAAAAATCATCTTTGACTATTTCTCTAAGTTGAAAATTCAAATTTGCAGGTCCTTAAAAATGGTGTGGAAGTGAAGTTGCAAAGAAATGCGCTTAGTGTATTGGAAGCTCCAACGGGTAATGAAGAGGATGATGAAGAAATGGATTGTGACAACTCCTTCTGCAGCAGCTCTGACATGGGAGATAAAGATGGTGATTATCGTAAGTAAAATTATATAATCACATTTTTTTCTTAAATCTATTCGGTCGAAATGAAAAAAAACTGTTTTTTTTTTTAATGCTGGTCATTATAGTTTACCAATAAAAACCATTCTTTTTCACAGCTAGCATAGAGTTTCACAAGCCAACTAAGCCAAGGGTGAGGCACACAAGGCCTTGGACTTCCTCAGCCAAATCAACTAATCGTAGTAGCAGTTACAGAGATCTGCATGCCAATAACCACAAGCCTCGCTTGGTAAGAAACTTGGCAATTCCATAATGACAAAACACTCCGAAACATTGATATTTACAAAAAAAAAAAAGTAACCTTCTGCATCCATTTGTCAAAATTTTGTCCCAATATCAAAATTCATAATAAAACATTAAACTTACCTTTCTTGTTTTTATAAAATTTTCAACTGTTTGATCTTTGAACGAATAAACCCATGAATTCAATAGTCTAAAGTATGACATGGTTGTTAATGTTGCAAAGAGATAAGTTTTGGTTGCTATGCATGCAATTATCTCCCACTAAAATCATTTGCGTAAACTCACAAAACTCTCATCTGGTGTATATTTTAAAGAGAACAAGATATTCCACCATCTTCTTCGTTACAAAACAAAACTTTAATTGCTTTATGACTCTGCCTGCAGCTACTTAACCTAGTAATTGAGCCTCACAATAATATCTACATACAATAATTTTTACATACTGTTGTGTGTGCTATTATTGGCTTGAATGAATTATTACACTTTGCAAAGGTCTCATTATTTTATTTCAATGTTGGAGGGTCCATGATTGACAGTTGAAATTAAAACCTATTTAGTTTTCAGAAAACTATATTTAGGCATGATATTTTGTGTCTAAAGATCTTTATTTTCCCCCTTTTCTAAGTAAAATAAAACATCAAATCATGAAAGTGGAACCTTTGAATTACTGATAATAATATATAATAATCTTTGATGCTGTGTCGTGGTCCTCTGTTTCTCTAACATTGTTCTTACTTCATCCAAAATTTTCTTGCAGAGGGTAAATCTGGCAAAGCTGGGGACAGCGACGTTGTGGAGATACTGGAAACACTTCAATCTTGTGAGCCTAATTCCTGCAAAGCTGTTTTCTCAGTCATCTACTTAATTTTTTTTTTAATTATTATTTAATTCCATTTCAATGTCAAAATTAAATTGAATTATTATGCAATACTACTATCTAGGTGAGCATCAATCCAAATCCATCCAAGCAGCAACTTATTACTGGGGTCCAGCATCATTTCCTCTCACAAGTAAGCCCTATTATAAAACATTATTTGGGAAAAAATTTGGGTCCCGACAGCGTACTCAGAGATGCATCCGAAAAAATGTACGTGAGTTACGCGGGGGTTATAACCCTCTGGTACCTCTTCTATAACTCGCCTGTAATCCCGTGCTGCTATTTCATCCATTGGTACACGAGAGTTGCACGGGTGTTACAAGAGGATTATAACTCCCATAATTCCCGTGTAACTCCTGTGTAACTTCCACGTACATTTTTCCGACGTAGTATCTATGCGTACGCTGTCCGGACCGAAATTTTTTTCCATTATTTGACATATAACCCCCTCCTGTGACATTATTTAATTCTTCCTCTCTTAATTCCATGAAGCAAGTGGATGAGATGCAGGCTATTGTGGGCTTCATCCACACGGCAAAGAGATTGAAGGCTCCCTACTCCTAATCTCCTCCTCTCCTAATGTTTCAAGTACAAGTATTCTATTGTAGCCGCTTAATTTAATTTACTAACCAGGCGCTTTGTAGTAGGGATTATGGACTTAATTGTATTATATTTTAATTAATAACATTTTAGTAGAGCATAAGCAATTTTGATTTGTGCTCTTTTGTAGTCCTTTATTTTATTCTTAATTTATTTATGTTATGTTATGTTTCCTATATAATTTAATTTATTTGAAATATAAACTATGTATGTATGATGGTGATTGGAAATTTTAAAGAAAGGGGGGGGAGTCGCGTGTTTGCTGGGCTTGAATGAATTATTTGGGTTATACTTTTCATGAGGGAGGAATGGAGAGTCGTAGAGGGACAGGCTGGCTGATGGCTACCGTGTCTCGTCTATTTTTATTTTTTATTGTTTGTTGGGCAGTGTGCGATGTGGACGCAAGTTGTTATGCGGGCCCCCCGTATCTTATGATATCTATAAATATTTCTTTTCTATTATTTTTTTATATTTTAATTTGATTTTTAACTTATCGGCGGTAATTGGGGGCTGTCTAGGTTCAGTTTATGTGCGGTTCATTAACCCGTTTGGGCGCATTTTATAAGTGCGATCACGTTTTTAAAAATATTTTTTGATTCACATATTTTTAATAATAATTTCTATTGTGGTTGGTTTTTTCGCATTACACGTATATTATGGGTTAAATCTTTCAGGATAGTTTTTATTGTCTTGAAACGCATAAATTGCTTTTTAATTTATTGTATTTTGAATATAAAAAAAAGTGTTTATTTGATTTATTTATTGAGGAGACGCCAAAAGAGTTAAGAATTTAAGGGAAGATTTAAATATTATTATAGTATAATTTAATAATTTTTAATTTTTAAAATTTTTTAATTTAGTTGATTATAAATCTTTGTAGTTTTATTGATAATGTATTTAAAAATATTACTCTATATATGTATATATAATTAAATTAATTTGAGTGACAATTAGTCGAATACGAACAAAAAAATATTACTTTGTATGATTGATTGGCTATTTATATATTAAACTCAAAAAAAATATGTGCATTCGTTAACATAGCGAATAAATCAAACACAAGTCTTTTAAAGAGTTCGAGAACAACGAGCCGTTTGATAGTCCCAAAAGGTAATGTACACATTTATTTTGGATGTAATTCTTATTGGAGATGCTACAATTTTTTTTCATGTTTATTGTTATTTTATGCGACTTTAAAAAAAGCAATCTACGATTTAGTATTTTAGAGTATGTATGCATTTTTTAAGGAAAGGTTTATATAATTTTGCTATATTTATTATATTTAACATCTAAAATTTTACCATTGTCAAAATAATCTCTAATACATCTAAGAGTTGTTTTAAGTTTGGAATTTATAAAATATCAAAATAATTTTTTATTATTTTAAAATTGAATTTTAATAGGTTTTTAACTTCAATTAAAAAATATCGAGATTATTTTAAATATGATGAATATTGGGATTAAAATAATTTTATGTTATGATTGAGATTATTTTGGCACTTAATGAAATTAGACTGAAACGGTATGAATGTAAAGAAAAATAAAAAAGAAAGTATTATATATCTAACCCCATTACCCATTTTTTAAATTTAATTTCAAAGTTGCTTTATTTATTATATTATCTAACGGTGATCTTTTTCACGCCAACTGAATAGTTAGCAGCCCTTTACTTTTAGAAAAAAATTGCGTACGTAAAGCGTATGCAGCGCATCGTACGCTTTACGGGTTATATGGAGGTTAAATGAAGATTACATGGGAGGTAATTTCGTGTTTATCCCTTGTAACCTCCTTGTAACCTGCTTGCAACATCCTGTAACCTCTTTATTTTTTGCAGGTTACATGAAGATTATACGTAGGTGACATTCTCCAATTGGATGACGTACGCAAATTTTTTCCTTACTTTCGACCTTCCCCACTTCACAAAATTGAAAATGATGAAAACTCCCAAATTAAAAAATTAAAAAAAATTAAAATATTCTTTGTGCAATTTGTTTTGATAATGATTTAAGTATCTTAAAAATTCATTATTGAGATATGGGGCATCGAATTTTATTCCTTTTTTTTAAAAGTAAGCATTATATTTCATAAACTTTTCCAAGCCCCAAACAAAAGTGAAAATAGCCTTAGAATATCACTCACATTTTTTATATAAATTTAATTTGTAATTCGGATCAAAATTTAACAATTTCATAATTTTTTTTTATTATTATATTAAATTATTTATATTTTTTAATTTATTTTCAAATGTTTGAATAATAATTTTTTTAATTATTATAAATGAAATTTTCTTTGTACAATGATGAGAGGTCTAATACTTGAAAAATTTCTAGAGTACTACTTGTTAATCACGTCCGACAATTATCATTATTCGATTATTATCAATTAATTACTGTCGCCCGATCGATTATTACCATCTGATTATCTCATCGTCTTCTAATTTTCATCATCTGATCATTATCGTTTGATCATCATCTTTCATTTTTATCCTCGTAAATTTGTGAGCATAGTCCAAATATGAACCTACATAAACATGATAGCCTCAATTATTTACGTGAAATTGGAAATAAAATAAAATTTGCAATTATTACAAAAGGGGAATCATAGTACTGAAATGTCAAAGTTACACATGTTTAGTAATAATGGTAAATAAATTAAAATTTTTATTGAATTTGTACCCTTAATTATTTTTTTTTCATTTTTACTGTGCATCATTAGTCATGAATCACTGTTAGGCTCTGTTGAGTGGTTCAGCTTTTGTGGAGGGAAAGATCAACAGTATCATGATAAAGTGTACCATAAAAACATTTTTTTATTGTATAATGTACAAATTATTTTGATATATTCACTTTATAGGAAGCAGTAAGTATCCGAAGCAGTAATTCAAGCAATTATATTTGTAAGATAAAATTAAACACAATATATATATATATATATATATATATATATATATATATATATATATATATATATATATATATATATATATATGGGTTTGAATCCAGGTGGGACCTTTTTGATTTTCTTTTGTGGGCAGGCCCTGGCTTATTAGTAGCGGGCCTTGGCGTAAGACCCTCGGGTCAGGGGTTCGAATCTCACCCCTTTCGAGACAATTTGAATAGCACATAGGACTGGATGGGGGGTCCGCCCCTCGGTCAGGTCAACCTATAGGTGTTGATCGGCAGTCTCCAACTGTAAATATATATAAACCTTGGCCTGTTGGTGGCAGGGTTACTGTAAGTCCTCTCAAATCAGAGGTTTGATCCTATTGTGGCGCGGTGGCTCTGAAATTCTAGGCACATGGCGCAGGTTGTTAAATATATGGAGTCAGTTCTGCACGTAAATCTAAATTGAAATATGATGATATTCATGATTTGATTTTAGTTGAGGAAGTGCGTAGGAAAAATTCTAGCGAGACCTCGGGTTTGTGTTTGACATTGATTGTTGATTCCAGAGAGAGATCACAAGACAAGAACTCAAGCAGATGAATATCAAAATCAAAGTTTGGTCAACAAACAACCTGCTGGAATTGTGGAAAGACTGGCCACATAAAAAGAAACTGCAGGAATCATAAGAAGAAGGAGAATGATAGCGCAAATGTGATAACTGAAGAAATACATGATGCACTATTGCTGGCAGTTCACAGTTTTGTTGATGACTGGATACTGAATTCATGGGCTTCCTTCCATACATCTTCCCACCGGTAGTTGATGTCAAACTATGTTGCTGGTGACTTTGGGAATGTCTATCTGGCTGATGGAAAAGTTCTTAACGTGGTGGGGATGAGAGACGTTGATATTGCACTTCCTAATAAAAGAAATGAACTTTGAAAAAATTCAAGCACATTCCTGAGTTGAGTAGAAACCACATTTATGTAGGGCAACTTAATGAGGGAGGTCATTCAGTAGTTGTTCTCTGATAGCACCTGGAAGGTTACCAAAGGAGCATTGGTGCTGGCTTAGGGTACGAGAACAGACACACCATATTTGACTACATGTGACCACATTAAAAAAGTAAGATTTGATGATTTACCAGAGGTTCCAGTGTAGGGCTGTGATAGAAGTGATGAGGAAAGTGGGTCCAGAGCAACCATTCTTATTATTCCGCAGACAGATGATGGAGAACCATAGAGGTATAACAAAATCTTAGAAGATGAAAATTCGAGCAACTGAGAGCTGTTCATGGAGGAGATGGATTCCTTGCCAGAGAATCATACTTGGGAGCTGGCAGAACTTCCACCAAGGAAGAAGACATCGCACAACAAGTGGGTGTACCGGGTGTAGGCTGCGCTTGATGGCAGTAAGAGGTACAAGGCTGAACTTGTTGAAAAAGGCTTTCACTGAAGCAAGATATTGCCCATGCAGTGAGAGTTGTAAGCAGATACATGAGTAACCCAAGAAAGAGCTTGGAGGTACAAGGCTGTGTTGATGCTGATATGTCGACTAAGGGTATTACTCTTGAGAGCTGAAGTTGTGCTTGACTTCAACTAGTCTTCTGGCATGAAGACCGAGGCTTCGAGTTGCAGAGGTGGAGGAATGTGGAGGAAAGTGGATGATATTACGTTTGAGGAGAAATGTCGGTACAACCAGCAGATGATGCAACCTGTAAATGATGCAGTCGGTGTCCTAGTCCCCAAGTGTGAGAATTGTTAAATATATGGAGCGTGTGACTCACTTACCTCACATAACGCGTCTCACCTTCTTCTCTCCCACCTACCTCTCTCCCACCTACCTCACTCCACCTATCTCTCTCCCGTTTTCTTAAATAGCCTCTTTTGGCCTATCATAAATCACTAAACCAAGCTCTCTGATATGAGGGCAAGATAGAGAGGGGAGAGAAGAAGAAGAAAGATTTTTCTTGTAAATGTCGAGACGCTCGACGGTATAACTCCTCGAAGTAATAAAGTTCTCTGCAGCTCCATAGACGTAGGCAAATTTGCCGAACCACGTAAATCTGTGTCGCTCTGTACTCTTTTATGATTGCGAATTTTTCTAGATCCGATTTTTTTTCTTTATTGCCTTCATTTTTTCTCAACACGGCTCTCATCATGGGGCTAGAATGCTCATGAGAAATCAATATTTGAGCCTCTGTAAAATATTGATTTCCTTATCTATATATATATATATATATATATTTATCACGCACACACCACATAATTTTTAGGTATTTACATATTTAGAACCTAAAATTTGATATTTTTTTATTTATAGTAATTTGGTGTCATAAATATATAGATAAAAATCTATATTTTTTTGCATACAACTTAATAATAGTGATCTTTATTATTTGAATTTAATCAAGTATTATGCATGTAAGGTATTCATGTAAATCATCCACCAAATAAAATAATTAGAAAAATAAACACGTTGGGTGATTTATTTCTCAAGTTATTCATCGATTTAGAAATTTAGAACCTTTAAGTCAACATCATTTCAACACGTATCATTTATACTATAAAAATTTATATAAAAAAAATCTCAATAATTACATTTTTCTTTAATAAAAGGACAAAAAAAAGAGCTAAAAATGTCAAAATATTATTTAAATTTAGTTATTTTTCAGCTCCATGGACCCCATAACGTTGCACCAACCAAGAAAGAGTTTGAACCAGGGGTATATTTGTAAATTTTTAAATTGCAAATATTTTATCTTAATTGGCACAATCATTGACAAAGTTTCTCTTATGTAAGTAAATAAGCGGCATTTACATATGTAACACACAATTCTTATGTATTTACATATTCCACCCCTTAACTTTCATATTTATACATATTGCATGCTCAATCTTTCATATCATGTAAAAAAAAAAAAGTATTCTTATAATTTTTTAAAAGTAAAATATATATTTTAATGCATAGTTTTAAAACACTAAAGTGCTGTGTATGTAAATAAAAGAGTTTGGATGTGAGATATAGAAATATATAAACATTGTGTGCTAGGTACGTAAATTTTCCGATAAATAAATAAAATTACATACATATAGGTGTGTAAAAGATCCTAATAGGAGTGAGCCTGAGCTCAGTTCGTGTTCGGCTCTTTAAAAAATATCACTGTTCGTGTTCAATTCGTTTATATTTCGAACACAAAAAATTTATTCGTGTTTAGTTGTTTGCTTAGTGAGCCGAACACGAGCTGTTCGCAAACAAAATACAATTTTGACAATCCTAGTTATGCATGTGGCTGTTAGGGTGTAAACGAGCCGAGCTTGAACGAGTCCAGACTCTGCTTGTTAAAAAATATAATTGTTCGTATTCGGCTAGTTTATATATCGAGCTCAAAAAATTTGTTTGTGTTAGTTTGCTTGCTTATCGAGCCAAACACGAACTATACATGAATAATGAGCTATTTAGACAACGTAAAATGTTAAGTGTACGAAGAGGGATATAAACAACCCTAATCACCAACGAACAAAATTTTGTTTGTGTTCGGCTCGTTTGTTTAGCGAATAAATTGATCACGAGCTATTTAATGAATCGAACACATGCTGTTTACGAATAACGAGTCCTTTTGATAGCCATACATACATATTGTCTAAATGATGGAATACAGAATAAAAAATAAATCATAAAAACCATGAGCTATAATGAAATAGTAATCGTCATCAAGATAGAGTAAATGTGAAAAAAAAAGACGATTAGATGGTTGATAGAATTAGTGTTATTAAGGTTATAAAAGCCCAATCTAATGAAGTATTGAAGCAAGACATAAATCTCATGAAAACTAATGGGATTTAAAACAACTTCATGATTTTATTGATAAACCCTTATTTTAACGCAGTTCATTTGTGAAGATTTTGGACTACTAACTGTATATTGTGTTTCTGACGGTAGTATCATTTCATGGGTTGTTAATTCAGCCTCTGTTTGGGGTAGCTTATTTGATGCAGTGCGTCTTAAAAACACACTAAGACCTCTTTGGGTAAATTGCATTTTCAAACCGTTGAAATCAGTATTTTGAAACCGTTCCTCGCTAGGTGCGGTGACAGTTTTCTAACTGCATTTTGGCTTTTCAAAAAAAAAAAAAAATTGTATTAACCACTACAGTTTTTTTAATATCAAATTATTTTTCAGCAGCTTATTAATAAGTTGTACTTGTCTTCCACTGAATAAGAAGAATTGGTTCGTCAAAAAATTTGTTAGGATATTGCTTTCTTCACATAAACTCCAATGGAGAAGTTAGATCTCCTCAAATTTTTTTTTGAGCAATCAAATTATCAAAACTTCAATTTATCCCTATTGATGCACTCATATATATTGTCAAGAGTTATGACTTGTCTGTTTGAATCTCTGTTTAAAGATATCATCGATGATAATTATCACATAACCAATACACGAAACTATTATCACCAACTACTCAAATCAACTTGAGTTTTGGCGGATTGATTGATCCTAAACCCGAAACCGTAAACCCTAAACCCTATTCAATTTATGCTTAGCAAGAAACATTTAATTATGATTTGAGTACTTACTTAAAATCATGAAAAAGTATTAGATAAAGACAAAAATACAATTTATAAAAATTATGAATAGCTTCCTTATTTAGTTCATATGTAAAGACGGGGCTAATTCTATGAAAGTTATAGTCTTTTGAAAAATTAGAATTACAAATTTCTTAAAGTAGGAATTTTAAGTTAGAACAACATTTGGGGTTGTAACTTGTCATCTTGGCCACCAAGACACATACTCTACAATAACCTCCACATACAGCAGAACCACTATTCTTTATCCTCCATCATTGTAACTTTCTGTTATGATGTTATTGTAACCATAAATCTCATTGGTGAAAAAAAATAATGGATCATAAATAAATTAGAAAAAGATATTTTATACTCAAAAGGTTTAAATAAATTTAATTTTAACACATTCCAACTCATTTATAGGGATTAACAAACTTATTTATTGTTCAATAAGTAACTTATTAATAGCTAGATTAACTATTTGTTTAATAATTATATATTATATATTTTTGTGTTAGGATAAGTTACTTTTCATACATAGTTTTTCCATTTATCACATATCACCATGCACTTCCCCTACTTGTAGTTGTATGATATTGCAAGAATTGCTTTATGCGGGCACACTATTTTGGTTACTATATGAAAACTAAAACCTACATCATCATTTTAAGAGTAGAACGCAAATTAAAAAGTACGATCTAGCTAAAATTTGGAAGATTACATATAATATGATCATAATTCAAAAGTTACCTTCTATTTTTACAGGATATGAAATTCATAACTTGTTGATAAAAGACAACTAAAACGTACTTTAAATAGATTTCACATGAAATGACAAAACAATATTATATTATTAGTTTTGAGATATAAAGGTGCTTGAAAGGGTTGTCAAGTTACCTTTCCATGATAAGCATAATAATACAATTAAAGAGTGAGATTTAAAAGCAAAGTTTTTAGTGTTTGATATAGGAAATGCTTTTTATAAGGAACTTTTGTATTTGTATTGAACACACTTGGTTAAGCATTGCCTATATTTACACTAGAAATTTTGCTTTCAATGTAAATACAAGTAATGCTTCTCAAAAGCACCTAGCATGTTCGCCATACTTAGATATAAACAATGCTTCTTATAACTGGAATAAGTTTTTTTGGATTTTTTTTTGTTATCTTATTTAAATGCTATCAAATAGTTAGATAATCAATATAAAATTATTAAATTGTATATTCATCTAAATCAATAAAAGTATTTGTTGATATCATAAACATATGGGAGCCCATTAATGAGTATACTTAACTGTTTAATGAGCTTAGTGATTAGCTTGTTAGAATACTCATTTGATTAATTTAGGCAAGTGAAAAATAAAACAAACTCTATTATAAAAAATTTTAAATAACCAAGTGTATGAATATATATGAAAGCATGGCTCTAGCTAAAGCCAATTGAACAACTTTTTGTATGATAAAGATAAGTTTAACCTACAGTCTGCTCGACTAGATTTAGCTTAGCCTGATTACAACCCTAACGTCTTTCTCTCTTTTTTTATTCTCACTATTGTGGATGCATATAATAACATTGGATACCAAAGGATCTCCTTATAAAAGGATAAAATACATGAATTGCACATCTAATTTTGTAGCCTAGTCTTGTGCTCATCGGGGAACAATATGGGTATATTTAGCACCTACCGAGTTGCAAGTCGAATAAAAATCAATCAAAGCCGAGTAGATTTAAGTCAAAAAGATTTAAGTGAGTAGAACCCACAAATCTTGAGTGAGCTTAAATATTGATTTGAGATATCTTACTAAATTTTAAGTCGGGAAAATTCACCTATATACTATGCTTTGGTTTAATAGGGGACTTTTACTTTTTGATCATTTATGAAACAATTTTTGGATATATTTTAAAAATAGTTGAAATTATAAAGCTATGAGAAAGTAATCCATATGGAATATAATAATCTATTTTTTTTATGAATATTAGTATTATATAATTTTGCAATTAATTTTATTCATTTATTTTTGTTAGGATATTTTTGTGGGGTTCCAAATGTGCTTTAATTTTCATTTTAGATAGTTCAACATAATCTAACTAGATCTCAAGCCAAGTTAATTTAAAAAAAAATGAAAATACTTATTTTTTAATGAACATTAGGCTTATTTAATCCTGTAACTAATTTTTAATCATATAAATTTATAGGATATTTTAATGTGGTCCATAATTTGATCTAGGTTTAGTATCAAGTACTTTTACTTTAGTTTAGATTTTATATAGATGATGATCAATTTTCTTTTTTCTATAAATATTAAAAATTAAATTGAAAATATTTATATATTTAATAATAATGAGGAAAGGTAAGTTATTTTTAAATTAATTGTTAGAGATTCACCAAAGTGACATTTTGACAACCCTAATCATGCAGCTGTAGGATGTTAAGAATTGGGGCAAGATTTAAATCTTATTGTTTATATTAAAACATCATTTTAAATATACTTTAATATATTTTTATTCTGTTTTTTAATTAATAATTTTAATGCTTTGTAGCCTTGAAGTCAATTAAATATTTTGAAGATACTATTCATCAATATATATATATATATATATATATATGCATATAATTGATGAGTAGTATTTCAAGTCAAAATGAGCGGAACATGAACGAACAAATCTTTGTTCATATATCGAGCGCAACAAAAGTGTTCGTGTTTGGCTTGTTAAGTTAGCGAACGAATCAAGCATGAGCTTCTTAACAAAGCTGAACATGAGCTGTTCGAGAACAACGATCCATTTCGACGAGTCTCCACCCATGTCTGCCAAAAACCGTTTGAATTTGCAGTAGTATTATAAATTCTAGTACTTATAATTTATTAATGATCAAGTTAAATTTTTTTTTTTATTTCACTCAAACTTTTTTTAATGCTAATAAATTTATCTGAATAATACAAAAATTATTTAATACGAAGTTATGAAATTAGATATTAAAAAGTTTTGAATAATTTTTAATTCGAAAGCATTCAATTTTCCAAATAAATATGGATTAGTTATATTACATTAATTAATGCAATAATTTATTAACCTGCACGTGATTACTGATTTAAAAAAAAACAACTTTAATTGGATTAATAATTAATTGAGTGCTCGAATGGCTGAGCACATTGAAAATAAAATAAAAAATTAAATATTGAGTTTGGACACTCATTTTCCAAAAATAATATTTAAAAAATTCAGAGAAATAGTTAACAATTACACTATCCACCATAGATTGGTGATTAAAATAATCATTAATTACTGATTAATTACATTAATTATATGATGAATTACGATTTTTAGTGAATCACTGAGCGATGGAGCAGTCCTATGTGGATTAAAATAATACAATTATTCGTCTAAAAGAATGTGTATTACCGTAACTTGACGGTAGCTCTCATTAAACAAAATTCCTTCTCAGATGATCAGAAAGGCGTTCAACGGGATGCTCTTTAGACATTTTTGTTAAGAATTCTAGAATCGGCTGAGGGAGCTAGTAAGAATTCTAAAATCGGCTGAGGAGCTAGTCACATTCAACTGTACATTGGATTCATTAGTTCAACTATGCTTCCATTCGGTCGGCTCAACATCCTGACAAGAAGAAATGAAGCTTAGCGTTTCGACGCTATCATTCTGTGTTCATAACGAGACCCATTAAATTTTCTTGAGATTCGTGTATTCCTATTTCTAATGTACAGAAAAAATGCAAATACACTACATACATGTATTTTACAATTCATGATGTATTTTTAATGTGTATTAAAATCTTAGGACATTTTTTTAGAAATGTTATGCATCTAAAACTCAAATCTTAACAAATTTATATAATAATACATAATATAACTTAATTAGCGATTTAATCAAAAAAAGAAAAAAAAGGTAATAAGTATAACCTTATCACTCCTTTGAGTTTTAGTTGGCATTACTAAATATTATAATTAGAAATAGATTAGGTTTAAATATTGCATTGAAAATTTCTCTGCATCTTTCTTTTCTAAAATTATCATTATACAAAATAAAATAATAATAATAATAATAATAATAAAGAGAAATTAAATAAGAAAATATTAAAGCTTATATACATCTAAGCATTGCATAATCATTTAACAATATTAAACTATGTTTAGAGAAGTTTAAACTATATATTTCCCTCTATATATCTAAACCTTAAACCATACCTTATGGCTTTATGGGCAATTTTAATCCTATTTTAAAAATCTAAAATAAATTCTTTTAGTTAGCATAAACATGTATTTTTGTAAAACCTTAAAAAGAACAAAATACATATTTATATGAAAATTAATTTAATATACATGAATAAATCAACCTCTTTCAATGATATAAATACAATATCAAATATAATAAAAAATAATATCCAAAAGTTAAAATATGAAATAAGCTAAAAGATATAGTAATTTATCAATAAAAAATTGGCTCAAAACTAAAATTTGGTTAATTTGTGCAAGTAACATAGCTCAATAAACTCAACGATTTGGAAATTCATTAAAACCAATATTTTCCTATAATATATAGGGGTGTAAAAGAACCGAACACAAACGAACAGAATTAGTGTACGTGTTCAAAATGTTCAAACACAACACTATTCGTGTTTGGTTCGTTAAACAAACGAAAGAAAAAAAAATTATTTATGCTCGTTTCATTTGTTTATCGAACGAATCGAACACGAACTTCCTGGTAAACCGAACACAAACTGTTTGTTAACAACGAGCTTTTTTTACAGCCCTAGCTTTGATAGCAAACTTCCACAAAATGAAATAAAATGATCAGGTATTCCGTACACATCAGGTAATCCATACTTCCTCAAAATGAAGCAAACCGAATAAGGAGATTTTATTTAGACTTTTATTTCAATATACAATATAGTATATTAATTATAATATCATAATATTTATATTAATATAATTAATACTATAATATTATTATTTTTATTAATAATTTATCAGAAGTTTAATTATTTAAAATATGATAAATTTTTATAATATATAATTATTTTTAAAATATCAAAAATTTTTTATATATAATTATTTTAAATTATTTTATATTTCAAACAATAACGAACCAAACACAAGCGAACACATCACTGTTAGTGTTTGGTTCATTTAACAAACCGAACAAAAAAAAAAAAATGTTCGTGTTCATCTCGTTTGCTTATCGAACGAATCGAACACGAACTTCTTGGCGAACCGAACACAAACTGTTCGTGAACAACGAGCTTTTTTTGACAGCCCTAATAATGTAGATGCAAAAAATCTGGTACTACAAATCAAAATCATTTAGAAAAAAAAGATGGAAAATAATAATAATAATAAATGTGCACAAAATTCACATAAATTAACGGTCCATCAAATCCTCTATATGTATTAAAACCTAATTACAACTCTGCAAAAAATTATTCACATAAAACATTCAGTTTCTTAATATTTTATTTACCTGTCCATTTTTGCAAATGCAAAATTATGCATCTAAACCCTCTTCCTGCTGCTCTTATCAGCTATCTGAAACTTATCACTCAATAGCTACATAAAGATCAGAACTATATAAAATCTGGAAACTGATATATCATTTGTGCTGATGAGTTCAATTTGGGCTTTGTTAAGTATATTTGTGCTCTATCAACAACTCACCTATCACACTGATTGAAGTTTAGAAGCTTTATCTAATCTCTTGGTAATGAGTTCTGCCGAGTTAACTCGTATTCTGGCGCTTGATGGTCGTCGTCCTTTGGACGAGTCGAACATAAGAAGAAGAATGAAGCCGTGTATATGGAGATGTGCCATAAACTGAAAGGGACAAAATAATAGAAAAGCAGAAATAATATTATCAGTATTGTGAAATTATGAGCATGTTAAACATGCAGAGTAAGTAACTGAGAATTAAATGTAATTTGATATGCTTGTGAAACATAGAAGAAACATATTTGGTTGCACAGAAGAATGATCAAATTCATATAAAGTCATGCGTGATGAATGTAAAATTATACAGAGATATGCAATCATAATATAGAAGTCACTGAATAGAGAGCAACATTTGAAATTTGTTATATTTTTACATGACATTAGCAAATTTGTTATATTTTTACATGACATTAGCAAATCTGTATATTATATTCGTACATAACGATAGAAATGATAGAATCACCTTTTAAAAAAATACCTTTTTTCCATAATATATGGTTTTAAGTTTTTCTCTGAATTGATTTCTATCATTCTAATTTAGGATAATAATTTCTAACCTGAGAATATTATATTCTTGTTGCATGATTTTCTGCGTCATATATTAAATCCAAATTACAAATTATAGACCTTAAGATGTGCTATAAATCAACTAGAAGCCGTAGGACATTGAAAGCCATACCTCCCATCACAAGCTCTACAGAAGTAATACAACAACAACGACGACGTTGACGACAACAACAACAATGCCTTAATCCCACTAAGTGGGGTCAGCTACATGAATCCTTTTCCTCCATTGCGTCCTATTTAGTGTCAAATTTTCATTTAATTCTAATAAATTAAGATCATTTTTATGCAATACACCCAAGTCTTTCCAGGTCTACCTTTGCCTTTCTTAACATAAGAAAGGCAGAGGTAATGGGCTCTACAGAAGTAATGGGAAGAAAAAATTTACATGAAACTTTACACAGCAAAGAAGATCACAACATCAAGTATTACAATATAATAAACGACAATAAGTAGGAGGATAGCGTTAATCTTTAAAAAAGAAGAAAGAAAAAACCACATACCTATGCCAAAACCAGTAGTTTCTGTTGGTTTCTAATGTCCAGCTTGTTCCAGCAAGAGCCAATCCAATAAAACCAAGAAATATGAATGGCCAGCGGAATCTTTTTAGCAGCGTGTTAATTAAATTCCAGAACCATCTCTTAATACTTTGCCAACTGTGACACAGACAGAATGTGCCATTAATATCGCATTACACGCTAGGGTTAGTAAGTAAATAGAAATTTTGCATCTATGTACTGTGGATTTTATCCTCGCAGTATATGGTTTACTGCCTTTTTGTTGAAACCAAACCATAAGTTGAAGGCAGAGAAAATTGTCAAAATGGTCCCTTGACTTTTTGTAGGGAGCAAGTTTAAACCCCAAGTCTATAATAGAGCTAATTTAGTCCCAGACTCTTCTAACAAGGGCTGAAGTAATCTCTGGAGACCATTTTAGTCCATAATAAGAGAATCTGGAGACTAAATTAGGACCATTATAGAGTTTGAGATTAAAATGACCCATTACAAAGAGTTGAGGGACCATTTTGGCAATATAATTGTGAAGGCATGATGAATAGAAAGATCACAGAATATATTAATGATTATTCAAATGATATTAAAAGTGTTTGGGGACTAAATTAGCATTATTATAGAGTCCAAGACTAACATGACCCACAAAAAAGAATCAAGGGGCCTTTTTGACAATTTACTTGGTGAAGGAATAATACTAATAAAAATCTCACAGAACATATCTGTCCAGCATACTGAAGCCAAATCTTGGCGGCCACAGCGATCGATTTGCCGAAGAGAACTCTAGGAACCATCCCACAAGAAGACCGAGGGTGCCGATGGCTATAACAATGACAACATTCTCTGACCTGAAATCATTAACTCATTATCAGGACATTGAGCTCATTTAGAATCATCAACCCAAATCTTTACCTTGTTGCACCGGTTACTGCTAAGAGAGCAGTGACAATGGCAACAGCTGTGTGAATCACTCTTTTTGAATCCTCATCAATTGTAGCCATATATACAAAAGTGCTCACAACAGCCATGAAAGACAGCCAAAAGTCCATAAACTGTTGCAAAAGAAGTTCAAAGTATTTAAGCAAAAGCTTGAAAGCTGGAAAACTTCGAAGAAAAAATAATAATAATAATAAAGTAAAGAGAACCACTCGAAGAAAAAAAAAAAAAAAAAAGTAAAGAGAACCACACATGTTCTAAACTCTTTACCACTAGCCACGCTAAATAACAAGTTATTATAAGATTTTTATTGGATCATAAGTATTCCAGCAAGGGGCATTTACATAAATACCACCCAATTCTCATGTATTTATATATCTAACACCTATGTTTTATTTTTACATTTGTACCACTAAATCTTTCATTTCACATAAAAAATATCAATATAACCTTCAAAAAGTAAAATAAACCTTTTTCATGCATATGCAAGATGACATGTAGGTAAAAATTAGAGTTTAGGTGTTACGTATTTAAATACATGAGAATTGAGTGGTATGGATGTAAATCCTCCTTCCAGTAAATAATTTAAGAAAGCAATTTGCAATTTGTCCTGCTTCATAAGCAACAAAGATCACATGAAGAGTAAAACACACCTGAAGTGCATGAAACGATAGAGCACACCAGCTGCCCACATCGCATGCATGATAAAGCCCACTTGAAATTCCACTAGAAGTGAAGAGCACCCATTCGGCAAATGCCTTGATAAACAATGCAATAATATCAAAATGAGTTCACATGAAACTTTCTAAATACTTGTTAGAATGAATAAATCTCAAAATAGTCCTCTGACTAGTTGAATGTGACCAATTTAGCCCCAGAATTTTGTGGTGCTTCAATTTAGTCCCGTGACTGTTGAAAATTGATCTCGAAATTAGTTTTTCCTTAGAAATTATGATACAAGATTGGTTTCAATGACTATTGAAAATTGCCTCAAATAGATTTTCGTTAGAAATTATGATAAAAATGATTTCAGTTTAGTCCCTTGATTATACAAAATTAATCTCAATTTCAGTCTCTAGGAATCAAATAAGATCAATTTTCAATAATCAGGAGACCAAATTGAAACACCACAAAACTCTAGGATTAAATTGGCCACATCCGAAGAGCCGAGGGACCATTTTTTGATTTAACTACTGGCTAAAATGACAGGAGACGATCTCAAAAAATATCAGTATATTGGAAGATTTGACAAAGAGAGCTACAAATTGTTGCTAGTGTTGCAAGACTTTTCACCACTTTAATAATGCATTATAATGCATTGAATTTATTGAGAGACAGAAGATGACCTTTGACTCAATTTTTAAATTGAAAATATTTTTCTTTATTTTTCTTCAAAAAAGTTAAGTCGTCATCCCACATTATTTGCAAAGCTCAATGTCCACAATCATTAATATGCAGAATAACTAGCATGGAAATCATGAAAACATCAAAGAGTAAGCATTGTTTTTGCATTATGATCTCGCCCAACAATTTCTCTCCCAAAAATTAACACTTTTAACTATTACGCTTGCCCAACAAATTGCTTGATTTCCTCTCTGATCGCAAAAGAACTGCATGAAACCCCCTTACAGACTCCGTGCTTTCAAAAAAAAGTCCCATTTCCCTGTTCAAAAGGACACTTGAGCCTCCCTGTCTCTCCTTGATCACGAGCTTCACGACTAAAGAAAGCAACAACAATAACAATGGGATCACAACGTAAAAAGACCTCTAAAGCCTCCTATTATTCCCATTACAGGTGACAGAACCGCTCGGTTCTCCTGCTTGGTTCACCGCTTTCTGCTGTCTCTATTGTGGATTCGGCGAGGTCAAATTCCTTCAACGCATGATGAAATTATTTCCTTGAAAAAGAAAATGCATAAATTTGAGGAATTTATGGGGCATCGCCTCAAGCCGGATCTTGTCATTGCTTTCGATCAATGAGATGAGGTTTTCCAACAATAGAAACTCTAACATCTCAAGAGCATACAAAACATAAAGAAAAATAGTGTGGGTTCCCTTCGCACCATGGTGAATCTTGGGTCTGAAGTCTTCATGCAAACTAATATGTTTGATCAGGTTGTGAAAAACGACGACAATAAAGCGAAAATTGGAACGAAAAAATCACAAAGACAAGTAGACACATAGATTTACGTGGTTCTACAAATTATCTACATCCACAAAGCTGCAGAGGATTTTATTCCTTCGAGGAATTACAATCGATGCTTCGATATTATAGGAATTAGTATTGACCCAAAAACTTCTCCTTTTTCTTCAGCTTGGTCACAGCTGAAACCCGCTCGCTTCGCTGCCGAAGGAACACCCTTGCTTCCCTGCCGAAGCCTGCTTCTGCGTTTGGTTGCAATCGCAGAAGACTTCCCTGGTTTGTATCGTGATTGCCGAAGACGGGGATGAGGGAGTCGGTCGCCAGCAACCCACTGACGAAAAGGAACAGGATCCTTTGCTTCCGTTTGCGCTCTGATGCAAACTTTCTCATGTCGTTCGCATGAAGCCGAATCTTTTTCCTTCTTCGTTCGATCCCAAAAGCTGCTTCGTTCGCACACACCAAGGAATATCGAGAGAAAACTTAAGCTTTCTATATGCACATCATTTGTTTCACGCGCGATGAAGAAGATCGAGCGGGGTCCTCAGGAAAGCATCGGCTGATAAAACAAGAAGCAAATAAAGGGGAATATAGAAGTTCAATTAATTTCCACAAGTGTTGAACCTGCCAACAAGGGCGAAGTGGACCGGTCTTCACAATACTCAACAAATCTTCCACTTGGACATTGGTACACTGGCTGCATTGACCTCTTCCTCAAACGAGATATCCTCCACCTCTGCAACTCAAGATCCATGTTTTCATACTAGAAGACCAATTGAAGTTGCGCACAACTTTAGTTTCTCAAGTGTAACAACATTTGTCAACATATCACCAGAGTTCTTGCTTTCACAAATTTTCTCAAGTAGCAATTGTCTGTCATCTAACAATGACCGTATGAAGTGATATCTGATCTGAATGTGCTTGGTCTAGGATTGAAATGCTGGATTCCTAACAATGAATCCGACGCTCTGACTATCACTATAGAGAGCGTCCTTCTGATTCTATTTACCCAAGTCTTCCAAAAAGCCTTGTAGTCATATGATCTCATTTGTAGCCTCTCACACTGCAATATACTCGGCCTATGTGGTAGACAAAGAAACAGTTTTCTGTAGATTAGAACCCCATTACATTGCAGTGTCACCAAGAGTATATACATACTCGTAGTACTCTTTCTGCTATCAAAGTCTCGAGGTAGATCGACATCAAAGTAGCCTAGTACCTCTACGTTCTTTCCTGAGAAACACAAACAGGTTTCTAAAGAGCACTTTAGGTACTTCAAGATCCACTTCATTGCTTCCCAATAATCATTTCATGGGTTACTCGTGTATCTGCTCACAACTCTCTCTAGGTACTTCAAGAGCACTTCAAGATCACTTTGGGAGCACTTTAGGTACTTCAAGATCCACTTCATTGCATGGTCACGTGGTTTGGACGAGATTGTAGGAGTGGGCGCAAGGAGAAGCCTGAAAGATTGCTTTAATTAATAGTGTTGAAAAGTGCAAAGAAAATTTTACATTCAAGTGGGAAAATTGTTTTCCAAACCGTAACTTCATAATAAAACTTTTTTTGATGTCACCTTTTAAGGCATTTCTCTGAAGAATAAAGCGCCCTCAAACAAAGTCTTAAACTTCCAAAGTTTTGAATATAATTCATGAGCTTTAAGAAAGTCGGGCAGCCTTGTCTTTAGGGCAATGTTGTAAATCCCACTCAATTAGTCTGATCCTCTTTTTAGGGACTAGAGTTAATGAGTTTTCTAATTTCAATAATGTTCAAATAAAATTTGCAAGTCCAATCACCTAATTTGATTCTCTTCTTTGTTAAGAGTCGATATGAGTAATATACTAATAATTTGAGACTAATAAATTTCAAATGAACTTCAAACATAAATGTTTCAGGTGTCTAATTCCCTAATGATGACCGAGCTGATAGAAGGTTTTAACCAGATGTGTCAATTTTTGTAAATCAATTGTCAAATCAAAGTCCTCAAAATAACAAATTAAGACATAAAATCAAACATCTAAAAGCTTAAAAATAATAAATCAAAATAATCAAGTTAAAATCAACCACTTAAAACTTAAAGCAAGCTTCATCTACCTTCCACAACAGTTTGACGAGAGTGACAATTTTTTTATCAACTTTAGCTCACAAAGTGAATATCACATGGACTGTCTATTTACACTCAAAACAGTCATATGTCAGTAAAGACGTGACCCGAATCTTCTGTCTACATGCTTTGACCCAACTGTTACACAAAAAATAACGATTATGACCAAAGTCCTCTGACTGGATGCTTTGCCGTCAAATGATACAATTATACTACGTTCATGACCACACGTATGTTCCCCAATAATTTTCTAACTTTTGAGTTGTTAATCATAATCATAGAAATGATTGACATAAAGTCTTATGTTAGCTAAAGTAGACTTAAATTTATCCCCTTAGACAAACATTCACCCAAGATAAGGATCCCTTGAACGAAGCAACCCATGGTTGTTGACGATAATTTTTCAGTCAGGTTAGGTCAACTACCTCCTCTGACTAAGTTAATCTGAGACCACGATGATATGGGAAGATAAAACAATGTGATCTTGATCGGGTTTGTCGCCATTTTCCCAACCACCCGCTTTAAGCTCAATGTGATAAATTGATCAATTTTAAACCCTAGAATTTGTTGCTACTATAGGTTGAGTATTACGTAGTAAATGACTAACCTTAATTGAAATTCCTCTCATGTTATCGGGAGAGGTAACTAACTATAGAGACTTGCACTTATAGGAGGCTTGCATCTATGGAAAATCTCAAACCCCAGATAAAAAATTCCTCACAAAATGAGGGTGAAATCATTGGGAAGTGTCGCATCTATCATCCAATTTGTCTTCTGAAAATTTGACCTGAAACAACAAACATAAAGCTCTTAACACATCAAGGAGAGTCCGGGGCGTTGAATTTTTTGGAGATCACGATGGTCTAGTAGTTAGTGTTGGAAACCTTGATTCCTCGTATCTATTCTCTCTAGATGTTGCTGCTCTCCATCAACAAGAACCATAGCTCCCTTCTTGTATCTAATCTCTCTAGATGTTGTTCGCAACCAATAAGAACAGCAGCTCCCACCTCTTTTATTTACTCTGTTAAGGGGAAAGTACTCTTGATTGTTCCAGCCTTCCAACTTCTCATTATTCTTTTAAAATGACACGAATCCAGAATGTAACAAGAGGACCACAATCCTACTTAGTATATCCGCTCTCATTTTCTTGAAGCAGATATTTCTAATCTGACAGCTTTATTTTAAAGTGCTTTGGTTGGCAAATTTTGATTAGGTCGCTAGGGTTTGGAGATTATTCAATCATTCATGTCTCATTTATCTCTCAGGTGGTTGCACTGTGGTCTTCTTGATAGGTGTAACATGCTTCTCCAATTTTCATTTGATGTAAATCATTATAAACTTTTGCCTAGGCACTTACATTATGTGAGTGGACTACCGATGCCCGTGTTAAGGTAGTGCTGTTTCAATAATACTAATGAGAAATCCCTTATTACCCATGTTTGGGTTCAATCTTTGACAAACATTCACAAGCCGATAATATTAATACCACGCTATCTCGGCTATCAACGGACCATATTCTTGTTGAGATAGACATTCTTGCAGTGCCAAGCTGGAAGATATGGATTCTCAACTCTTCATGTGACTATTAGCAAAAAGTGGAATATGAAGGTTTTCTCTCTTTCTTGCAAGTTATTGGGTTGTAATTTTTTCAATTGTTTAAAAGACCATCCAAAATTAAGGCAGCCAACCTATAAGGTTCAATCTACCAAGTGACGGGGGAGCGATCCACACAATCCCTCCTATGAGGAATCGGGATCAGAATGAAATCACACCTTGTGGAGACCTAGCAGTGGGATTTTCCCTCCTATTTGCTGCTGCAATCCCTTGTGGACCCCATATTTATACTATATGAAATAGAGTTAGGGCTATTATGCTTTAGAACTGTTCATATACTATTTGTTATGAGCCAATTTGGGTACTTTCTGCTTTTATGCATTAGAGATTATTCTCTCTAGTTTTCTCTTGGCTAAAGTGTTGTATCATTGATCAATCTCATGTGTCATAACCTGATTGATCTAGATGGTGATTTCTCATGGATATCTAAATATCTTTCCATACCTCGGCAACACTACCTAACTACATTCGTTTGTATTAGTATATATTATTTATGATTGTTGCATATGAACTGCCTCTTTTGAGTAGTAAAATAGAATTATATATTTCTTCACCATACCATATGCTCTCCAGGTATACCATATTCTGGATCCGATATGTGACCATCCACTTCTTTAGAAAGCCATTACACTATTCACTTTAAATTAGTTGAACATTATGCATTTTCTCTATCTTGATAACAGTATCATACTATCCTGTAATTGCAGTACCATGTATCTTTTAAATTGACTAACCAAAAAATCTTTTTGCTTTTTAAAAACTCAGTGATTATGCAATGCAGGAGCGCAATATTATTCTAGACATTTATACTTGCATAGTTGAAGGTCATGCAGCATGATTGTAAGCATGTAATATTTATTCAATGGTTCAATAAAATTCTAGATTTCCTCTCAATACTTGTATATGAATTCTTCAAGCACTTTGTAGGTATTTATGACAAATTCCAGGTGACGAGTTGCCTTGTACCAATATAAGGCCTGGATCAACACTTTAGTGATCCCTTTCCACTCTTTTTCTTTATTGATGGCTGTGAGATTGAAGGTTTGTCAAGTTCAATGTGTTCAATTCTTTTTTGAGATGTGAATCTCACTGTTGCAACTAACAGGACAAACTGAGAATACGAATTCATAAACAGGCATTAAATAATTAAGACGAGGCTAAAAAGATGAATAATGAGAAAACATGATTACTTCACGCCATAATGTTCAACATAACTTCAAAGCTTTTCTGTTAACCAAAGTGCATTACCTTCCTTCGAAGGGACCAATAGGCAGGTAGGATGGCTGCCCCATTTGATGTAACAAGAAAAATTGAATGCCAGATATGTCCTGAATTCAGGAAATAATATTTTATGAGATGTCAAAATAAATCCACAGCACATCAATTAGAATAACGTTATATGAGGAATAAAATAAAAAATAATAATAATCTAATGCAATGGAAAGCAAATTCAACATTCACAAGGTTTTAATCTGAAAATAACAAAGTTAGTTTCTAAAGCAAAACCAGAGAAGCTAAAATGAAAACAAATCACTTCTCACATCTAAAATGTGAAATTCGATTCCTTCAATGCTAAAATGTGTACTGCACGATTGAAGTTGCAGAGAAACTGAAATTTGGTGGCATGTCTGGTATCAGCCTCTTGTAAGTCTGATTCCCATTTTTTCCTTTTACCTTTTGAAGTTTAGCTTTAACAGAACTGTTTCACATTTAACTTTCAATTAATTTGAGAAATAAAAACAAGAAATTTTGTGGCATATAAAAAGAAATTTATCCAGCACTCCATTCCTTCTCCTTTTCTTGGTCTAACATTCAGTAATAAAAACCTACAACTAGCATCGAATCAATTAGACCATTGAGATCGACTATAAAACGGAATCTAACATTATAATATGAAGAAAATAAGACATTGCACGTGCTCAGTACTGTTAAAGAAGAAAATGTTGGTTTTCCACATGAATATATTTTACAGTATTACATTCAAGATCATGATCAAATTTTTTTATATATATTATTAAAGCAGCTTAGTCATCAAATTTGATTAACTTAAATAAATGAATGAACAATGATGAAGATCGGACAATTGGGTGACTTGACATTAAAAAAGCAAAAAGCTACATTGATAAAAGTCTTCTCAGAAAAAAAAAGAAAAAAAAATCAATCTAACCAATGTAAAGCAGATTTTCTTAAACACTCACTTGATTTCAATTACCTATGAAGCATAAACAAGGACAAATTGACAAACACAATAACACAAAATAACTGTCAAAAGTAGAACATGATGTGCTCATGAAGGAAAGACGTAGAGAAATCGTTTGTTGTACACTTTGAAAACAGGATTGAGGACATACACGACAATGTATCAAGTTCACTCATATGCCCTTGAGTCATGAACGGAAATATTTTTTTATTTCTGTACACATCTTGGCATGTTAGCCCATATTGGAAATACTGAAATAACTTCAACACAATTTCAAAGTTCGACACATGCATCAAGGTGTGTTGTAGATTTCTGTGTCTGGCACTTAGATGAGATGGACACAAATGGTATTTAAAAATGTCTATTGCTTCATATCATACAAAACAAAATAAATTAACCATTATATTATTATCTTGGTGAAAATTTGGATTCAAACTACAAAGCACTTGTAATATAGGTTACACTAAATTGTCATCATCATTAGCATTAACCTAATTATTAATGCTCAATGGTTATAAATGCTTAATTTTCAATTTTGCCTATGATGTTAAATATATTATTCAAAATTATTTGAATAACTTATATTCATGCAACCATAGGTCTACCCCCTTTTTCTTCCAAATACATTGGCACTAAATTTATCAACTGATCTACTGAGTGCATTTTCTATATTTGTTTTATATATCCAAATCACAAATTTAATTTCACTCGCCTTATCCTCAACAGATTAACTCCAATATTTCTTCTAATATAATCATTCATTAATTTATCTTCCGTTATACATCCATATTAAGCTTCTAACTTCCATCACCCTTTAACAGATCTCAATGATTATTTTACATCCCAATATTCAGATCCACACAATATCGCCAACTTAATTGTACTTTTATAATTTTTACCTTTAAGATTATGATATCATATAATCACATAAAAATCCCTAAAAACTTATCCATTACATATCTTCCCTTAGTTCTAGAAGGCATATCCTCACATATATCTTCAAATTTTTAGTATAATTTATACAAAATACCTATCTATAACACATAGGTATCATCTTATTTTCTAATGATACTGAATGACAATTGTTAAAATCATACCTGAAAAAATTATAACAAATAGCCAAACTTTGTTCTACTAATTCTAACGCTTCAATCTTTTAAATATTTCCTCCATTATTCTATTTTTTTACATATTTTAGTGAATGTATCACTAATTAAAAATGTATCACCTGCAAGAAATATAGTATATCATTATGAACATACTTTGTAAGCATCTTCAAAATCAATACAAAAATACATGGATTGAATGTTGATTACTAATGTAAACCTATAATTATTAAAAAAGAAAGCACTCAACAACTTTTAATACTAATCAATGCTCCATCATACATATTTCTAATAACATTAATATAACTTTAATGTGCATATTGCTTCGTTAAAGCACACCAAATTGATTCTCATGAAACTCAAACATGTGCTTTCTCAAAATCATTAAAATCATATTATGATCCATTCTCTGCTCCTTATGCCTCTTCATTAATTGTCGTAGCACAACAAATACTTATATAATTATTCTTTTGGCAAGAAACCGAAATGATTCTTCCAAATTGATACAATTTTTCTAAGCTTATAATCCCTTACTAATATGGCTCAATTTCATAGCTCATAAAATTAGTATCTCTATATGTAACACAATCTTGATCAAAGCCTATGAATTTAATATACGAAAATACTTCTTTAATTATGTCATCCTTCTAGTATTGAAAATTTTGAAAAGACTTGTTAGCCAAATAACTACAATATCCCCAATTACTCTCAAAATCTTAATAAATATCTCATCTAAACAAGGGGCACTACTTGCATGCATCATTTTTATTTTCCGACAAGTTTTAGCTAACTGTCGATTACTAACGCAACCCTCCACTTTTCATATCCGGGCTTGGGACCGACAATGGCAATATTGACCATGGGTAATATATATATCCTAAATATTGCATGTCTTTTTTTTTGGATTTGGAGGTTTATGATGAGACGTTTGACCTTATGGATCTAGATAGTCTGTATATCGCTATTGGTTGGTGTCACATGAGAAATCCTAATAAATGCAACCAAATTCCTCTCATTTTTCAGTGTTATGGTTTTTTGAAGTTTTTTTTAATGACCTTTTTTTTTTTAGATATGCATATCTGACACGCATGAGCTCTGTATTACGTGAGTTAAAGGTGACAGACTCATTGATTTGTATACTGAGTTCTTTGAGACCTCACAGCTACATAAAATTTTAATTAATTGCTTCTATTATTAATTTTAACTAGTGTTATATCTAAGAGTATGTGTTTCTATGCCTTTAGAAAAGATGAGCTCGACAATTTCTGGTACCTCCAGAGAATTGTATTGCTACTACGGACTATAATATTCCTTGCTTACTTCGCGGAAGCTACGTAGCTATGGGAGACAGTTTTACAAGTGTCCAAGAAAAATAACAGAAGACTGTGAATATTTTGGTGGGCAGATGAGCTGGAAGATTCCACCGCCGAAAGTGATCGGGTGCGTGAGTTTCCCTAGAGGACGGTTTATCTCGTGACATAAACTGTCTCTATTTTAAAATAATATGATCATATTATTAATTATTATTTTAATAGTCTTTTTCTTAATTTTGGTAGTCAAACTACTCACCATTTAGTGAGGTGTCTATCTTTATTTTGTAATGTTCTGCATTGAATATTTGTTTTCAAGTATGGAATGTACTTGTATGAACAATTCTGTTACAAATATCATTACAATATAAGGGCAGAATGATTATTCTCCAAATAAAACTACAACACAGTTGTTTTCAAACTGCAAAAAATAAATAGACATCCAGTTTATCCACATCAGCTTTCGCAGCTTCCTTCCACAGCTACTGCGCAGCAGCTTATTAATAAGTTGCAACTGCTCCAAACAGTCTCTCAGTATTATCTAATTTGAGTGCTCTATCATTATTCTCTCTAAAGTGATGTTTCTATAGCTAGACAGGATTTAAGTGGAAAACTCTTCCATTCGAATATCTTTTCATACCTCCATAGTCACTGCCTTACTGTTATTTCCTAATTGTTGTCAAACCACAAATTGCGCAGTGTTTCAATCTTCATCAACCCTCTTTCCCCCTTTGCCCTCCTACTAATATCGTAACCCATCTCTTTCTCCTTACCATCTAGAAACCCTAGATTGGTATCAATGCATGCTTCATAGGGATTTGAAAATAATCATTGCAATACAAAAACTGCACAATTATATGCTTGCCCATAAGAAAAAAAAGTAGTATCTACCGTGGACCATCCAAAATATTTTATATCTACTCTAATTGGTCCATAAACTGGGTGGGTTTTTTGTTGCCTCAATTTAATATGATGAATATCCTGCAAAAGATTGTAAAAGGGAAGCCTTAGCTTATCTCCAAGCTACCCATCAACTTATAGTAGACTCTACAAACAATGATGAACTATCATATGAGCAAGTCCTCAAAGTGTAAGAAAATAAATAAACTTCAAAATGGACCTCCATGCAAATAGAGCTTCACTGATGCAACTAGCCAAGCCATTATGTCTCCCAACCTTACAAACTGGGTTGTCATATTTATAACATCACAAGGACGTATACTTTAATACCTATGGTTTATCAAAGCTTCGTATAAACAATCACGACGCCAAGCTCTACTAGGCCTTGACCACACAATTATGATGGAACTTAAATTATAAACATATAAAGACTCCTAACTCATACTCGAAATAGATAATAAGTGTTTTCATGATCAACAACAATAAGAACAACAACATCAAACCTTTATCACACTAAATGGGGTCGGCTACAAGAATCCTTTTTCTCCATTATGTCCTACAGAGTGTCATAATTTCATTTAGTTCTAATTAATTAAGATCAATTTTTATACAATATGCCTAAATCTTTCTAGCTCTACCTCTGTCTTTCTTAACACAAGGTGAATCTAAACATCTACTCCCCTAATCGGACCATCAGATGGTTGGCGTTTAATGTAACCAAATTATCTAAGACGACTCTCTAATTTTGCCCACCACTGGAGCTACACCAACCCTATCACGGACATATTGATTTCACATTTTGTCTCGTAATACCACTCATCCATCTAAGTATTCTCATCTCGGCAACACTTAACTTAGTATTATGCTTCTGTTTTAAGGGCAAATATTCAACGCCATAGAGCATTGCAGGTCTTATCACCATCTTATAAAATTTTCCCTTTAGTCTAAGCAATACTTTTCTATCACACAATATGCCCGATGCATTCCTACACTTCGGCCAACCAACTTGAATTCTACTAATAACATCCCCATCTATATCACCATCATTTGAACAATAGACCCGAGATATCTAAAGTGTTCACACCTTATATAATTTGATCACCCATAGTTACAACTCTATCACTAGAGGTACTACTACTATTTAGTTTTAGCTCTACTCAAACGAAGGCCTTTAGACTCCAACGTATACCTCCAGAAATTTAAGTTTTTCCTAAGCTTTTTTTCTAGTATTATCCACGAGAAGGATATCATCAGCGAAAAGCATACACCAAGGTACATCCTTCTGTAAATATCCTGTAAGAGCATCCACAACTAAGCAAAAAGATATGGGCTTAAAGCCGATCTCTAATGTAATCCAACTGAAATAGGAAAATATTTGGTCAATCCTCCTTCTGTTTAAACACAAGTAATAACTATAATATGCATACCTTTAATGACTTAAATATAAGTCATATCAACACATTTCTTCTCTAAAACTTTCCAAAGGATATCTTTTATAACCTTATCGTAAGCTTTTTCAAAATCAATAAAAATCATATGTAGATCCTCCTTGTTCTCTCTAAACTTCTCCATGAAACCTCTCAATAAATGCATAGCTTCCATAGTAGACCTGCCCGACATAAATCCAAATTGATTATGAGAAATCTTGGTAATACGTCTTAACCTATGTTCAATTACCCTCCCTCATAATTTTAAAGTATGACACAATAATCAACAAACTCTTGTGCATCCCCTTTATTCTTAAAAATGAGGACCAAAATACACTTCCTCCACTTCTCAGACATCTTTTTAGTTTTTAAAATAATATTAAAGAGTTTAGTAAGCCAAGAAACTCCCAAATCTCCTATATATTTCCACACTTTAATTGGGATATCATCAGGTCCTACCGACTTTCCACTCCTGGTTTTCTTTAAAGCCTCCTCAACTTCTTTTTTACTAATGCGACGGTGAAAATAAAATGTTTTATTATTATTAGCGATATTAAGATCACTAGTCGATCGTATTTTTAAAAACATCAACAAATTTAAAACGATGAATATTCTACAAAAGATTGTAAAAGGGAAGCCTTAGCTTATCTCCAAGCTACCCATCAACTTATGGTAAACTCTACACTCAATGAAGAACTATCATATGAGCAAGTCATCAAAGCGCAAGAATACAAATAACCTTCAACATGGACCTCCATGCAAATAGAGCTTCACCGATGCAACCAACAAAGCCATAAATCATATTAGAGCATTTGTAACAATTTGGGTAGAAATTCCCTCTATGCACGTCTAAATCCAAAGAAATGTGTTCCTTTAACTCAACATTGTGTGCCTGGGAGCATAATTACACACCCTTACATAACGCAATGTCAAGCAAAATTTAAATCATAAATATCATATTAGAGCCTTTGTAATAAATCCCAAGCATAATTTTCATAAGAGTTACGCATTATGAGTATAGTAAAACTAACTCAAGTTTGTCACCAAACATAATTACATTTTCCTGTGCGATTATATTTGACAGTGTTATGTAAGGGTGTGTAATTATGCTCCCAGGCACACAATGTTGAATTAAAGGAACACATTTCTTTGGATTTAAACATGCATAGAGGGAACTTCAACCCAAATGATTGCAAAATGGGTCGACCAATCTAGAAACATGACTAGATCGTCAGGTGTAAATGTGAAACCTCCAGCATGAAAACAATTAAATGTTAAAGAATAAATTTGAGAACAAAGTATCCTGAGAGACCAGTTGACCCTTCTTTCATATTCATCATCCTTGAGACTTTCAACTTCCTTAGTCTCAATAAACACCGAACGTATGTCAAAATAAGATCTGGAAGACGGGTACATAGGGAATCTCATCTGCAGCTTACCGCTTTTCTAGCACTTCATTATTTCTATTTTTATTTTGCGATAACAAACTACAAATATGTCCAAAGAGGGGTACTTAACCGACACTTTGCTAGACAATTAGACAGAGCGCTATTCTAGGCTGCAAAAAAGGTGTCATTAAGCACATAATTAAAATAAGCAGCTTTTATATGATAAAAAGGAGATTACCTCGTGGTGAAACAAGCTCATTACTGCAGTCATAGCCTCCATGATTTCGGTCACAAGCACAATAGCTGAATTCCAACGAGGAACAAAAAAATCTTTAGAAAGGAGAAAGAAAGAATTTTCAGCTTAATTATGGATACAACAGTCAATAAAACTCAAAAATTACCTGAAAAATGTCAATCCACTCTCCTCAACAGAATAATGGCATTGCCCGCTGGAAGAGCAATGTTTGGGGCACCCATCGAGAGAAATTGACATGGTACTTCGGTGTTCGCCAACATCAGTAGGGTGTCGCACTCCAAAACTCCAAATTCCTTCCCTGACATACAAAAGGTAGAATTCTATCCTTCCTTTACTCAAGTCATTAGATGTCACAAGCATTGATCCATTGCTATTGCTTGTGCTATTTACATAAAAATCCCAATTATTAATAGAAGATGCACCGCCATATCTGGTGTAAATTTCATAGCCAATATTCTTGTCTGCTATTAATTGAAAATGTAGATTAGATCCAGCGGCACCGTGAGGAACTTCCAGGAAGAAGTAAGTCCATGCAAGATTGTCGACGGAAGAGTTGCTCAAAAGTTGATCTAGGTGAAAATAAGTATCCTCCAAAGATCCATATTCACTTTGAGGAATATAATAGGACTCTAAGGGAATACTTGAACCTTTCCTCATAACTCGCTGCAAGTAATTATTATCACTTTATAAATACAAATTTCATGAATGTTTGTTATATTATAATCGAAAATATGAAATTGGAAAATCTAATCTGAATTCTATTTCATGAGAACCATAATTTAGTAAACTAAGTTAGAAAGTAATTCACAGTATCAAAAGAAACATTTGATCAAGAAGTTTGCAGGACTTATTGGTTAAAAGTAAAGTTGTAGTTAAGCTGTTGAACAAGATATGCCAAAAATATTAAAAGATGAAGAAAGAAAGGGAGAGAAAAGCATGGGTGTTAAGTCCTCAACTGCTAGTATTGGTTCAAAAGAACCGGCACTAGTGAGTTCGTGAACGCAGACAAGGAAGTCAAAAACTGAGGAGGTCAAAGTGAGGACTTCATTATTAAGAGAAGACTGATCCAAAGCCTGGAGGAGTGGAAACTGAGAGGAGAAAGGGATGGGCAGCGTGAGCCTAAGTGGAGATGACAGTGTTGAATCAAGCAAGACAGAGAATGATCGCAAGATAAAGAGTACAATGCAGGGAGATCATAAAGTTGTAGAGATACTTGAGTTTGGAGTACTCTCTACAATTCTTCTAATTTCTTCGTAGTGGATTTCTTAATGTGTTGTGGGTCCGTGATTTTTTCTCGTTCCCAGATTTGTTTCACATTAAATCTGAGTGTTCTTGCATATTTCTGTGATTCTTCTATCATGTGCTTCTATTCCAAGTTCTATATCGTATCTCTTGAATCGATGTTCCATATTCAAGTAGTAATTTAATCTCTAATCTCAACAAATAATATTAGAGAGGTCTTTTGAAAGATTTTTTTTGGTTTGAGTAACGGCAATGGTCGACAAAGCGAGGGACATGATGGAGAAGTTCAATGATTAGAACTTTGCTTTCTCTTAAATGCAATTTAAAGATTTATTGTATCAAAAAAAAAAAATCCACTGAAAGGTATCACCAAGAAGCTGGAATAGATGATTGTAAGAATAGGAAGTGTTTGATCGAATAGTCATAAATTTGATCCGACTTTCACTTTCCTCATTTGTTGCTTTCAACATTGTCAATGAAGAAACTATTGTCGATTTCATTGTTGCACCAACAATGATGTATGCGAAATTTTCAAGTTCAAACAAAGTATTTCTAATAAAGAGATTGTTCAATATAAAGATGGTGAGTGGTAGATCAATGTTGAACACTTGAATATCTTCAATACTGTAACTAATCAATTGTGTTCTATTGGCATCAAGTTCGACGACGAGGTCAAGGCACTAATACTTTTATCTTCATTGTCAGACAATAGAGATGGATGTAACGTTGGTACCTAGCCTAAGGGAAAATTTGTATTTTGTACGCCTAAGGGTAATTTTGTCTTTTATTATTATTATTATTATTATTATTATTACTATTATTATTATTATTATTATTGGGTATAAATAGGCTTTTTATATCTCGGATTAGGTTTATGCATGAGACTGAGTGGTGAGTAGTAGCTCTAGGGTTTGTAAGAGACTCTTTGACTCTCAAATTGTAAGAATTGGGAGAGATCACGTACCTCTGGAATTGTAGGTGCTTATCATTTATATTTATGTGAGTTAATTGAATTATTGCAATAAAAATTTGTGATTGCCCTAATTTCGGTGGAAAAGGATGTCAATTTCTTCCTCAATTGATATCAAATTGGTATCAGAGCCGTTAGTTATGGGAATAAAAAAAAAGGAACGGAGCTTCAAAAACCAGAGTGTCAATCCACGACGTAATCTCGACATATAGGGAAAGCCACAACGTGATCGCAGTTTACAGGAAAAGCCCCAGATTTCAAAGATCGAAGATCGCGACAAACAGAGACCCAAAGCTCCCATTTCTTCTTACTTCCATTGCGCGATGCAAAAGCGTCGTTTGCGTGATATAGTCGCGTCGTCTATGCAATATGGTCGCGATCAGAGCTAGCTGGGAAGGTAGAGACTGGGAAGCGGCATACAGAGACTCAAAACTCCATCTTCCAACGGGTGTCCTGTCAACTTCGTGATTGAACACTGCCATACAGTCGCGCTCAGAGCTTGCTATCGTGACTGAAGCCTGGCAACACAATCACAGTTCGAGTTATCTGGGAGACCGAGGGGATAGTTGCATACATTCATCCCCCTCGTACCGAACCGCATTAAATTGACTGATTAGAACTAGCCAGGAAGGCTGCAACGGGTCGTGCCCTAGGGATAGGAAATAATAGCAGCCAAAAAAGTAGATGATTTGGAGAATAATTTAGAAGAAGAGATGAGATAAATCAGATATAGGATGTAAGAAATGTTCTCCACCATTTAGAATGAGTATTCTTCTATGGAGAATCGACTAGAGGACCGATTCAAGAGCACAGCGAAATTTGAGAGATACGACAAAGGCAAATTAAAATGCAATTCAAAACCCCACCGATGACTTAATTTGCAAACCCTAATCAACTATTGATTGGAGAATCTGTAGCAAGATCAAAAAAAAAAAAAGAGATCGAAGTTGAGGAGAATGAGGAAAACATTCACCATCACAAACCCCCTCTTAGGGCTCTGATTGGAGGTGTATTAAAGATTTCTGATGGAGGCGGTTGGGCCGAAACATGAAGAAATGATTATGCAAGAGGGATGAAGGAGCACGAAGAGGAACAAAAAGGAGGGAGGGGATATGGCTACGATCGAAGGAGGGAGTTTACCCTCGATACATGAGGGGAAACAACAGAGGAAGAGGAAATTTGAGTAGAGATGTTAGAGTTAGGAAATTGAAGATGTCGATCTTTGAGGGAAAAGACGCATATTGGTAGGTGTATTGGGCGGAGCGATACTTCTCGATGAATGGGCTAGATGGGGGAGGAAATGATACGATCCAGAAGCAAAAAAATTGATCAAATAACGATGAAATTGTAATAGATAGGTGGAAAAAACTAAATGAGTATTGCACTTACAATAATTAAAGGAAAACAAATAAGATACATAGATAATCTACTGTTCGAGAGGTAGATCAACTCTCTATAAATACTAGAGATCGCTAGGAAGACCACCGAAAGAAAAGAACGCTGCAGCCAAAACAAAATATGCATAAACAAATCCTAGATTATTAGCCCTAATATAACCTCCCAAATCCCTTCAAAATTTGCCCTAAAAAATCCCTTTAATTTCTACTCCTTGCATATGTGATTACAACCCTCGTGGGCCCCTCATATATGATGGATCCCCCAGTTGAAGCTCCCTATTGTAACTCGCCTCCCTGCTAAGCCGCTCGGCTCCTGAAAGAACGAGGCGGGCTGCTCGTCTGATGCTTGACCAGTCCAACCTGGACCGGTTGCATAACGGGCGTAACAAAGAAACTCATGGCGGCAGGGTTATATTTGGAAAAAAAAGCTCTAGCTTGGTTTCAGTGGAGGGAGGCTAGATACCCTATCAATTCATAGGAGAAATTCAAGGATTTTTTGTTGGAACATTTTCGGGCAATTCGGGAAGGAGACCTACAAGAGAAATTCCATGGCTTGACTCAGGAAGGGACTATCATGAAATAAAGTGAGAGATTTGAGCTATTGTTGGTACGACTGAGGGGAATTTCTGAGCAGGATTGGAGGGAAATTTCATGAAGGGCCTAAAGAACAACATATGGGCATCACTTTGACTATTGAGATCACGGAGATTGAGTGAGACAATGGAGCTAGCTCAGATAGTAGAGGACAAGAATCATATGGAGAAGGCTAGCAAAAGCAACACAAATGGAATGTCATACTGAACTGCTACAAACACGATGATGCCAAAAGCTCAAACAGTATAAGTTCAGGAGGCTGCATAAGACACGAATAATGGACCACGACTGGAAGCAACACTCAAGCGTCTTGCACATAGAGATTCGTGATAAGCGAACCAAAGGATTATATTTTCGGTGTAATGAGAAGTTTATCCCAGGAAACCGTTGCAAGAATCGAAAATTACAAGTTCTCATAATGCACGTCGAGGAGGTAGAGAATGAAAAAAATAAAGACAGTAGTGGGGGAGGAGGAATACTCTCACTTTTTCCCACCTTGAGGACAATGTGTCTTTTGTGGGGGGGGAGCATTGTGACGTTGGCACCCAGACTAAGGGCAAATTTGTCTTTTGTATTCCTAAGGATAATTTAGTCTTTTATTATTGTTGTTGTTAAATAGTCTTATTATGTTTAAGGTTAGGTTACGGATGAGATTGAGTAGTGAGTCGTATGGTTAGTGTTTGAGAGAGATTTTCTACCTCCCGAATTGTAGGAATTAGAAGAGATCGTCTATCTCTCGAATTGTAAGGACTTATTGTTTGTATTTATGTAAGTTATTTGGATTGTTGCAATAAAAAATTGTGTTTACCCTAATTTCAGCAGAAAAGTGTGCCAATTTCTCGGATCGTAGCAATGGACTAATCGTTGCAGTGAGCAACTCTTCAGATAACATGAAGTAAACTTTGATGACATTATGGTATTAGTGCTAATGAAGTTCAAAAATAGGAGAGCCATGAAACTTGAAATTTTGTTTTGAATATTAAAAACAGAGGAAGGTATCTGTATAAAAACATATCAGAACTATTGAAGTTATGAGGAAAATCTAGGTCAATGAGAGAAAGAGGCAGGGGTGACTGTTGGAACTCTAGGAAAAAGATCATTTTAAGATAGAGTGTAAAACTTCTAAGAATGTCGGTGGAGGTCCAGATAGAAAACTCTCTATAAATGTCTCTATTGATGAAATCTAGAGTGACTCCCTAACTTTATCCCTAGTTAGTACTGAATCTTGGATAATAGATT
Organism: Papilionanthe hookeriana x Papilionanthe teres; assembly: GCA_022702705.1. Classification (NCBI taxonomy): domain Eukaryota; kingdom Viridiplantae; phylum Streptophyta; class Magnoliopsida; order Asparagales; family Orchidaceae; genus Papilionanthe; species Papilionanthe hookeriana x Papilionanthe teres. Next base: position 43,082,050 of record CM040438.1, read on the forward strand.
CAGGAGTTTCTTTTCACGCTTGACGCGACAAAAAAGTGTTTAAAAACTATACTCAAGATGATCTAAGGAATGTATATTTGGAAGATAACAATACCTACAGTATTGCAGAAAAGGATAATGTTGATATTAGGTTGTCAAATGGATTAGTCTAGAAGTGTAATGAAGTTAGACATGTTACATGTTTGAAGAGAAATTTGAGTTATGTAAGTCAGCTTACAAGGTTAGTGTATATAACTACTCTCATAGGTGATTTGAGAAGGGTGACCAGAGGGCGGTGAGGGCTCGAGGCAATATTGAAATCACATTTTAACTAATCAATGAGACGTATGAATCCATTGGTGTAGTTGAAATAAAGATTGATGCATGTATTTGACACTATTGGCTTGGTCATATGAGTGTGAAAGGTATGAAGTCCTATTTCTAAAACAAAGCTTCATGATTAAAAATCTATAGAGCTAGATTTTTTTAAAGATTATGTTTATAATAAGCAAAAGAAAGTTACTTTCTCTAAAAATGGGTCAAAGATGAAGTCCAAAAAGTTGGAGTTAGTATATAATGATGTGTAGGGTCGTACTCCAATTTTGTCAATTTGAGGTTTTTAATATTTTTATCAATTTCATTGATGATCACACCAGTGAGTTATGGGTGTATTTCTTAAAACATAAATCTGATGTGTTGATGTGTTTAAGAAGTGGAAAGTCGCGGTTAAGAGTGAGACCGACATGAGGTTGAAGTATCTAATATCAGATAATGGTGACAAGTATCGTAATTAGAGGTTCACGAGTTACTATGTTTCAGAAGGAATCTGACATGAGTTTACTGTTCCAATGACACCAAAATAAAATGATGTTACTAAGCGCAATAATAGAACCATCACATAGCATACCAGGAGTATCAGGTTGCATGCAGGCTTGTCAAAGCAATTACGGATTGAAGCATTGAATATTACAATTTATCTAATAAATCGTGGTCTGTCGGTACATTTGAATAAGGCTTAAATGGAGAAGCATAAACTGGCAAAAAGGTAAATCTATCTCACTTGAAAGTATTTGGGTGTTCATTCTAAGTTCTTGTTGATGTACGACCAAGGATTAAACTTGATTCAAAATCTGTCAAGTGCACTTTTATTGGGCATGACTCACATGACATTAGGTTCAAATTCTAGGAAAATTAGAATCGGAAGTTTATTAAGAGCAGAGATGTTACTCGCAATGGAATGGAGATGCACAAAGACAAACAAAACTCAGAATTGTCCATTAGTAACTTTTGAAGTGTCTTCAAAATATATCGAGATAGATGATATTGGTGATCAAGAAGATGGAAAAATAAAAGTTTCACAATCTGATGAAGCACGGGAAATTCTTCACACACCTGATATAGAAGTTAGGAGGTCTTGCAAAATCACACTACTAATATAGAGGTATTCTCCTTCTTTGTACTATCAATTGCTATCTAATAGTGGTGAACCAAACTACTATGACGAGACTACTCAAGTTGAAGACTCACAGGAGTGGAAGATGATGGGATGCAATCACTAAGGTTAAATCAAAAATAGGATTTGGCAGAATTACCATATGATAAAAATGCACTATAGAACAAGTGGATTTACAGACTGAAAGAAGAGTCGAATGGTAGCAGGAGTTATAAGGCGGGCTTACTTATTTGGCGTGGCGCGTTCTAAAAACATGACGAAGCATTTTGAAACAGCGGCGCGACCACTTCTCTTAAAAAATTATGTTAAACGCGGGCTGTGGGTTCAACTCTGCGGCCCGCGCTTTCTCACGAACTTATTATTGTAATAGCCTCTCATGCTCCCCTCTCATCGCTGCGCTCTCTCTCGCATTTTTTCTATCCTCGACTCTCTCGATCGCCTCTCTCGATCGCTCCTCCCTGAGCCTGTCTCCGGTGGCAACAAGTTTCCTTTCTTCTTTCTCTCTTCCCCTCGGATCTCTGGAAGCAACGAGTTACCTCTCTACTCTCCCTCTTCCCTCCGATATTCGGCTCTCTCTCTGTTTATTGTGCTCTCTGTGCTCCTATGATATCACCTATTTTTTTTCGATGGAATGACTTTCTCTTTGCGGTTTGTGACTTTCTCATTTGCGGTTTGAAGTGAGAATTTGGATTTTGATATTTTTGGCTTCTCATTATCCTTTGGAATTTAGATTTTGTGAATTTGCGGCTGAATGTGATACGGAATAGGATTTTATCTTTACCATTGATGTTTGAGTGAGAATTTAATAACTTGCTGAAAGTGAATGTTTGATTTGTTGATAGCAATGTTTCGGATGCCCCATATCTAATTGCTTCAAATGAAAACTATGATACGAGGTTTTAAAATTACCTTCGATTTTTTAGTGAGAATTTGAAAAATGGATGAGCATGCTTGATTTGTATATAGCAATGTTTTGGGAAATTACATATAGGGCACCAAAAACCAATGCATTTATGCTTGCCACAATCAGACCACTGTGAATTTGTCAAAATGAAAAATATGGGATGGTGCTTTATCATTATATTCGATGTTTGAGTGAGAGTTTGAAAAATGGATGAAATAACGCGATTGATTTGTAGATAGCAATATTTTGGGTAAATTATAGACAGGGCACCCAAAACTGATGCATTTAGACTTGCCACAATCAAACCATTGTGAATTTGTTAAAAATGAAAAATATGGGATGGAGTTTTATCACTACATTCGATCTTCAAAAATGGATGATAGAGCATGATTGATTTGTAGATAGCAATGTTTTAGGTAAATTACATACTGAGCACTCAAAATAAATGCATTTACGCTTGCCACAATCAGACCATTGTTGTTAAAACTAAAAGATATTGGATGAAGTTTTTTTTTACCTTTGATATTTGGGTGAGAATTTGAGAAATGGTTGAAAAAGTGTGCTTGGTTTTTTGATAGCAAAGTTTCAACTGCCTTTTATTTAGTATCGTAAAATTAAAAATATGGAATGAGATTTTATCTTTAACTTTGATGTTTGAGTGAAATTTTGAGAAATGACTGAAAGAAAGTGTCTGATTTGTTGTTAGCAATGTTTCGAGTGCCCTGTATGTAGCATCCTCAAATGAAAAATATGAGGTGGGGTTTTATCTATACCTTTAATGTTTGAGTGGGAATTTGAGAAATGGCTGAAAGAGGGTGTTTGATTTGTTGATAGCAATGTTTCAAATGCCCTGTATGTAGTAGCCTCAAATAAAAATATGGAGTGGGGTTTTATCTTTACCACTGATGTTTTAGTAAGAATTTGACAAATGGATAAAAGAGGGTGTTTGAATTGTTGTTAGCAATGTTTCGTGTTCCTTGTATGTAATTGCAACAAATGAAACATATAGAATGAGGTTTTATCTTTATCTTTGATGTTTGGTGGTGGTGTACGTTGGTTTGTGTGCGAAGATGGTGGTATTGTGAAGGTGATGGTTGGTTTGTGGTTGTGTTTGTATTAGAGGTTGTGTTGGTGGATGTGTGGAGGTGGTGGTTAGTGTGTGGTTGTGTTTGTGTTAGAGGGTATGTTGGTGGACGCATGGAGTTGGTGATGTTTCGGAGGTAGTGGTTGATGTGTGGTTGTGTTAGAGGGTGTGTTGGTGGATGCATGGAGGTGATGGTGTTGTGAATGTGGTGGTTGGTTTGCGGTTGTGTTTGTGTGGAAGTGTTGGTGTGTGAAAGTGGTGGTGGTGGTGTTGTAGATGTGTTGGTGTCTTGATGTGTTGGTGTGTGGAGATGTTTGCGTGTGTGGCGATGTGTGGGCGGTATTATAGTGTCCTGTGGAGGGGATTGGTGATGATATCGCAGCATTCCTTTTTTTTCTTTGAGTTGCAATATTGTGGCATTCCTATTTATGTTAATTAGTATTTTCATGCTAGTAATACAATAGTTAAGACAAAGAGACTAGTTCATATGCAATGTGAGATAAAGAGACAATTAATATTTTGCGATTTTTTCCTCAAGCATGTCCAACTGGAAAATAGGCCGATAACCTATTTCAACAAAGAATGATAGTAAAATATTATTAGAAAATTCAAGGAAAGTACAAACAGATAGTATGATTTGATGCAATTAAAAAACAAGTGAGGTCAATAAAGGAATGATTGGAAAATTTGGAAAGAATTGAAGCAATGATCAATGAGCTTGGGGTGAGACCCAGTAAAGCGAAAGATTGATGCTTCCAAAGAGTGGTGGGCAGAGAGATTGGCGGTGAGTGTTTTTGAAATATCTCGTATTTTTATAATTTGTTTTCAGATCTGACAACACGTTATATGAATATGTAGGTGGTGTGCTGCAAAAAAAATTAAATACAGATGATTCGATCCTGAGCTGGAGAAGTTGGATAGTATGTGTGGAGGTGTCGTGAGAACGAGCAACAATGCAAGTACCTCCAGTGAGGTGGGGATTGGTGGCATCCCTGAAATTTGGGAGCTGATCAAACAAGGGATTCGAATGAAGGCCCCGGCCCGGACCAACATGAAATTGAGTCCACGAGCTGATCAAAGTGTCCACGGGTTGAAAAAAAGAAGAAACTATTTTCCTTATAAGTCAGGTCTCACAGTTGGTGGCTTCGTGCACCAATGACCTCGGCCCATCACAACCAACTTTTGTCCAGCAGGTTATGTGAATTCTAGATACAACTGCAATAATTTACGAGGATATGTCGTTATATTTGTTATCTATGAAGTTGCTTGAAGATTCGACCCGGAGAAAGTTTTTCATAACAATATCGACTAACCATAAAGTGACTTGCCTATGTTATTTTCATGGGCGCAGTGACATTTGATGAAAATATTTTTTTATTGGATTATTGTAGAACTTTTCTATTTCTTTATGAATTTTCATAACGCTTTGGATATTTATATTGCTTTGGACATGCCACTTTACTTGAGAGTTTTAATTCTTCATTATGTTTTCTATTTATTTTTGTAATGTTATTTGCTTATGTTGGTTTCGTTTGTAACCTTATATGATTTTAGCAAATTTATTGATGCTTATGTATTAGTCACTTCGATAGTGAAATACATGGATACAGCTAGAGAAAAGCACATAAGGGGATTTGTAACTGTAATATGCTTGATGTACGAATATTATAACTCGTACATAGAGCGCTCCATTTGCATGACATTCTCATATGTTGAAGGCAAATGGGTTATGGAGTTGCTTGCAAATCACCCAACGAGACTTAGATATGTTTCACATGACAAATATGGTATTAATCGATCTATTGGAGGAACTACACAGAAATCATGAACTTCATGACTTATCTAGAACGATTTCACGATAGGCATTAACATTAACATATTATCGCAGAATAAATCAATGCGATGAGTTATTGAGTGATTTAACACTCTCCTAAAACGATTTGCAGATACTTCTAAGTAAGGTTGAATGCACTTGTTAGATTTTCTTCACAAGTCATAAAGCCAACAAATCCTAAATTCGAACTAACCACCACAGAGATTTCGAATGATGCACAATAGATGTACTTTAAAATGTCATTTCTCCTATTTATTTCATTCATTTCATATAAAATTATGTAAACCTTCCTTGTCTTTCTAAAATTATATTAGAGCAATTGAAGGAACACACGTTGATGCACGTGTTTAAATAATGAGAAGATCGCATTCATCGGCTGTTGTATGTTCCTGGCGCAGAATGTCACGGCGATATAAGACTTCAACATGTGTTTCACTTTTATCATGGTCGGTTGGGAGGGCAGTGTACATGACAGTCGAATATTAAAATCTGCTATACGGAATAACAAATACAACTTCTCACATCCACCTACAGGTTCGCTTGAGACTAAGCAGCTCTCCTAATTATTTTTTCCTTCAACAGTATTCATTCAATTCACGTCAGATAAATATTATTTGGTCGATGTTAGGTAACCGCTGCAGCGAAGGTATCTCAAGTCCTATCCTAATACGAGATATTACATACCTGATTTTAAGCGAGCCAGCAATGTCGCACGGGGTAAGAAAGAAATGTTCAACATAAGACATTAATCTTTACGCAGTATTATTGAAAAGATTTTTTATGTTTGGAAGAAGAAATGTATTATACTTCGCAATATGTCATCTTACTCGTTTCTCAAACAAGTACAGATTGTGATTGCCACAATAGCTCTCCACAATTATATTCAGCGACATCTTTCTCGCAACGACATTGACTTCCATAAGGAGAATGAGGATCATGGACATGTCCCTGCCAAGAAATGAGTACCAATTTGGACAGTCATTTTCACAGGCTGAAAATGATGTTAGAGTTGAGGGAACGAATTACGGATGCGATAGTTGGATGGTCATTGGAGGGATGTTAGTTTTTATCATATTATTAATTGTAATTGTTATTGAAGAAGTTCACTATTTTTTGTATCAACGTTTTATACAGTTCATGTTTATTTATGTTCCTTATGCGTTTGATACTTAATATTTTGGTTTTTATGGAAATTGTAATGTGTTTTTTTTCCTTTTGCATTTCTTTATTTTTCCTTTTGCATTTCTTTATTTTTCCTTTTGGTAGGTTAGTCTATGCTAAGAAGATTGATCTTATGGGTTCTTCTAGATGGTCTTTATGTTGTTATTGGTTAGTGTCACACGTGAAATCCTAATGAATGCAACCAATTTCTTTCTATTTTTTGATGCTACGATTTTTCAAGTTATTTTGGATGTCATTTTTTGATGATATGCATATGTGACCCACGAGCTTGGTATTACGTGGGTTAAAGGCAACTAAAAACTTTTTTTATATAAGTTTTGTTGTTTTCTTACAGTGATAGATTCATTGGTTTATATACTCAGTTCATTGAGACATCACGACTGTATAAAACTATAATTAATTATTATTGTTATCAATTTTTACTTGTGTCATGTCTAAGGATGTGTTTTTTTAAGCAATTAGAAAAGGCAAGCTCGAAAATTTCGAAATGCTCTACAAGGATTGTCTTCTAGCTACGATTGACACGAAGTTACATGTTAAGCTTCGCGTCAATTGCATAGTTACGAGAGATAGTATTACAAGTGCCCATGGAGAATCACATAAAACTGCGACTATTTTCAGTGGACAGAGAGGCAAGAAGATTCCAACCACCAAGAGTGATCGAGCATGGAGAGTATCACTGAAAGACGGCTTGACTTATGACGTGTCATCTCCATTTTAAAAATAATATTATGAAATTATTAATTGTTGTTTTGATAATCATTTTCTTAATTTTAATTATCATGTTAATCACTGTTAAGTAAAATGTGTATCTTTATTTTGTGATATTATGCACTAGATATTTTTTTAAAGCATTCTCAGTGGGATGAACAATTTTGTTGCAAACGACATTATTATAAAGTGGCAAAATGGTGATTTGTCAAGAAACAGCTGTAACATAGTCGTTGTCAACAACAACACAACAAAGCCTTAATCCTAATATGTGGGGTCGGCTACATGAATCATTTTTCTCCATTATGTCATATTTAAAATCATATTCTCATTTAGTTCTAATATATGAAGATCATTTTTATACAATTGGTCCAAGTCTTCCTAGGTCTACCTCTGCCTTTCTTAACATAAGTCAGCTCTAAAACATCTACTCTCCTAATCAGATCGTCAGATGGTCGACGTTGAATGTGACCAAACCATCTATGACGACTCTCTCTTATTTTGTCCGCCACAGGAGCTACACCAACCCTATCACGGAGATAATCATTTCGCATTTTGTCTCTAAGTGTAAAGTCATTCGTCCACCTAATCACTCATCTCGGCAACACTTAACTTAGTATTATGCTTCTCTTTTAAAGGCTAACATTCAGCGCCATAGAGCATTGCAGGTCTCACCACCATCTTATAAAATTTTCTTTTCAGTCTAAGTGGCACTTTTCTATCACACAAAAGACTCGAAGCATTCCTCCACTTCAGCCAACCAACTTGAATTCTACTATTAACATCCCCATCTATATCACCATTGTTTTGAATAACATACCCGAGATATTTAAATCGTTCACACCTTTTAATAATTTGCTCACCCAAAATTACACTTCTGTCACTAGAGCTACTACTACTAAAATTACATTCCATGCATTCAGTTTTAGTTCTACTCAAATGAAGGCCTTTAGACTCCAATGTAGACCTTCATAATTCAAGTTTTTCCTGGATTTTTTGTTGATGATACCCACGAGAAGGATATCATCAGCAAAAAGCATACACTAAGGTACATCCTCCTGTAAATGACCAGTAAGAGCATCTATAACTAAAGCAAAAAGATATGGGGATAAAGCTGATCCCTGATGTAATCCAACAGAAATAAGAAAATATTTTGTCAATCCTCCTTCAGTTCGAACACAAGTAACAACTCTAGTATATATATCTTTAATGACTTGAACATAAGTCATATCAACACCTTTCTTCTCAAAAACTCTCCACAAGATATCTCTTGGAACCTTATCGTAAGCTTTTTTTAAATATATAAAAATCAAATGTAGATCTTCATTATCTCTGAACTTCTCCATCAAACCCCTCAAAATGTATAGCTTCCATAGTAGACATGCCCGGCATAAATCCAAATTGATTATGAGAAATCTCTTTGTAATACGTCTTAACCTATATTCAATTACCCTCTGACAAACTGAAAAAATGTCAAGATTTTCATGTCTATTTTATATTGATTTTGATAACATTGCACTTTAAAGAAAGTATTTTTGATGTTTTTTTGCAGGTATGTTGATTTATGGACATTGGAGCGAAAAGATGCAAAAAAGAGCTAATTTGGAGCAAAAAGAACCAAAATATGAAGATTTGATCTAGGGCTCCGACGGCGGATTTTTCTCGAGAGTTCAGAAAATATATTACAAGGAAGGTCGCCGACGGCGAGCTCGACCCCACCGACAGCAAGCCTTAAGAGAGAGGGTCCAAAGCCAAGTATTCTAGAAGGCCGCCAACGACGAGATCGAGGCCGCCGACAACGAGTAAGTCGGTTCTCTCACGAGGTGCATTGAATGTGGACGATTTTTGAAGGGATGCTTGGGCAACTCTTGGAAACTCTTCTACCACTATATAAGAAACAATTTGGGGCCGAAAAAAATGTCCACATGTGTTAGTATTTGTGGTGTCATTAGAGTATTAGAGAGTTAGTTTAATCAGTGTTAATTGTGAGGGATTCTTTGAGAGATTGTAAGAGTGGACGAAAAGTAAGAGATTTCTTCCTCCTTGCCGCTTCGAAAGAGAATTATGTGTGTTTTCAAGAAAGGAAGATATTCAGAGGAACTTCAAGAAATTTACTTGGAGAGGAATTCGAGATAAGTTGTATTTACTTATTTTAGTTTGTATAACTTTGCTTTTATATATGAAATCCAAGTTTTGTCGTATCTTCTCCATGAAATCTGAGTAGTTTCTCTGTTTTTCTCCTTGTTTTGAGATTTTTGTGAAATGGTGATTTAAATTAGTTGTCATAAGAATGTTAAAGAAGTTGTGATAATCTTTTCACTTCAATTTTAATTTACTTTCAATCTGGTCAATTGATTTGTTAAAATATGTTGAGTTTAACAACTAAAGTGAAGATTACATCCGAGATTCAGGGAGGTCAAAGTCCTTGAAAGTAGGGTGCAAATAAATAGAAAAATATTATTTATCGGGAGTAGAATTGAAGATTTTAGAGTGACAGACTAAAATCTTCAATTAGGACCTATCGTTTGGGTGCTGCAGTGTAGATGTTAGCCCTCAGTGCAGGGAATGTGGGAGCTGCCAAGTGAGACGGTATCCTTCCACTACTGCATGATTGAGTAACAAAGCATAGGATTAGTCAATGTTATTTATGCCTGGACCAAAGGGTAAAGAATATGTATGCTCCTATTTAGCACAACACAATTTTAAACTAATTCTAATTATTCATTCACTTAAATTTCTTAACAAAAGAAAAAGATGCTTGCTTATATATTGAACCTCACCTTATTAGTAGTAGATAATTGTTAGTAGAATTAGTTTATTAAAATTCATCTTATTTACGATTGCATATTAGTGACAGATAGGCAATTGGATTTACAAAGTTGTGATTCTGAATTGGTTTTTATAATCCTAGTCCGTATCCTCTGAAATATTCCTGTAGGATCGATATTCAGGACTCCACTAGAGCTCTGTATTACTTGAGCCATATGTATACTTGTGTTGATAAAAGTAACTCCGCGATTATTAAATATTTTATACACTTCTTACAATATTAAGATTATGCTGTGGCGGAGGCTGGTTCAAGTTTTGGCGCCGTTGCCGGGGATATAACATAATTAGAGTAGTGGACAATTTATGACAATTAGAAAACTTTTTAATAGAATTTGCAACTTATTTTTATATTTAGTCAACTATTTTTCTGTGTACCGATTTCTATTGTATGCGTAAATTTGGACCTGGAAATCTTATACCCTGCGATTCGGAATTAGAACGCACTGTTAGGAGAATTAGAAAACTGAGAAAAAAACCTAGAAATTCTAACACAATGGAAAACAACGTAAACAACCAAGAAATAGAAAATGAACATCAATTTAGACTACTAAGAGATTACGCTAATCCTACATTTGATGAAATTCACTTAACTATCCAAAATTCAGATGTAGCTGCTAATTCATTTGAGCTTAAACCTGCAATTATCCAGATGGTACAAAACAATCAATTCGGCGGAATTTCTAACGAAGATCCTAATTTACATCTTGCGAGTTTTCTAGAACTTTGTGCTATCTTTTAAATATGACAGAGTGTCGGATGATCTTGTCGATTTAGATTTTTCCTTTTTCACTAGGACAAGGCTAAGGCTCGATTAAATTCGTTAAGCACTCTGGATCTATTAGAACTTGGGAAAGCTTTCACAAAAATTCTTATCGAAGTATTTTCCACCATCTAAGATCGTTAAGCTTAGAAACGATATCACATCTTTCGATCGATATGAGGAGAATCGATATACGAATCTTGGGAAAGATTTAAAGATCTTCTTAGGAGATGCCCACATCATGCTTTTACTAAATTGGTTAATTATTCAAACTTTTTATAATGTATTAGTAGGATCTCTTAGATCCATCATTGACTATTCATTGTTAATGGATCACTAATGGCTAAACTTTTGAAGAAGCTTATGTTTTAATTGAAGAAATGACTACCAACAATTTTCAATGGTCTTGAAATGGTAAATCCTAAGAAAGTAGCCAGCATTCATGATTCGGATACTTTAATTATGATAGTTTCTCAAATTGCTGCTCTTTCAAAGAAAATAGATCAATACGGAATAAATCGTTCTCAAACACTTCTAGTGTTAGAAGAAAATTCATTAGGACAATTTGTAGATGTTCAATCTTCATATGAAACTTTAAATTTGATAAATAATAGACAAAATAACCCTTATTCAAACTATTATAATCCAGGTTGAAAGAATCATCCAAACTTTAATTGGAATAACCAAGGTAATGCTAATCCTGTTAATTCTCAGTGGGGGAACAATCCTATAAACCCATTAGCAAATGTAAACAATCAAGGTAATTCCAATTACAGACCTTCTAATTCACCAGATTTTTATAATAATTCACAATTCAATGAGAAGAAGCTATCTATGAAAGAACTAGTTTTGAATATGGGAAATCAATTACAAAATCAAGGAGCTGCTATTAAAAACATAGAAAACCAATTGGGGCATATTGCTACTGAACTGAGCAAATAGACCTGTTGGAACTTTACCTAGCAATGTTGAAGTAAATCCTAAAGATCAAAGAAAAGAACAGATCAAGCTATTCAATTAAGAAGTGGAAAAGAATTGAAAACAAAGGTCCAAAAAGAAACTGTAGTTGAAAAAGAAAAAGTGGAAACTGAAGGAGAAAATAAAAGTTTATATCCTGATTTTCCTCTGAAACCTATGAAAATTACTGTTGAAAGACCACCACCACCATTTTCTCAAAAACAAAAGCAACAAGACAAGGGAAAAAGAATTGCTAAATTCTTAGACATTTTAAAAAAATTATCACTAAATATTTCTTTTGTTGAAGCTTTGGAACAAATGTCTGATTATATTAAATTTATAGAGGATATACTCAACAAAAAGAGGAAATTACTAGATCATGAGACTCTTACACTCAGTGAAGAGTGTAGGACTATAATTCAGAAAAAAGTTTTCTGAAAAATTTAAAGATCCTGGAAGTTTTACTATCCCACGTGCTATTGGTGAAAAAATTTATGGACGAACCTTCTGTGATTTAGGAGCTAGCATAAATTTGATGCCTCTATCAACTTTTAAAAGGCTAGGAATAGGAGAGATTGTACCAACTTCTGAAACTCTACAGTTAGTTGATCGATCTATTACACATCCAAAAGGAGTTGTAGAAGATGTTCTGGTTAAGATTGATAAATTTATCTTTCTTGTGAACTTTATCATTTTAGATATGGAAGAAAAGCAGAAATACCTATCATTTTAGGAAGACCATTCCTAGCTACGGGAAGAGTCATGATAGATGTTCAAAAAGGAGAGTTGACTATGAGAGTAAATGATCATGAAGTGACCTTTAACATCTCAAAGTCAATGAAATATCTTCAATAAAAAAAATGAATGTTTTAGAATCGATACATACGATTATTTGAGAAAAGAAGATTTCAAAGAAAAAGATGAAAAAAATGAAGATATAAAAAACGATAAATATAATGAAATTGATAACAAAGAAGCTGATTATATTCATGAACAATTTGAAACGCTCGATTCAACAGCACCAGAAAACGAAATCTTAATTTCATCTATTGTAAAACCTCCTGAACTTGAATTGAAGAATCTTCTAAATCATTTGAAGAATGTATTTTTAGGAGAAATTTCAACATTACCAGTAATTGTATCCTCAGACTTAAATGAAATTCAATAATAAAAATTAATTGATACATTAAAAAAGTACAAAAGAGCTTTTGGATGGACTCTGACTGATATAAAGGGAATTAATCATTCGACTTGTATGCACAGAATTTTATTAAATGATGAACATAAACCAAGAATTGATCCAAAAAGGAGATTGAATCATATTATGAAAGTAGTTAAAAAGGAGATTTTAAAATGATTAGATGCTGAAATTATATATTTTATTTCGGATAGTATTTGGGTAAGCCCAATTCATTGTGTTCACAGAAAGGAGTGACTGTTGAAGCAAATGAAAATAATGAATTAATACCTATTAGGCAAGTTACTAGATGGCGTATTTGTATTGATTATAGAAAATTAAATGTTGCCACTAGAAAAAATCATTTTCCTCTTCCATTTCTAAACCAAATGTTGGATAGGCTTGCTAGACACAAGTATTCTTGCTTTACGGATGGATATACTGGATTACATCGAATTCCTATTGCTCACGAGGATCGAGAAAGCTACATTTATTAGTCCTCATGGAACTTTTGTTTTTCGAAGAATGTCTTTCGGATTATGTAATGCGCACACGACGTTACGAGATGTATGATTTCATATTTAGTAAATTAATTGATAATGGAATAGAAGTATTTATGGATGATTTTCACGTATTTGGAACATTATTTGACTACGTCTTAAATCATCTTGAAAAAGTTTTAGAGTTATGCGAAAGAAGCTAATTTAGTTCTAAATCACGAGAAATGTCAATTCTATGGTTGCGGGAGGATTTGTATTAGGACGTAAAATTTCGAGAAAATGGTATGAAAGTAGACTCTACAAAAATTCAAGTTATAGCTAAACTACCACCTCCTACCACAGTAAGAGGGGTAAGAAGTTTTCTTGGACATGTTGGTTTTTACAGGCGTCATATTAAAGATTTTTCAAAAATTACCAAATCTCTATGCCAATTTTTAAAAATTGACAAGAAATTTGAGTTTACTGAAGACAGCTTAAATGTCTTTGAGTTATTAAACGATAAACTAATCACAGCACCTGTAATAGTTTCACCTGACAGGGAGAAACCATTTGAATTAATGTGTGATGCTAGTGATTATCTTATTGGAGTCAGTTTTGGACGAAGATATGATAAAATTTTTAAAGTTATATGTTATCTTAGTAAAACTCTTAACGATATTCGAATTAACTATACGGTTATTGAAAAAGAGTTACTTATTTATCGTGTATACTTTTGATAAATCGGATCTTATTTAATTGAAGCTAAATGTATTATGCATACCGATCATTCTGTCATTAAATATCCGATGCAAAAGAAAAATACCAAACCAAGATTAATTAGATGGATTCTTTTGATGCAAGAATTCGATTTTGTGGTAATTGATAGAAATGGAACTAATAATCAAATTGCTGATCATTTGTCGAGACTAGAATATCATAAATTATTTGACACCGACAATGAAATTACAGACAGTTCACCGGATGAACAACTTTATAATATTAATGAGTGGAAAATACATTGGTATGCTGATATAGTTAACTATATAGTAAGTGATATTTTGTCACCTATGCTAACACTGCAATAACAGAAAAAATTCATTCATGATGTAAAAACATATTTTTGAGATGAACCATATTTATATAAGCAATGTAACGATCTTATTATTAGGAGATGTGTCTTATGAAGAAACTGAACTAATCATTCAAAAATGTCATGATTCGAATTTGGAGGACATTTTGGGATCGATAGAATCGCACATAAAATTTTGCAATTTGAATTTTATTAGTCTACTTTCTTTAGAGATGTATACATATATATCAAAACTTGTAATAGATGCCAACGAGTAGGTAATATATCTAGAAGAAATGAAATGTCTCTGAATTTCATGTTAGAAGTTGAGATTTTTTATGTTTGGGGATTAGATTTCATGAGAACTTATTTATTCCGCCATTTGAAAACTTATATATTTTGATTGCGAGTTGATTATGTAGCAAAGTGAATTGAAGCACGAAGCTTTACTCATCGTTGTGATGCTTAAAAGTGTTTCGAAGATTTTTAATGAAAAACATTTTCACAAGATACGGTATGCTGAGAGTGATTATCATCAGTGGAGGATTCAATTTTAGGAATAAATATATTTAGAGATTGGTAGAAAAGTTTAATATTATTCGTAGAATGTCTATTAGCTTATCATCCTCGGACCAGTGGATTAAGTGAAGTTTCAATTGAGAGATTAAACAAATTTTAGAAAAGACTGTAAACCGTAGTAGATTAGATTGGTCTACGAGATTGAATATTGCATTATGGGCATACAGGACTGCTTATAAAACTTCTATTGGAATGACTCCTTACAGACTCATTTTTTGGAAAGACTTGCCACTTACCAGTAGAATTAGAGCATAAAGTATATTGGGCGATTAGAGAATTCAATTATAATTTGAAAAATGCTGGTGAGAAGAGATTGTTACAAATGAATGAATTGAAAAAATTAAAAAATAAATCTTATGATAACGACAGAATTTATAAGGAAAAACTGAAGTTGATCGGAAGATTAACCCGTAGAACTTTGAACCAGGACAAGAAGTTTTGCTTTACAATACAAGCATGAAGTTATTTCCTAGGAAATTGAAGTCTCGTTGGTTATGACCCTTTACTGTGACTCAAGTTTATACTTACAGAGCTATTGAAATTGAAGATCTGAAGACTGGGAATAGATTTAAAATAAATGGACATAGATTAGAAACCATATTTTAAGGGTAAAAGACCAAACTTTAAAGAGATTTTAATGCTCGACCAACTCAGAAACAACTGAATAGGTTAGGTGACGACGTTGAACTAGTGGCTTTATGGGAGCAGAACCTATGTTATCTTTATTTGTTATGTATTTGTTTGAATTTATCATTTGTTTGTGGTAGTATTGAATTCTACTGCTCGTATTTACCTTTTAATCATTATAGAATTTGGATCCATAGAGAAAATTTGGAATGTATTTAGACCACGACGCTTTTGTGAAAAATTTTGCCTAGGGCGCCGACGGCGGGCTCGACGCTGCCGACGGCGGGTTTTTCCCGAAAGCCCTGACATTTAATTGCACAAAGCTCGCTAACGGCGCCATCGAGGCCGCCGACAGCGAGATCGACAAGTGGACAGTTTTTTTAGTTTGAAATTACGGTTTTAGGCAAATTTTTTTTCCTATAAACTTCTAAGGACGGTTCCTAAACTCTCCATTTCTCAAAAACAAATGGAAACTCCCTTGAATTCTTCTCTAATGGCTTCCAATTCAATAGATTACCCTAGATTTCGAGTGTTCAACCGGAGAAAGTTCGTCAGTGCCGAGGTACAACGACTCTTCAACAAGGTGTTGTCAAAGAGGAGGCTAATTAAAAAAATAGGTTTTGTGAGTCGAGGATTAAACAATCCTTCAACAGCGATTGAACAAAATGATCGTGCGACAACGATGAGAAGTATTTTGCTACACTACTGCCGCAATAATCGTTTCAGTGGTGAAGAAGTTTTACGCCAATTTGCATGGAATCAACCAAGGAAACGTCCATGTGCGAGGTAGGTGGATAACGTTTAACTCTGGACGTATAAATGAATTGTATATGGTCGAGAATGTTCCTGTCTGCCATTATTTGAACTTCGTCTCAACGAGAAATCAAATGAATGAAATATACCAATATTTGACGGACGAAATTGACGACTGGGAAGTTAGAGAAAACGAGTATGTTAGTTTTTCTGCTATACTTTTAAATCCCGTATCGAAACATTGACACTTTTTCATTTCTGCAAAATTATTACCGACGATGAAGATCGATAAAGTTACCAAAGAAAGTGCTATATTGAATTACTGCATTCAAATGGGATGGCCAATTGATATTGGATCAATAATTGTGAAGTCTGTAATGGGACTGATCATTCAAGGATCATCTCAGGGGCTTGGACATCCTTCAACAATTTTCTCATTATACAGTTTGTTTCAAGTTTCATATGAGATTTGGGAAAATGTAATTCTACCTTGGAAACCTTTAGACCCAACCAGAATATTCCTAGCAAATGATGAGGAGAATGAGATGGGCGCTATTATAGATCAATCATCACAGAACTCAATTCCAGTTCGACCTCTAGTAGAGGACAAGACACCGATGATCTTGCACAGAATCAAGAAACTGGAGAAAGAGGTACAAAATTTAATGAATTCAATTAACAATATCTCTGATTTCTTTAATCACATCGATTGGAGGGTGAAATAACACTTTGATCATACGAGACATTTCGAAGGAAGTTTGATACGATTAATGAGAAAGATGGGATGGATAGAAGAATATTCAACTAAAGAATTCTCATTCTGACCCTTCTATAACCTTTATGTTCATGTTCAAGCGATGGGTGATATCAGAGGAGAAACTAGCACTGAATCAGAGAAGTAGTAGAATTGTTTTACTTTGTATGTCTGTTTATGTTGGACTTGATTTGAACTATATTTGTTTGTTTGTTTTCTTAGTTTATTTTTTTATCTCAGTATAGTTGAGATTATGTTTGAAATGTTTGTTTTCAGCATTTAGAGTGTTGTGGCTTGGATTGCGACGCTGATTTGATGAATTTAGGTTGAGAAAATACCTAACTTATGTGTGTTATGTAATGTGTATTGTAACGCTTGGACTTTATATATAATTGTGATGTTTTGTATTGTAAATGTTTATTTATGTTAATACATCACTTAATCACTAAAAAATATGTTTAAAATGATTGAAAGGATGACGACGGGGCTTAAAATTGATCGAAATTGCAAAAATCAGAAAAATGATCAAAATTTAAGAATCTCGCCGACGGCGTGTTTTTCCCGAGACTACTGAAATTTAATTCAATTAAGCTCGCCGACAGCGCGAACGACCCCACCGATGGCAAGATCCCAAAAATTACCTTTGAACCGCGATTTAGACCAGTCAACCGCCACTATTCATCGTCTACTTCCCTTATTTACAGAAAATTTTGACCTAGGGCTTGAGAGATTTTGGATTTGGGGCAATTTCAACTCATTTTAACACCGGATTTGATCATCCCTCGGTAAGAGCTTCCCTCCTATGTAAAAATTTTTTATTTTCACCATGAATTTCTTCCACATTTAGGAATTTCAGAAAAATTGAAAATGTGGAGAAAATACTTGGAAGAAATTCATGAAACTTAATTTAGAATCCTTAAAGTCACCTTTAGAAGCCATTTTATCATGATTTTGGAGTTTAGTTTAGATTTTTGTAAATTTGATAGATCGAAAAATGACTCCTCGACAAAAGAGGCAACTTGAATTTGACGAGGCTCGATTTGTGAATGCTAAAGCCCAGTCAAGATACACTTATATCTTCCAAAGAAAGAAGTGTATACAAGATCGATTTTTTGATAATCCTGGAGAAGTAGAACGAGTTATTAGAGAGAGAAAGTGAGAAAACTTTTGTTACTCTACAAATAAGGCTATTGTTGAAGTTGTGAAAGAGTTCTACACCAATCTGACTCAGCTTGAGGACGAGCTTGTAAAAGTAAGAGGATTTTCTGTTGATTTTAATGCTGCCCGCATTAATTTTTTTTATGAACTTCACGATTTTAACTCTAGCGAGTATGAGACATGTGGAACTATGAAAGGTCCGTTAGACGATGTCATTGACTTTCTCACTGATGGGAAAGAGACATGGAAAATTAAACAGCGTGAACGGATAAATTTTCCTCTTTCCATGATGAATGTCACAGCTAAAGCATCACATTATTTCATTTGTTCTACTCTGCTATCTACCTACCATCATAGTGAAATATCTAGAGATAGAGCGGTTTTGAATTTCTGTATTCAGAACAATAGAAGCATAAATGTGGGTATTCAGAACTATATTTATATTTTATTTAAATATTGTAGAAGATTTAAAGAAATATTTTTGGTAATGAAAATTAATTTTGTAGGTTAAGATATTTAGTATAAGAGGATAAGACTATAGTTAACTATTTAAAGTAAAAAAAACCATTTTGAAATATTAAGAATCTTAGGAATTTAGTTGAGAAAGAAAAGATTGAGGCTCAATGATGTAAAGACTATGCATTACATATAAGGTAAATGAATGCTTTAAGTTTCAAATTTAGGAAAAGAAGAGTGAAGGTCAAAACTATTAAAAGACTATCCAGATATAGTAATCCTCACTTGAAAAAGAAAAAGAAATAATTGAAAAACAATCCCTGAAAAGAAAAGAAAAATATATAAAGGATTGAAAAGCAATCCAAATGAAAAGAAAAGAAAAAGTAAGGAGAAGCTTGAGGAAATGTCTTATCAAAAATTGGCTTCACTTGGATTAACACTAAAGGAAAACTAAATACGTTTCGAACTTATATTTATGGACTAGTTTCTTTACTAGTAGTGTTCAATGAATTCCTATCACTGAATATTCTAAGTGAATTAATGTTACAACATATAGTCATTCTTGAAATGAATAGAAGATCGAACTCTTGAATCATTGATTGTAGATAACCTTACATCTACAGAGTTAATTTAATTACTTAAAAATCTGTCTAATAAGTCTTACTATGATATTTATCTAAATCAAAATTATAGTATTCTTGAATTAAAAATTTACCACAATGAATCATAACTTTTATGTAATATTAAAAATTACTTGAGGACAAGTAATAGTCAAGTTTGGGGAATTTTGACCAACTGAATATATGTTGAGATTTTCATGTCTATTTTATATTGATTTTGATGATATTGCACTTTAAAGAAATGTATTTTTGATGTTTTGTTGCAGGTATGTTGATTTATGGACATTGGAGCAAAAAGATGCAAAAATGAGCGAATTTGGAGCAAAAAGGACCAAAATATGAAGATTTGATCTATGGAGCCGACAACGAGATCTATGGGGATTTCTTAGTGTGATGTGGCTCTGTGGTTTTTTCTCTTTTTCGGGTTT
Source organism: Papilionanthe hookeriana x Papilionanthe teres (assembly GCA_022702705.1). Lineage (NCBI taxonomy): Eukaryota > Viridiplantae > Streptophyta > Magnoliopsida > Asparagales > Orchidaceae > Papilionanthe > Papilionanthe hookeriana x Papilionanthe teres. The sequence goes on from CM040438.1 coordinate 43,101,843, forward strand.
TTTCATATTAAATCTTGGTGTTCTTGTGTTTTTCAGTGATTCTTGTGTTGTGTGCTTTTATTCCAAATTTTACTTTAGATGTCCTGAATCGGTATTCAGCATTTCGTTTGATCTCCGGTCTCAACAATTGGACCTCACAATCAACAGTGTTTTAGAAGGTACTGTTGGGGCCTGCACATGGCATTTGACTTGCCAAGACATTTCTATGGGCACCCATTTCACAATCCACAAACAAGTTGGTCACCCCGTGTTATAATTTAGATGAAGTTAAATAAAAGATCAAGAAATCCTCAACAATTCTCCACTCAAATAAAAACTTATTTCCCTCTTAATTCATTAAACAAAAGTCTCAAACTTATTTCTAAAGTCTATACAAAACCAAAAAGTAAAATAAAATAAAATAAAGAAAAGTCTAAGCCGACTCAAGCAACACATCGCTTGCTCAATACTTTCACATAGGGCCCACTTCCTCACAGTCACCATTGATTTGCTACATTGCACACACATTAGATCATTTCTTCTCAAACAACTCTCATTTGCTCCTTCACTAACTCACACAACTGTTGCTCCTTCCACAGGAACTGACTCACTGGTTAATCTTTATAATCAATTCATCCCCTTGCCTCTTGCTAGGGTTTCTTTCCCACTACTGACTAGCCCATTTGTAGCCCATCTTTGCTTCTACTGACTTGAGTTTCTAGTCCTCACAGAGACGCTTCCCCTAAATTTACTACCTACAAAGGAAACATGAATGCACTTTTAGCTCCAAACAAATAAAAGAAAATTCCCAATTTGCACTATTCTTTGCATTCAAACCTACCAGGTGTTGCACAAAAGCAACCATGTACTGTGACAACAACAACAAAGCCTTAATCCCACTAAGTGGGGTCGGCTACATGAATCCTTTTTCTCCATTGCGTCCTATTTAGTGTCAAATTTTCGTTTAATTCTAATAAATTAAGATCATTTTTTATGCAATAAGCCCAAGTTTTCCTAGGTCTGCCTCTGCCTTTCTTAACATAAGTTGTATTTAAAACATCTACTCTCCTAATCGGATCATCAGGTGGTCGACGTTTAATGTGACCAAACCATCTAAGGCGACTCTCTCTTATTTTATCCATCACTGGTGCAACACCAACCGTATTACAGATATATTCGTTACGCATTTTGTCTCTAAGTGTAAAGCCACTCATCCACCTAATCATTCTCATCTCGGCAACACTTAACATTATGCTTCTCTTTTAAAGGCCAACATTCAGCACCATAGAGCATTGAAGGTCTCACCACCATCTTATAAAATTTTCCTTTCAGTCTAAGCGGTACTTTTCTATCGCTCAAAAGGCCGGACGCATTCCTCCACTTCAACCAACCAACCTGAATTCTACTATTAACATCCCCATCTATATCACCATCGCTTTGAACAATGGACCCGAGATATCTAAATCATTCACACCTTTTAATAATTTGATCACCCAAAGTTACACTTCTATCACTAGACCTACTATTACTAAAATTACATTCCATGTATTCAGTTTTAGTTCTAATCAAACGAAGACCTTTAGACTCCAATGTAGACCTCCATAATTCAAGTTTTTCCTGGACTTTTTCTCTTGTTTTATCCACAAGGAGGATATCATCAACAAAAAGCATACACCAAGGTACATCCTCTTGTAAATGGCCAGTAAGACCATCCATAAATAAAGCAAAAAGATATGGGCTTAAAGCCGATCCTTGATGTAAACCAACGAAATAGTAAAATACTTGGTCAATCCTCCTTCGGTTCGAACACATGTAACAGACTCTAGCATACATATCTTTAATGACTTGAATATAAGTCATATCAACACCTTTCTTCTCAAGAACTCTCCAAAGAACATCTCTAGGAACCTTATCGTAAGCTTTTTCTAAATCAATAAAAATCAAATGTAGATCCTTCTTATTATCTTTGTACTTCTCCATCAAACCTCTCAATAAATGTATAGCTTCCATGGTAGACCTGCCCGGCATAAATCCAAATTGATTATGAGAAATCTTCGTAATACGTCTTAACCTATGTTCAATTACCCTCTCCCATAATTTTAAAGTATGACACATCAATTTAATTCCTCTATAATTTGCACACTCTTGTGCATCTTATTTATTCTTAAAAATGGGGACCAAAATGCTCTTTCTCCACTCCTCAGGCATCTTTTTAGTTTTAAAATAATATTAAAAAGTTTAGTAAGCCAGGAAACCCCCAAATCACCTAAACATTTCCACACTTCAACTGTGACCTATGGATAAAATCAGATGACGAAAACATATAGAGAAATTTAGATAAGTAGCACACAATTTTTATGTATTTACTTATCTTCCATCTAAACTTCTTTAAAACTATGCACAAAAAGATGAATTTGACTTTTAAAAATTGGCAATAGTGCTATTCTTGATGTGATATTAAGATTTGAATGCTATGGACATAAAAATAAAAATTTAGGTGTGAGATGTGTAAATGCATAAGAATTGTGGGCTATACATGTAAATGTCTCAAACATAAAATGAATAGCAAGTCCTTATTAGGTTCAACACTACTGGAGATACTCATACCTGAAGAGCAAGTGATTCCCAGGTGCAGTTCTGTCCAGTCTTCCCATAACTGCACTGATGTAATAGCCACTCCAAAGAAAAACACAACGTGGCCTTAGAAAAGTTTCCTTCAATTTCTCCATCAATTATTTTCTGGTTCAGAACCTGCAGAGCAACAAACCACTGTCCAATTCTAGGAGAATCAACTACTAAGGGGTTCCTGCTTATTTCAGCAGAATAATCATGTACCGAACTAAGTGGTATTGCATTATATCGAGCATAACACATAACGAGAATTCCTTCAAAACCTGCCCAATCGTTTGATACAGATGTTTGATTCAACATTAACTCCGCAACAGTGATGCTGAACTGAGTTACTGGAACTGCTATATCCAAAGAGTAGTATCTTAGCTCTCCGTTGCCAATGCAAGACATCAGAGAATTATTACAGCTGACCAAAACTTCTGCTGGTAACGAAATATTGGAATTTATGGCCACCCTTCGCCTTTTAACAGGGTTTTGTATATAGTTGTCATATTTAAGGTCCAAACCACTCCTGCTGTTGTACAAATTGACATCTAAAAGGGTCCTAGGATGCTTATAATTAGAATATTGAGAGCAAGAAATCATATCAAATGTATTGTTGCAGTAAGCACCCCATTTTGTTGAAGAATCACATCCTTCCACATTTATGCTGGCACTTAGCGTGTATGTATGACCTCGGCTAATCTGCAATTTTGTAAAATGTTTGCAAAGACTACCATTCAGAAAGATGAAGTTATATTTAATACTAATGAAACATTGCTAATTGAAGAACATACCATCTTTGACTGAGTGCGTTCGGGGCCAAGGCCATTAAAAAATCCAATGTACCATTGTCCAGGAGACACCTATACGGTATTTCCTAACCTGAGTAAGTACATAGTTTAAAGGCTGTCTGAAACATAATATTTATATAAAAAAAAGAGCATTTTTACCAAATGAGCCTACTTGACTTGTGTATGACTCGTTAAATCTTATTTATTACTGTGTTCTTTTTCAGGTTAATCATATAATAGCAAACATCAAAATGAAAGATTGCTTCCACAAAGCTAACTTGGAGTAATTTGTTATTTGATGGATGGGCTCAAAGTGCAAAGTCATGAAGACTCATGAGAAAGTTCAACTAAGATCAACATAGTCTAGTGTGTGACTTCTAAGTAAATTTTAAAGTAACTCGATTCAGTGAATTTACAAAAAGTAGGACTGATAATGAACACAAAATTAAAATTGATTAGATTTTATATATATTTATTCAAAAAATTTTGGTATTAAAAAATTGTCTCTTAAACTTTGAGAAGTTTAAATTTATATTAAAATTTATTTATTTTATAGGCATTTATTATTTAGAGAAAACATAATAATTAATAATCAAGCACTAACAATTTATTTCATCTTAGAATTAATTACTAAAACTATTAGTAAGTTTTTGAGAGCTCAAGTTTCATAATTGTAAATTATTGTACCCCTGCGTAGAGTATGTCATTTAGGTTGTACTTATAGGTATATTAGTCTCACATTGCATAGATCAATTTATTTCACCATATCTATACTATGGAAAATTGTTGATGTGGATTTGGCGTTAGATAAGATTAGATTCCTCAGATTGTATAGTGAAATTATTTAAATCATTTCACTTGATAGTTGCATCGCTCACTTAAGGATTAATTATTTATTATGCACCATTATTCACATTTATCGTGTAACACCTGTAGGATAGATTTAATTAATTACAAAATAATGTGCTAATATTATTGAAGATATTATCAAATAAATTGTGAATAACACAACATATTAGACTAACGCATCTTGTATATCTTTTGTATTGAATTGGGATATTTGATTGTTAAATTTTTGCATCTGCATGCTTGGCTATGAAGGGCTTTGGTCGGGTAAAATTTTGAAACGAGTTAAATTATGTTAGTCTTCCTTTTCTTTATGTAAATTTAAGTTAAAAAATGATAAAAATTCTTTATGTTCTTTCTATACATTTTAGACTTTGCAAAAGATCCTTACATCACGCGTTTTGGATTTTGCATATTCTTATGATCGTTCTTCCATGTTAGAAAAGTTTAATTTTGATTTATGAACATTTTGTAATGATAGGGTTGTTATCTAAAATTATGATTTATTGTTTTCAATGGACAATTATCTTCTTGAGAAGAAATTGAATCGAATCAAATAAATAATTTTTATATTGATTGTTTTCAATATGCTCTCCTACTAGATAAAAACTTATTTTAAAGCTTAAAACCGGCAGACAAGTTTAGGCGGACCAACTTCTTTGCTTAGTGTTGAAAATATGAAAAGTGATGTAGTTAAAAGTTCAAGATTGAAAATTCACAAAGATATTCCTCCAAAAATAGAGACAATAAGGAGAACAGAAGAAAAGCGTGGAGAGAAAAAAAAAGTAAGGAACAAATTAAGATCCCTGTAACACTAGTTGTCGGAAAAAATAAGAGAGAAAGTTGGGCACTCCCCCACTTCTTGTACCCAATACAACTTCGAGAAAAATGTGATGAATAAAATTTCATAAAATAAAACATCCATATTTCTTGATAAACAAGCAGATGTTCATAAGAATAACCCAAATTTTTTATCCTTGTAACACTAGTTCTTGTAGGCATTTTATTCACATTAAATATTTATCCATGTATACTAGAAATAAAAAAAAGAGTTGTTAAAACATACAGGCATGCTCTACCTAGTATTCGATAGAAATATTGTGATAGGAATGAGTGTTTTGCATACACTCACACACACACATTTAGGAGATCAATAAATTTTACTAACCTATTATCACAACTAAGATCCCTAAAGACACTAGTTCGCTTTCATCACAATTTACACAGTCACAAATATTAATGTTAGTAATTCTAGGTATCAAATCAAAATGAGTACTTGTTATGCGTTTTCTATAAAACCAATGAAACTAAGTTGGAAATATAAGAAAGGCATGCAAATCAAATTCGAAAGGCATGCTATGAGGTAAATGTTTGGTTAGAATAAGTTTCATATAAAATATAGTTAATCTAACTTCAACTGTACAAAGTTTGGGCATAGTCACTGGCAAACAACCGCTACAAAATTTTACTTCTTACCGCAAATAAATGCTTGTTAATTACCAGGGTGCTATGCTATGTCTCAACACAAAATTGAACTCAAACCTAAAAAGAAAATATAAAATTCACCCTAACTATGATATTCTATGGTCATCTTTCGGTGAGGTTATACCTGACATTAAAAAAAGTGAGTAATTTGGGTTGAGACTAAAAGAAGCACCAACCTACTTATTAAATTATATTATCCCTACGCCGTTATTACTTGTTATTTGATTTGATTCCTTGATTATATTTTTTCAGTTTTGTTTTATTCTCTATTATTTTATTTTATTTTTACTACTTTTCATTATTATGTCTATTATAATTGGGTTCAAATACTCCACACCTATCAATAAAATTGTTCTGGTCTATTCCAAATCTTAACATGGTATTAGAGCCTAATCCTAGATCCAACAGTCCAACAACCACGACTTCCATCTCTGCATCCTAGACGGCAACCTCCTTTATCGTTTCTAGCAAACAACAGGTTTTTTTAGAACAGCGGAAATTCCAGAAGGCTTCTTCCACCAGATTTCTGCCAGGTCCAGCAAAAAGCAAGTTATTGCAAACAGCAGGAATTCCAGAAGGCTTATTCCGCTAGAATTCTGTCTGGCTAGCAAGTTCTTATTCCAGCAGATCCCTATAGGTGTTCGCTCTTCCTGCAGTTTTCTACCGCTGCCAGAGCAATCCCGCAGGTTCATATCCAGTGGAGTCGCCTATTCTGTTATCTGTTTAAGAAATCTTACATTTTCTGAAACCTGCAATTCTTGTTGTTGCATTTGTTTGTCGTGATTCTACCAAAATTTATCGATGGCTCAAAACTACAACAACATATCCTTTGGCTAAGTCGGAATTATGGCTGATTCATTCAATAAATCACCCTCAGAAGGCGTTCTTGACTACACAGGAGGATCGACTCCAAATCTCGCTTCCGTGCAGACTAGAGAACCAGAAGCCAACATGAATTTCTTAATCACAACTTATAGTTGAACAGCAGCAATTTCCTCCAATGGTCCCAAGCGGCCTCGTTGTTCATTAAAGAATGGGTAAGGTTTGGTCACCTCACAATCATGATTCGTAAGCCTCCAAAGATCCATTTGCATAAGGATCTTAAGAAAAAGAAAATTTCATGGTCATGTCATGGATGATCAACTCTATGGAAACATCAATTGGTCGTTCGTACATTTTCCTCCATTCAGCAAGTTCTCTCTTAACGGTTGTCAGTGACACCTACTCGGATGTAGGAAATTCTGACTAACTCTACGAGGTATCTAAAAAGATCCGAAAGGTAAAACAGGGGACCGTAACCTAGTACTATAATGACCTTGTTGCAATATGCATGGAATGCGACCTGTACTACGAATACACTTGGGAGTCTCCGGCCGACTTATCCCTCTTTCAGAAGATCGTAGAAAAGGACCGTATGTTCCAATACCTTGTCGACCTTAACAAAGGCTTTGATAAAGTTTAGGATCGTATCCTTAATCAGGATCCTCCTCCTTCCGCTTGCTGCTTTCACTGAGATTCGTAGGGTAGAAAATAGGAGACTTGTCATGCTCGGCGCTTCTACTCCTTCGGTTGAATCACCCGCCTTGTTCTCAAATAGCGCTCAGCCTCGTCCATGGCACCTCAAACCGATCACCCCACTTGTGATTACTATCACAAGCCAACCACACAAGAATTGGAAACTTCATGATAAGTCGGCATAAAAACCCTCAGCCAATTCCTCTAAAGCCGAGGGACTCACGACAACGACAAAACCAATCACGACTCAGCCGACTCCTACCCGGAACATCCCGATAAATAGGAGACTTGTCATGCTCTGCGCTTCTACTCTTTTAGCGGAAATGTATGCCTTATTCTCAAATAATGCTCAGCCCTCATTCATGGCACCTCAAACCAGTCACCCCACTTGTGATTACTGTCGCAAGCCTAACCACACTAGGGACAAGTGTCGGTAAATTCACGGTAAGTAGACATACAAACCCTCGACTAAAGCCTCTAAAGCAAGGACACGACAATGATCAAATCGAGCACGGCTCAGCCGACTCCTACCCGGAACATCTCGGAATCCTCTGAATCCCTAAAAAACTAGATGGAGCAATTTATCAAACTTCTTGGAGCTAACCAAGTCTTTGCGGGTTCATCGCCATCCCACATCCAACAAGGTACGCTTCCTATGGCTCTCACAGATTATTCCTCCTCTAGTTAGTGGATTATAGATTCAAGAGCCACGGATCACATGATTGGTTGCTCACTAGCTTTCTCGACTTATGATCCGTGCTATGGAGAAAATACTAACTGTCATGGATCATGCAGTTCTATTGCTATTAAAGGGTCGGTTGTACTAACGACTCATCTAACTTTGGAGTCTAGTTTACATGTTTCTTTATTGCAATGTAACTTATTATCTGTAAGCAAACTGACAATTAATATTGATTGCGTTACTAATTTCTCTTCTGATGGTTATGTGTTTTAGGATCATCGTAGGGAGGGATGATTGATATTGCTAAAAGAGTAGCCAAAATATATGACTTCCAAAAGGCGAACATAGAGAGTGAAGGCACGACACTCAAAAGTTGTAGTCTATCTCATAATTACTGAATGTCCCGTTATGTTATTACATTGTCGTTTAGGACATCCTAGTTTTCAATATTTAAAAAGGTTTTATCATTTGATTGTTTCTGATAAAAATCTCTCAAACTTCAATTGTGAGACATGTAGCCAAACATCACCGGGTCTATTTACACACCTTCGACTCTTTTTTTTCCCTCATTCACAGTGATACACGGGATCTTTCTTGCACTCTTAGCTACACCAATAAATTGTGGTTTTTAACATTAATTGATTACCACACTCGAATGACATGAATCATCATTTTAAAGGACAAATCGGAAGTTGTTCTAACATTTCAAAACGTCTACACATTTGTCTTAACTCAATTCAAAACTTCTAAGCAGGTCCTTCAGACTGATAATGACTTTAAATATTTCAACTCTATTTTGAGTGAATTTTTGGTTAGTAAAGGAATCCTCCACAGTTCTTGCACAAACACTCCTAAAAAAAATGGGATAACCGAGAGAAAAAGCCGACACCTCCTCGATGTTGCTCGCTCTGTTATGTTTCAATCTAATGTCCCAAGATAATTTTCGAACGATGTCATTCTAACTCCACATACCTTATAAATAGAGTCTCCTCCAAATTAATAAATTTCGAACCACCTTAGTTGTCCTAATGTCATGTTTCCATACCAATCGGGTCTTCTCCACATTAGATCCCATGGTTATTGGGTGCACTGCCTTTATTCGGAGCACTGCCTTTGTTCGGAATAAACTTGATCCCAAGTTCATAAAATGTATCTTCCTTGGATACTGTGCAACTCAAAAGGGGTATCAATATCTTGATTTAACCACAAACAAAATCTATGTGAGTGTTGATGCCTCTTCATTGAAAGTATTTCCTATATTTCTAGCTTGGCCTCTAGTGAGGGGGAGTTTGAGTTCCCCGACACCGTCTCTTATCCTGCTCCTATGGATAGTCCTCCCATTGTTCCTAACACTGATGGGTCACTTGTCCTGTTGTATGCACCATCTTCTCCTCCCATTGTTTGTGTCTACACTCAACACACCATCTTAATTCTCCTACTCTGGATCTCGCTACCTACTTACAAGACCTTCACTGCACTCCGAATGACATCCTCAACATGTCCTCTCCTCCGAATGAGGTAGCTCTCCAAGTAAGGTATGCAATTAGACATGCTCCCTATATTCTATGGCAAAATGTTTCTTTCCACAGTTTATAGCCGACCTACAGAGCAGTTGCTACTGTCCTAATGGACCATCAGATCGCTACTACTATTGAGGATGCTCTTCATGATCCTGTCTGGAAAACGTTAGTAATTGAGAAGATGAATGCCCTTCAACGGAACCATACGTGGGACGTCATGGACCTTCCACGGGGTAAGAAAGTTGTACGTTGTCGATGGATTTTCAGCCCCAATTTCAACTCTAATAGGTCTTTTGAACGCAATAAGGCAAGATTGGCAACCAAAAGATACTCTCAGATCTATAGAGTTGACTATGAGGAGATATTTGCCCCAGTGACTAAGTTGAACACTATTTGGGTCATGTTGTCACTTGCTGTGAATCTGGATTGGCCTTTACTCCAACTTGAAGTCAAGAATGCATTGTTATTGTCAAATGGAGAGCTGACAGAAGAGGTGCACATGTCTCTCTCTCAGGGTTTTGAGTTCATTGCCTTCAGAGGACAAATGTGCAAGCTACGAAAGTCCCTCTATGGGCTAAAAACAGTCCCTAAGAGCCTACTTCGGCAAGTTCACAAAGGTGATCATGAGCTATGATTTTACTTGGGCTCAATCGGATCATATCATCTTCTTCTGGCATTTCTCTAACGACCAGATAGCTATCTTTACTGTCTATGTTGATGATATTATTCTTATAGGTAATGATCTCCCAGTATTGGAGTCCTTAAAAGATATTCTTGTTTCGTCCTTCAGGAAGAACTTGGGATCTCTCTAGTACATTTTAGGCATGGAAATGACCCAGTCATCTCGAGGAATTTGGTTGTCTCGGTGACAGAAAACAACCTTCTATGTAAATTTGTTGTTGTCCCTATGGATCCTAATGAAAAATTAACTAGCATTCTCAATGTTGTACCTCTCAACAAGACTCATTACTAACGCCTTGTAAGTCTTGCCACGACATATGCCACACAGTTGATATAGTGAGTCAAGTCATGCATAACCCCTGCGAGCACCACCCCTCCAAGTTGTCCATCGTATTCTCCACTACTTAAAAGGTATATCGGGCTCAGGTTTGTTTTTTTCCTGTCACACCTCTCGGCCTATTGCGATGTATACAAATACCGACGTTCCACCTCGGGGTATTGCTCCTTTGTATGGGGCAATCTTGTCACGTAAAAAAGCAAGAAACAGTCTGTGGTTGCCCAAAGCAGTGCTGGAGCTGAATTCTGATATATGTCCTTATGAATCATTGAAGCTCTCTAGCTACGCATCATGCTCCGTGAACTCTGTATGCCAACCTCCGTCCTACTGCTGCTATTCTGTGATAAAAAGAATCCAGTCCAGCATGATTGTACCAAACATGTGGAGATCGACAAACGCTTCATTAAGGAAAAGATTGAGTTCGGGGTGATTTGCATTCCATATATGCCCTCCAGTGGTCAACTAGAGGACATCCTCACCAAGAATTTGTCTCGCTCTTTTGTTAGATGACTTTAAGTCAAGTTGAACATGACTGGCATCTATGGTTCAACTTGAGGGGGAGTATTAGATTACAACTGCTATCCCTACGACGTTATTACTTATTATTTGATTTTATTCCCTGATTATATTTTTTCTCTTTTGTTTTTTTTTTTAGTTTTTTTACTTGTTATTTTATTTTTGTTTGATTGTTTTCCATTATTATGTCTATTGTAATTGGGTTAAATACCCCTTCTCTTATCAATAAAATTATGCCGGTCTATTCCAAATCTCAACACTACTAATCCACAATCACAATAAAAGAAGCTCCACTTAGTGCTCCTCTTACACTCAGTGCTTTGATCTAACATATGTCAAGCCATGTTGCCACAAATGTAGTAAATGTAATGCTAATGTTGAACTTCTGTGTGGGTCAATCACATTGGGTTTTGTCAATTAAATGTTTGTCATGAACCTAATAATCAAAATGTTTCGACTCCTCATCAAAGTGAGCATAACTCTTAGATGGAGTGAGAGCACGCTTTGCAGCCTTCATTTGGCATGACAATATGATGGCACCTTTTTATTATTAATTCATTTGGTTCTTTTTTTGGTAAATCATTTGGACCTGATTGTTAATCAAAGTTAGCAATAACTTCTGCACAAAATAAATGAAGCTCTATTCAATCCAAGAACGGCATCAAGGTTTTTGGTTCAAGTTCTAGAGTGAGGTTGAAATAAAATATTAATCAATTGTTTTAATTAAAAAACTAAATGGTTTGTAATGAAATAGAATTTAGAAGTTGTGTATAACAAATTTTTATGTGATTCAGAATTAGTGGATGATAATTCTAACCTCAAGGTCAATAAGATGAAACCTTTAAAATAAACAAAAACCAAGTTCGAAAGTGGATTATAGAGATTAATTAAAATATAACTTCAACGGAACTTTAAAACTAATTGGATGAAGAATTCTCATGGTTGAAGCATAATTTTTTCCTTCTACTCCTAGCTTAAAGCTATCCTCCAATGATAACCTTACAGTCAATTTAGGCTAAAGATCCTCTTTAAATGGCCAACCAAGAAGACAAAAATAAAAGAGACAACTTCAAATCGAGAAACAAAGTTTTATTTAGAAAGAAAATGAGTCAAGTTTATTACTCCATTATGTCTTGAGATGGAAGGACACATGAATAAACACGTACATCTTCTGGGATTACAAGAGTCGATACATAATAGAAGAAAAGATACAGCCATAATAACAACTTGAACAAATTCCTAGCTAGAAGGCACAAAAATAAATACTTAGAGATATTAGTTATGAAATTAGTTTGATAATCTATTCATTCAAATACGAACAGAAAAAGGGTGGGGGTGGACGCATCTTTAAGATCACGACATAGATTTGGCACTCCTTAACGATATGAAATGATAAGGTCACCTATTATTTGCTTCAAGTCTTTTGTGTAGCCTTCTTATTGACAATTAACTATTGCATTCTACATAACTCAAAGTGCAATTAATCCCTCCTTATAGTCATCAAATTATTTAGATGATATAATCTTTTGAATAAATATGGACGCCCCTTTAAGTTCATCATAATGATTTGGCACTCTTTGATAGGGTGTGCAACGGTAAGGTAACCTTCCTGATTGCTTGAAGTCCTCCATGTAGTCATTTGTGAAGCCTTCTTAATGACTACTATTGCTACCGGAGTTAACCCAAAACAACAAGAAGTAAGTTTTATTGCTGAAAATAAATAACGGTCACAATCAAACACTTTGGAATTGAGGAAAACAATCAAGACACTCACACAAACCCTTGGGAGGGTGGGCCGGTGGTGTGAGATGCAGTTGATGGCCGAAAGAGGGTATGGAGGGGTAGGTTTAGGGATGTGGCTGTGGGTGGAAAAGCGGAGTTATGGTTGTGGGTTAAGCCGGTTGGTTGCAAGTAGGGGGTAGGGGACCGGCTGCGTGTAGGGGGTGGTGTAGGCTAGTTACAAGGAGGAGGATGAGTGTGGTAGGGGTAGGGAGGATGATGCTATCAATAGGAGCGGTTTGGGGAAGGTTACAGAGAAGAGGATGAGTGCGATAGACTAGGGAGGAGCTGGGTGCAAGTAGGAGGGGAAAGAGGAGGAAATACAATGAGAAAACCACTACTTTGGAGTAGGATAAGGTCGGAACACCACCTGTTCATGGAAATAGCCCTATCAAGAAAGAAAGATGTTGAAGGCAGAAAAATTGAAGCAAAAACTGACCCTAACAAAAAAAAGTAGTGTGTATATATATATATATATATATATATATATATATATATATATATATATATATATATATATATATTTATATTTATATTTATAGATAACTAAGGGGGAGTCCCTCTTGGGAGACAACCGTAACCTAATAGAAAGTCAAGTAAGCCCTTCAACCTACCCTGTTTGACTAATTCAGTATCCCTAGTCGGTTTAGCACAGGGATGAGCCCCGCGTCAATCTTCTAGAATTGGAGGAGCTTCGCTCTCATTCGTCGAAGCTTCTAGTTCCCCAAAGTATGGAGTCAAATCTGCTACGTTGAAAGTAGCATAAATATTATAGCCTCGTGATAGGTCGACCTTGTAGGTGCTGTCATTCAGTCTCTTGATAATCTTAAAAATTCCATCTGCCATGGGCTTGAGCTTCCCGAAGGATCATACCGAAAACCTTTAAATCTTCAACCTGATCCACAATAGATCCCCTTCTTGTAAAGATGCCTTCTTCCTAGTTCTATTTTATGTGTCTGGTAGTTGTGATTCTGCTTAGTGATCTCCTTTATCATCTCTTCGAGTAACTTATGAATCTATTACACCCTCTCTTCAACATCCTCACTAATCTCTGATGTCGGAAAGAGTGTTACCAAGTCAAGTGGAGTGAGTGGATTGCACCGATACACGATCCCAAAGAGGTGTGTCGTGGTCTAACTCACCGACATGTTGCAAACTAATTTAGCTTGGGCTAGGATCAGGTCTCATTGCTTAGTATGCATCCCCGCAAAGAACCTCAAAAAGTTCCCATACTCCTGTTCACTACCTTCGTCTGACTGTCTGTCTGTGGATGACTTGTTGAGCTGAATTAAAATTTTGTGCCAAACTTCCACCATATGATCCTCTTAGAAGTGACTCGAAAACTTGACAACTCTGCCATAAGTAACGGTTTTGGGTATCCCGTGTACCCTCACGACAAGTCTTAAACACAAGTCGGCATGATGCATCCACATGACAAGCTCCGTGTCAAAGAATCAACACTGGAGTGAGCTAACATATGGGTTGTGTCCTCAGAATACCCATCACAAAATTCATGCTAACATCCACTCACAGTACATCTGATATTGATAATGGAGTTTATAATCTTGCATTATGTCCTCCGATTTTGTCCCCATGATAAGCTATGCATTGTCTGACGTGTCACTCCACATCTTTCGTGAGTCAGAACCAAAAAATGTGTTATTGCACAAGTGTGAGAGTCTTGTCTCTCTAAAGGGTTCTGCAAGTCCTCCATTGTGACTCTTCTTAATGGACTCTCTCAGCGAACATCGAGGAATACACAACCTGTTCCGGCCCTGTGATAATGGCTGGTAAGGTTCTCCTGACACTGCTCTCAAATATCTTTGAAATCTTCATCTGTCATTGTTGACCTCACTTTTGTCGAGGTTTAGTTTTCCTCCTAGGATTTAGGGTTCTAGCTTTAGGAGCTTCCCCAACGATCTTAGACTCCTAGCAATGGGCCTACCTCGTTTTAGATTGTCTGAAACCACCTCTTCTCCCCCTTCTCCTTTTCGGTTTGGCCTGATGTGGCCTGCGGCTTTGGCGTGTTTCTCCCTGTTTAGCCCCTCGGCTGGGCACTGGCATGTTATGGAATCATTTCTAACCTAATTAGCTGGAATATTTGTTGCTTTTCTCTTCTTGTTAGCAGCCTATAACTTGCTGTTATGGTTTATTTTGGGCTTGAAGCATGTTGAGAATGAAAATGTGAGCCTATTCTAAAGTATAGGTTTGGTTATTTGCTTAAAGAGGTGGAAATAAAGCATGAAAAGTATGTTCTTGAGGCAAGGTATTGGCCTCTCTTATTAGCATGTTGGGCTATGCATTATGAAGCCCCCCTTTACTTACTCTTGTTTGTCATGAGTTATGGAAGAGCTTGCTTAGCTTTTTAATGTGCATGTTTGGGGCTTGGCCTTGCTCCTTATGGCTTTCTTCATCAAAATGGCATGCTAGGTAGAAATTTTAATTTAATTTGGAAGCTCTCACATTCGTTCTCATGTTAAGTACATAATGGTTATATGCTTTGCTATATCGAATGTGTGGAGATGTTTGTTTCAGCCTCATGCTTGATTTGGTGGCCTGGATTTATTTTTACATTGGGGTGGATTTTGGGGTTTTGTGGAATCTCATTTGGCTCATTTTAGCTCTACCCGAGAGCCCCTTTCTTGATGCATAATTGCTGCCCCCTTGTTTTAGGGCTTTAAAGGATTCATTTTGGCTTCATTTGAGGGGCTCGGTTTTGCTTGTTTAGCCCCTACCCGAGAGCTTGTTTTTGACGTATTATGGTTGTCCCCTTTAGCACTTGAAATAGGGACTGTTTTGTTTCTGCTTATTGCTGCCTGCCCCTAGCGTTTTTGGGGCTCGGCTTTCGATTCTTTTTATTGGCTTGGTGCTGGCCTTGATCCTAGTCATATAGTGGCTCGAGTTGGGGCTTAATCTGGCTCGGTTTTGTGTTCTCGCTGCTCCTGCGGCTGTCCCTTTGGTATCAGGTTTGGGGACTGGTTTTTGTTCTGTTTTCTGCTGCCTAGCAGCCAGCCCTGTGGCACTTTGGGGCTCGGTTTTGTGTTTTGTTGCTTTTGCAGCTGCTCCCTTTGCACTTGATCTCGGTTTTGTGTTTTGCTGCTCTTGCAGCTGCTCCCTTTGCACTTGATATGGGGGCTCGGTTTTGGTTATTCCTGCTGCTCTTGCAGTTGTTCCCTTTGCACTTGATATGGGGGCTCGGTTTTGGTTCCTGCTATTCCTGCAGCCTCCCCCGGTGCAGCCTTTGAACGGCTCGGGTATGGGTCTCTCCTGGGCTCGGGTTTGTGCTTTGCTTAAGCCATAGGTGGGCTGAATTCTTTGGTTACCTGGTGGATTCATTCTCATACACTTGTGATGAATTGAGAGTAATGTGGAAGGCTTGTTGTGGCTTGGCCGTGGGCCTCACTGTGGTGATTTGGATTGTGGGAGACTTTACCTCTTGCTGCCCTTTTGTTGGGGTTAGCCGTGAGCCTCATTGTGGTGATTTGGATGCGGGGGTTTCTTGCCTCTTGCTATCCCTTTGTTGTAGCTTGGCCGTGAGCCTTCTCTCCTGTTTGTGGCCTTGGCCGAGAGCCTTGGTGGGGTGATTGATGTGGTGATGGTCTTGCTCCTTGCTATTCTTGCATATGAGGTTGATTGAAATGATTTGAGGATACCTCTTAATTCACTTGTGAGAAGAAATTTAATACCATGTTTGGGATGTTTCATTTGATAGAATTGGAATTGATTTGGTGGTTTGTGGCTTGTCCATTCACTTTCTTATGTATTGGAAGTTTTCTGATGTTCATATTGTCATAGCTTGAGTCCCGAGCCCGTAAGTGAGCCTACTGGGGGAGTTTGTATTTCAGGAATTAAAAATTAATGCGGGTACTTGGAGTTTGGAGGAATCCCGAGCAGTGGTCTAGAGTCCAAGGCTTGGTCAATATCTTTATGTCTGTTTTCACGCTTTTACAGTTGTCGTTTGGGGAAAGGGGTGTGTTCCCTACGGATCTAGTCCTCATCCTCTCCGAGAGCGCCGACGTGCCTTTATGTCCTTTTATAGGTTGTGTAAGGACGGTTGGGAGTTCGGGATGACTTACTTGTTTTGACTATTAGAAATAGGTTCACTTCTTTTTTTTACAAAAATTGTGTTAGGTGGACCGCTTTTCCTCTTTCTTTCCTTGTTCCCTCGTCCCTTATTTTTCTCCTTGTTTCTTGGCTCAATGTTCGCACCTACAGGGGACGTGTAGGTGTGCACATATAACCCCTTTGGGTTATATGTGGGGCCATCAAGCAAGGTTATAAGTGCGGTGGGGACACTGATAAAATTGCATAAGAGAAGGTTACGAGAAAATTATAGAATGGTGTCGCTCGACTCGGAAACTCGGAGAGAGTAGAGCGAGAATCGCGGCACCATTCGCCCGTCACTCGGGGTTTCTACTTGCCACTGTCCAAAGATGTTAGTAGTCACTAGTCACTATTAGGGTAGTCGACGCATGGATCGAAAATATTTTAAAACAAAATAAATACATTTGAAAAATACGAAATTACCTCCACCACGACACAAGCTCTCTTACCTACTGATTTTACTTGCATGCTAAACTCAAAATGAAATGTGTGAAAATTCTACAAAGTCCGATTGGCTTACTCAGGTCGGATTAGTGGTTGCCTTCCGTAGAAAATCGGTCCAGGTGGTCAGCACGCTAGGTGGGACATATAGACGCAGCTACGAGTCCTTAGCACCACCGTGCTTACGGGTCTTTTCCGAGATGCCTGTAGGCTTCTTACTGGTTCGCCGTGAGTTTAGCGGGACATCTGTGTGTTTCTTTTTCGGTGTTTTGCGGTTTTCACTACGACTTTGTTTTGCTTTCGTTCGTGATTTTCTTCGAGGTTTTCTACGGACGCTCTTTTCTTTCTTTATCAATTTTCTTGGTTTTCTTTTACGATTTTCTTTGCTCCCTTGTCATCTTTCTTTTGTTTTATAGTCGGGTTTTCGCGACTTTGTTTCATCGTGCACGTACAGATAATACCCCTGCTTAGTTAGGTCCGCACCTACTTATGTTTACTCTTGTTCTTTCTCTGCACTAATGTCTTTTCTGCGGGAAAATAATAAAATGAAAATAATAGCGAGTAACGATACACCGCGGTAGTCATCGCTTACTGGTACAACTTGCAGCGTGTTTCTACTTATTTCCTTTATCGCGTAGCATGTTTTATTTTTCAAGTATCGTTCAAATTAAGATATAGCATGTTTTACTTTTTCGTCGTACATACTGTGTAGCATGCTTTACTTTTCTTCGTGTCTACTCCTCGTTTAGCATAAGCATATACAGCTATAAGCATGTTCTCGCTTACTCGTTTTACTTGTTTTCATTTCTACTTACCTCTGTCATCATTGCACACACTCACTCTTGCAATAAAAGTGATAATAAAAATAAAATAAAACAATTTGCATGTCCACTTTAACCTAAACTTTAAATCTAAACTGCGATCTTGCTACAACTTGGAGTTCGGAGCATGGTGGGCAGCACGACCATCTTCAACAGAAAACCTGTGTCGACATCAGCAAAACCATTCTATAGTCTAAATAACAAGCCTTAGGACTTCGAGGTAGTCCGCCTAGCGCGACATAAATCCTCACCTATTCTTTTAGGCTTTTGCACCGCCCTGCTGTGCAATATAAGCCCTAACTCGCTTAGGATTCCGAAGTTGTCGTCCGATACGGCATAAATCCTCCTATCTTTCAAGTTGTTTGCATAATCGGGTATTATACAAATATAATCCTTATAATTAATTGGCAGGATTGAAATCTAATTAAATCCATTTCCAAAATTTAAAGCCCAACCTTAGGATAGTCTGGGACGTCATCGAGGTTCTCCTCGAGGTGCGTGACGTCCCCTACCTCTCTTTCCTTTGACTCTGAAAATAACGCATTCCTCATCGTGTCTTTCACCTATCGGATTTCCTACTATCACACTTCGTTGAAAACCCCACCTTTCGATTTCATGTAAGATAAACCCCGATCTAAATCGAGAGTTCTCTCGGGTGACTTCGGTCATTTGAGGGGTAATTGACTATAGGGGTTTGTCTCATAGGGAGGCTTTAAAGACTCGGATAATATAAACCCTATTTAATTTTGTATTAAATAGGGAATTTATCTGGTCCACATAAAGGTTCGTGGCACTGTAACGGATGTCATGAATTCTGTAGTTTATTTGATCGAGCGATATCGTTAAGTAGGGTGTTTATTCTTCGGAATAGATGTGTTACTTGTGATATTACGCTCGTTCATTTAAACTGTTAAACGAATGAGATCCGTCCATTCCCATTCTCATATTTTAAAATTTAAAACTCTTACTTTCAAAAATCAATATCTATATATTAAATTAAATCCAAACGCGCATTTTCAGCAGCCGACAGTCATGTACAACTCTTTCACTGCCTCAAATCCTACAACTTGAGTCTGCATAGAAGTGATCAGCAAATGGAGGGGCCTTAATGCATCTGCTACTCAATTGTGGCTTCCCTCCTTCTGCTTAGCATGAACTGGAATAATGCCAAAAACTCCGTCCAAGAAGCATGTCGTCCTTTCAGCTTGTTCTCGCTGTTTAAGAACTTCAAAGCCTCATAATTTGCAAATAAAGTCAACTTACTCCTCAATACGTAGTGACTCTAGTGATTAAGAACTCTCACGATTGAATAAAACTCTTTGTCGTGCGTCAAATACTTTCTTTTGAACTCATTCAGCTTCTCACTGAAGAAGGCTATGGGGTGCCTCCTTGACCAGTACTCCTCTGATCCCTACATTCGAGCTGTCATACTCCACCTTGAACAGCTGACTGAAGTTTGGCAATGCCAATACTGGTGTCTGAGTCACCTTCCTTTTCAGAGTATCAAAACTGGACTGAGCTACCTCCATCCACTGGAACTTCTCCAATTTCAAAAGTTATGTCAAGGGATTCGTGAAGGTGTTGGAGTTTCTGATGAACCGCCTATAGAATGATGTCAGCCCTAAAAATTGTCTCAACTCGATAAAGGTCTGTAGTGGCATCCAACTCATGATGGCCTCGATCTTTGCAAGATTCATCTGAATATCTGCATTAAACACAATATAGCCCAAAAAGCATAGTTGTGCTATCAAAAAGTGACACTTCTTTGGGCGGGCACATAGCTTCTCTGATGGTAAAACCATGAAGACTGTACTCAAGTGTTGTAAGTTCTCCTCCTCGAATTTGTTGTCTACAAGAATATCATCAAAGTACATCATTACGAACTTCTCGATGTAAGTCGGGAACAATTGATTCATAACCTCATGAACATGTCGGGTGCATTAGACAGCACGAAAGGCATGACTGTCTACTTGTATAATCCATCCTAGGTCTTGAAAGCAGCCTTCCACTCGTCCCTTAGTCCCATCCTGATTTGCTGGTATCCACTACGTAAGTCAATCTTCAAAAAAACAATGGCTCCATGCAACTAATCTAAGAGGACATCAATGCGAGGTATAGAAAACTTGAATTTGATGACGATCTTGTTAATAGCTCTACTATCAATGCACATCCTCCATGATCCGTCTTTAAGAACAATAAGAACACAACACACAGGTCGTTACTGTTTCTCACTAAGCCTCTCGCAATGAAATCTTGTACCTGGACTCTCTCATTGAACATAAAGGAATACACAGCCTGTTCTTGTGGAACAAATAATCATCAGCACTGTGATATTGCCTGGTAGGATTCTCCTCACTGCTCCCAAATCTCTCTGAAATCTTCATTTGTCCCGTACAACTCCTTACTACCTCAAATCCTACAACTCTCATTTTCATTGAATGATAAGCAAATGACAGCATCTCAACGCATCTGTTGCTCGATTCTAGCTTCTCGCTTTGTGCTTAAGCACAAACCCAAATGATGCCAAGAACTCCACCAAGGATGTCATCCTTTCAGGTTGTTCTCGTTATTTAAGAACCTCAAAGACTCATGATCCGTAAATAAAATCCACATGCTCGTCAGTACGTAATGATACCAATGATTAAGAGCTCTCACGATCGTATAGAACTCTTTGTCGTACGTCGAATGCTTTCTCCTGGACTCATTCGACTTCTCACTGAAGAAAGCTATGAGATGGCCCCCTTGGCTCGGTATTGCTCCGATCCCCACATTTAAGGTGTCACACTCCACCTCGAACAACTGACTGAAGTCTGGTAATGTCAATACTGGTTCCTAAGTCATCTTTTTTTTCAGAGTATCGAAACTGGACCGAGTTGGCTAGTCCACAGGAACACCATTTTCAAAGATTCTGTTAAGGAAGTTTTGAATGTGCTGAAGCTCTAGATGAACGTACCTATAGAATGATGCCAACTCTAAAAATTGTCTCAACTCAGAAAAGGACTATGAGGGCGTCCAGCTCACAATGGCCTCGATCTTTGCATGATCTATCTGAATGTATGTACTAGGTAAAATATAGCCCAAAAAGTATACATGTGGTGTCAGGAAGTGGCACCTCTTTGGGTGGGCATATTGTTTATTCGATCGCAAAATTGTGAAGACCATCCTCAAGTGTAGCAAATGCTCCTCCTCGGATCTCTGTATACAAGAATATTATCGAAGTACACAACTACAAACTTCTGGAAGTGAGCTCGGAATAGTTGATTCATCAACCTCATGAAGGTGTTGGGCACATTGGAAAGCCTGAAAGGCATGACTGGCCACTCGTATAATCCATCCAGAATCTTGAAAGCAGTCTTCCCCTCGTCTCCTGGTATCATCCTGATCTGGTGGTATCCACTGCATAAGTTAATCTTGGACAAGACAATGGCTCCATGTAACTAATCTGAGAGGTCATCCAAGCAAGGTATAGGGAACCTATATTTGATGGAGATCTTGTTGATAGCTTGATAATCGATGCACATCCTTCATGATCAGTTCTTCTTAAGCACCATGAAAGCGAGGACAGCACAAAGGGTGGTATTCTCTCTCACCAAATCTCTCGCAACGAGATCTTGTACTTGTCACTGTAATTCTCCTTACTCTACAGGTCTCAATCTGTAGAAATGTTTGTTTGTGAACACTGATCCAGGGATGAGATCAATGGCATGATGAATGTCCCTATATAGTGGCAACTCCTCTAGAAGAATGTCAGTCATCAAGTCCTAAAATCCAGCTAGCAGGGATTGTATAGGCTTTAGTATTTCAATCTCTTCCTCGGCTCCCTCTAAAATCACTAAATTCATGGCCACTAGAGCCTCTCGTACCGACTGAAAACGTGGCTCATGGGACTACCGTCTCCACTGTGAAGTCTACTCTCGAGTCCCTGATGGGCAAAAGAACTATCTTCTATCCTTCTTAAACAAATAAATGTTCTTAACCCCATCGTGTTGGGCTTTACAATCAAACTTTCACAACCTCCCCAACTAAATATGGCGCGCGTCCATGAGTACCACATCGCATGACACCTACTCCTGTAGCTGATCTCCAATAGAAAACTCAACTAAGCATTGTTGATCCACACGTATCACATTTCCTCTTCTCAACCAGATAAGAGAATAAGGATGATGATGCATCTGCATGAATCCAATTTCTTCACATTATAGTGGTTAACACATTCTCATAGTTCCCACCATCAATAATATGATATAAATCTTCCCTCTCACAGTACACACTTGGTGCAGAAGATGTTATACCTTAGTCACAAATGATCCTTCTTTGACTCAGTATGTAGGACCCTCCTTACGACTAGCATCTCTCCCTCATCTCCCTAGAGTTGATGTTCCTCATCCTGATCCTCCGTTGTTTCCTCCTCACATCCTCGATGGCACCCAACTCAATGAAGGAAACAACTCAGCTCGTAGTGCAGTTGAAGGTTGTGTTCATAGTCGTGCACCTAAAACATCTTCTGGCAGGCACTTTATTGGGTGTGTTACTCTTCTCAGCCATCTTTCCACTAAGATTTATCTTGTCATTCCTCTGTCCACTCTCCCCAACTCCTCTAGTTGTAACCTTGTCTGTAGCTACAGCTGTAAAGTGGTTGTCTGAACGAGGACGGTTGTCTGCTTTATTTATGTTGTCTCTCCAACTTCAATAATAAGTTATAGACATCTTCCAATGAACAATAAGGTTTCAATTGAACAACATTACTGATAGATTGCTTCCGGCCTCCCATATATCTAGTTATAGTATGTTCCTCTGACTCTACAAACTCGTATTTCATCTGAAGCTGCTCAAACTATGTTGTAAACTCATCCACTGATAGTTCTTTCTATTGTAAGTGATAGAGCCTTAGATGTATATCTTGACGTAGTAAGAAGGTAAGTATTTTCTCTGCAACTCCTTCCTTATCTTCTCCCATCTAATAATCTTATCACTTCCTTCTCTCATTCTTTATCTGTGCAAAATTTTCAACAACAAAAGTGTGCTCTTATTAATTTTGATAACCGCGAGCTTCACCCTCCTATCTTACCACGCCACTTTGCGCCCTAAGATTCTCTCAACCCACTGTAATCATTCGATAAAATCATTTGGATCCATCCCTCCTTCGAACTCCTGTAGATCCACTTTCACTCTGAAATCTCTATGTCCTCCATACCTCGCATCCTCTCTAGGCCTCCTCTGATAATGAATTTTGAAGCATCATAGTTTGTCCTCACTGAAGTCCTCCCTATGAAAGGGTTCAGATTCTCATCTCTTTCTCCTCTTTGACTCTCTGTATCACGTTCAAGGGTAATTTTTTCTATTTGTCTCCTCATCAATTTCCGCAAGCCTCTACTGAAGTCTACGGATCTCTCATTGTATCTCTTTCCAGGTAAGTTCCAACATGTGTCTCATTGGTGGCATAATTAGGGTTTGAATTGGTAGGAGTGAAAGATTTGATTTATGGCGGATGCTAAAAACCCTAAGATAGGACTAGGTTTAGGCTAACTCTAATAACAAATGATACGAGAGTTAACTCAAAATAACAGCGAGAAGCCAGCTTTTATTGCTGAAACAAATAATGATCGCAATCAGACACTTTGGAATTGAGGAAAACAACAAAGACATTCACACAAACCCTCGATGGGGCGGACCGTTGGTGTAAGTTGCGGTTGGTGGCCGAAATAGGGGTAAGAGGGGAAGTTTTAGGGGTGTGGCCATGGAAAAAGGGGATTTTCGGTTGTGGGTCAGTCTGGTCAGCTCTAGGTAGGGTGTAGGGGACCGGCTGAGAGTAGTCGGCTGCAGGTAGGGGGTGTTGTGGGCTGCTTATAAGTAGGAGGATGAGTGTTGTAGCGGTAGGGAGGAGTCAGCTGAAAGTAGGAGGGGTTTGGGGTAGATTACAAGGAAGAGGATGAGTGCAGTAGCGATAGGGAGAAGCCGACTGCAAGTAGGAGAAGGGGAAAGGGGGAAAGGGGGAAAGGGGAGAGAATAAGAGGAGATAACCATCACCTTGGAGCAGGATACAGTCAGAGCATCATTTGTCCTCAGATACAACTCTAGCAAGAGAGAAAGACTCCAATGATAGAAGAACTGAAGCAAAAAACTGACTCCAACCCAAAAAACAGCATATATATAATATAGATAACTAAGGGGGAGTCCCTCCTCTTCGGCAGCAACCCTAACCCAATAGAAAGGGTCGGTCGGTCCTTGAACCTGCTCTGTTGAACCAGTTTAGCACAGGGATGAGCCCCGCATCAATTACATGTTACACTCAAGCTCCATGTGTACCCATAAAACCAAATTAATCATCTATATAGCCATGTGTGTGCCCCTAAGACCTAGGTTTTTTCATGTAATAATCCTAACAAATGATTAATCCAATGTGGCTAAATCATTATTTTATTGGCATCATAACTGAGTGTCATTAATTATTCAAGATCCTCCCAAACCATAAACCTCCCAAAATTTCTCTCCCAGTAAGCTTTTAAACTCCACGTCATGTAAGGAAAAAGGCAGAGATTAAACCAAAAATTTTAACTTACGCATTTAACGAGAATTTGATGATGCTTTGAAACAGAATTTAGTAAATTGCATAACTGCTTAGCAGTAAAGCTTAACTTTATTTTAAAGCTTCACAAACAATTTGGCATAATATGATAACTTCTCTTATCAAAATAATATGCCGAAGAATTTTTTTTCTTGAAATATCAAAAAACATGTTTTTATATTTATTTTAAATTACTCAGCTAACGATTTTGCTGATAAATATTAGCTTATCGTCAGAAAGAGATGAAACTATAACCTAAGAGTTTCTCTAAAAACAATTACATTCCAATAGATAAGGAAAAGGACAAATAAAGTAATCAACCAATTCATTCTATATTATTTGCCCCATCACAATTTTATCTGAAGCTAAGAAAGTGCCAGGAAAGGAACCAAAAGGTAAAGTGAACCAAGCATTTAAGACTATTGATGCCAACTCCTCTTCAAGCCGATGAACAACATTTTTCTATCCAAGGCATACTCTCTAGTGTCAACCAGACTAACGAAGTTTAGCAGTATCTAATGCCAAATGATGAACTATAAATATCTAGATGTTATTAGGAAACGCAGATTGGCAAATTCAACTTTAAAAAAATGTAGAAGTTAGTGGCTATCACATTGTTTATCATTAAAAAATTAAGGAAAAAAAAACTTTGATGAATTTACTGGAACACTCAATTTCATGATCAGATAGTAATGTCAGATGATATTTGTAACCTGAACAGAAGTAAAAAAGTGATTAATTAGCAATATCCTCCCTCCTCCCCACCACTCCAGAAAATGCCATGCATATGCACACATTCAATACACATATATAAATCATACACATACGCATTAACACTATAGCAAGAAATGTTCTAATATAAACTAGCTGAGATATGATATTGATAGGTGATGGGGACAATATGTCAGTACTATATTCATAACTAGTACAGCTATAAATTGTTGGAAGTTAAATGCCATATACTTAGAACTACAGTAAGAACCTTGTCTTTAGTCAAAGTAATTGTTAGGTTCTTCTGAAATGGAATGCACTGCTCCAAATTGGGAAGATACTGTGCGCCATCAAAAGTTCCATTAGCGATAAAATTTGACACTGCAACAAAAAACATAGGCTTATTCCTGCACATGACTAAGTGATTGACCAGATGTGAAGATTATTTGTGTGATTGAGAATGACAATACCAACATGTTTTGTTTTCAAATTAGCTCTTTTTCCTTTGCATCTTTTGATCATATTAATGCATTTTACCGAACCAAATAATATAGACTTCAGCATAGAAAAATAGAATGCAACAGCTAGACAAACTAAATGATAACCAAGTGTTCCCTAGAAAACTAATATCAGCAGGCAGCCCTCAAAGGTTAAATGAAATAACACCATGTATCAGTTAAAGTTTGTACCATGACAAACATTACAACACAACAGCATAGAAACAAATGATAAATAAATCGATAATACAATCTTTTACTGATTCAATATCAAAGCACATACAAGAAAACACAGTGCATACATTTATAGGCACTTTTTTTGCAGGAATAACCTCAAATCTTTTCAAAGGAAGTTACCAATGAGACTGAAAGCATTAAACTTCGGAAAGTAATTAAATACAGCTGAAGAGCTCGTTTTCTTTAGATTTGGATGAAATCAAAGCAGAAATATTTGTGCATAACAACCAAGTCTTACATAAAGAATCCAAGTAAGCATCAGAAACATCCGGAAGAGGCAGACGGCCTTGATTGAAACATAACACTGGAAGCATGCTCTTTGGAATCTTCTTAACTTGTTCCTTATCCTGACAAAGCAAGAAATAATCATTGCAGCCCTGGTTAGGCAATTGGGTTATGTGCCAATAGGAAGCAAAACCGATACCGGAATTAACCCAAATCACAAAGAAATGCAAATATTAGTGCTGAAAGTCAAATAGATTACAACGACGACTCTTCAAAACAAGCAAATAAAGGACAACAAACACAAACAGCACCCTGGGTGGAGGACGACGTGGCTAGATAGCTGGCGGACAGAAGATTAGGGGGTAGTTGGAGGTTGCGATTGCTGGAATGGTGGGATGGTATCAATGGAAAACGTGTTGAGGGTGTGGCAGCAAGGCGTCTAGCAGGATGGTGGGAGAGCTGGTGGCGACAAGCAGGGAGGTAGGAAAGGAATTTCAGCAGCAAGTTGGTGGGGTTGTATGGGCAGCGGCAAGGGCAAGAGGGAGGATTGTAGGTCTGTTTGGGGTAGCTGTGAAGCTGTTGTTCAAAAAACTGCGATGACTATTATAATATTTTCTTTTTTTTGAAAAGATCATACCGCAGCTTTCTAGCAGCCACCGCAGGTAGCAAGGTCTAGTGAGAAAACACAGCATTTAACTATTACTTTTTGAGAACTCGGGCAAAACAGAAAAACTGCGGTAGGCACTATAATGCCACCACACCGCCGTCGCGAACGCACCCTAAGGCTGGTGGCAGGAAAAATAGGAAAAAGGCATGATATGGGTGGAAGGTTTGGTGGCTACAGAAGACAGCAGAACTGTTATCTTTGGGGTGAACTACAGCAAGTACGGCGATGGTAAAGGCGACGGGAGGTCGGGGATAATTACCACCGAGTAGAGAGATACAACCGGAGTACCACTTGTCCTCAGATATAGCCCTAGAAAGAAAAACAAGGGGCTTTGGCGGTTGCCAATATAGCAATCTCAGCAAAAACTAAACTCTAACATAGGAAACAACCTATTTATAATAGTAAGATAGCTAGCAGGGGTTCCCTTGGGTGGCGGCAACTCCCAGCCCTAATTGGGATGGGCAGTTCAGCCTGCCTGCTGAACCGGTTTTCCCTTGCTAAACCATTGAGCAACTTTAGCCCTAACAGCTTCATGTCAGTTACTCGAGGTTGGGGGAGCTTCTGGTTCTTCTTCTGCATCCTAACAGCACTTGAATCCCACTTTCTAGCTGCTCATTTTTATGAGCAGCGTGACCTTCATGACTCTTTCTATTTATTGCATGTAGATGATGATAGGTAACTCTCCTCTATTCGTGAGGATGATAGGTCTTTTTTTTGTACATCATAGGTGCAAAAATGCATAGTTTTTTGTACTTTCTTTAAGATTTTAAAGTGAATTGCAATATTCAAGGATCCCACTGTCGTCTATATTATCTCCCAAAGCAATCCAAAGTCGGCATAACCTGATCTGAAGTTGTGGTTACACGAACCTCCCTGAACGGTGGTGAACAAGGTGGTAAGATATTGATTGTGTTGCTCTGCAACGCTCTCTGTCATGACTATCCCTTGTCTAGAATCATCTTCTCAGTCCTATCATTCTCATCATCGCTAAAACTGTTCTCATTGATGCTTCTCTTCTGACAAGGGTACCTGTGATCTCGTATTCCACAAAAGGTAGGACTATATGCTTCCCCTCTTTGGTTAAGAAATAGGTGTTTTTCAACCCATCATGCTGAGTCCTACGGTTGAATTGCCATGATATCCCAAACAAAAGGTGGCAGGCATCCATAGGTATCACGTCGCACCACACCTAATTCTGCAGCTAGCTTCCAATTGAAAACCACATTTCTACTAATTGTTTGCTACTTTGTGCAGTGAAGGACAAACTCAAAATGTGGGGATTTACTCTCCCCACCTTTTCTAGCTTCGAGGAAGTCATTGGCGTGATGTGCAATGTTACTTCAACAGAAATTTTGCTCGAATATACTGCAAAGCTATCTACCTCTGTTGGAGAGCAAGAAATGCCAAGAAGCACAACAAGACCCACAGTACGCCTACCACTATTGCTTTCAAGTTATTGGAGGCCGAGACCGATCCTCGGACTCACTTTTTCTCAGAGTACTGGGAAGCCAATCAGCTGCATAGGCTGCATGCTCGTGATTTATGGCATCCCCCCTCCAGGTTGGATTAAAGTGAACACTGATGGAGCTCTCCTCCCCTCTAACCGGGCTGTTATTGGGATCATTATTAGAGACGAGATGGGACAGCTTGTTGTGGCCAAAGGTAGCAATTTTACTTATTGGGACAGTACACAAGTGGAAATCGCGGCGGTGCTTGCCCTCTATTCTCTCATTGATGAGTGGATGAGTGGATGTTGAGGTATCATAATTGAAGGGACAATTACAATGTAATGGAGTACTTCAAACATGCTATGGAGAAGAAGATGTGGCAATACAACTATCCTGACAATCAAAATATTGGTTTTTTGCTTAGATTCAAGCAAGTGTTGTTCAAACACGCCAATAGAAACAACAATATAACAGCCCACACTTGTGCAAAGATAGCTTTTGATGGTGACTTTACCATATACCATGTAAATGCCCATGGACCCTCATTTTTTAGTATGATAAGAGGATTGTGCGCATACTGTTATGCCCCGGGGGCATAGTTTTGCCTTGTTTTATGGTTCCCACTTTGGGAACATTTTTTTATGTTATTCATAATTTTTTACTTTTATAAATGCAAATGCACATCTTTCAAAAAAAAACCACTAAGCACATCTCGTCAATGCTGACATTGTTCTTTCTCTTAAGTAACGTCAAAGAATACAATTGTGAGTGACTCTGAGTCACGAGGCCAAATTTCTCCATCATCTACGTAGACGCCACGTTCCTGCTGATCCTCCATCAATGATGAGACTGGATACATTCTCATTCACAGTGCGATACACGTAAAATATATTGTAGCGAAGCAACTGCAGATCCCTTGTATCCTCGATCTGTAGAACCTGTCGAACCACGAGCATCTTGCCCACATCCAACGAAAAATGATGCACCTTACTCTATTCTTCAACTATCTCCTCGTCGCTAACCTCCTCGACCGTGCTCTGCTTGGTAAAAGACACGGATCAACTCATCGAGCAACTGGAGGCTATGTGCCCAATTCTATGGCATCTAAAGTATTTTCGAGCAAGAGCTATAGTAGGCATATTACTTTTCTCAAGCTTCTTATCACTCGGGGTGGCTCTATCCTTATCCGAACAAGTTTTCTAAACTCCCTGAGGCATGCTCCTGCTAGTATCTCCAACTGCAAGTGGTTGTCAGACGGGTGGTGGTTGTCTACTATGCTTCTGTTGTCTCTCCACCTTCAAGGCTAAGATATGGGCATCTCAAAGTAACCAATAAAGTTGCAGATGCACCATGTTGCTGATAGCGGGCTTCAAGCCCCCCATACAACAAGCTATGATGTGTTCCTCTGTCTTGACCAACTCACACTTTATCTGCAACTGGTCAAACTGTGTCTTGAACTCCACTGATAGATCTCTCTGTTGCAGGCAGTAGAGTCTCAGAAACATATCCTGATCGTAGTAAAGCGGTGGGTATTTTCTCTGCAATGCCTTCTTCATCTTCTCCCACTTCGTAATCATGTTATTGCCTTCTCTCTTCCTTTGTCTTTGCAATTTTCATATCACAAGAAGGCGCTCTTTCTCAATTTGATAGTTGCAAGTTTCACCCTTTTATCTTTTAGACCTCTTTGTGCTCAAAGATCCTCTCGACTGATTACAGTCATTCAATAAAGCCATCTAGATTCATACCTCCGTCGATCTCTAGTAGATTCACTTTTATTCTGAAGTCTCCATGTCCTCTATATGGGGCCTCCTCACTCGGCCTCCTCTGATACTGGATTCTATAGCATCGTGGTCTCTCTTCTTCATCACTGAAATCCTCTCTATAGAAGGGAATGAAATTCTCGCCTCTTTCGCCCCTTCGACTTTCTCTGTCTCGATAGAGGAAAATTTCCCTCAGGGTTTCATCCTCCATGTTTCTAAGCCTTCGTTGAAATCAGCGGATCTCTCATTGGATCGCTTCCCAAGTAGGATTGGACAAGTATCTCTTTGGTGGCATGGCTAGAATTTCGGGTTGTGAAGTGAAAGAGAATATACAAGACTAATTGAAGGTGTAGGAAAATTAATTTGAGGTTGCTAGTTTTGAAAATTAGCAAGGGAAAGTTAATATTAGGTCATAATTTGTATATGTTTTGCGAGTAGAAAAATAATTTTTGGGTGGAGATGGCTTAGATAGGGGGTGGATGTTAGGAAACTCTAGGATAAAACTAAGGTTAGGTTATCTCTGATACTAAATGATACCGGAATTAACTCAAACCACAAAGAAATATAAATATTATTGCTGAAATTCAAATGGGTTACAACGACGACTCTTCAAAACAAGGAAATAAACGACAACAAACACAAACAGCACCCTATGTCGAGGACGACGGGGCTAGATGGCAGCTGGACAGCAAATAAGGGGGTAGTTCGAGGTTGCAGTTGCTAGAATGGTGGGATGGCATCAAGAAGACGTGTTGAGGGGGTGGCAGCAACTGGTCTGGGTGGGGGTGTGGTTTGAGGGGGTGAGTTGGATGGTGGGATAGCTGGTGGCGGCAAGCAGGGAGATAGGAAAGGAGTTTCATCAGCATGTTGGTGGGCCCGGCGCAGCGGCAAGAGCAAGTGGGAGGATCAAGGCTAGCGAAAGAAAATTAGAAAAAAGGCAGCTTGCAGGTTGGAAGGTTTGGGGGCTACAGTAGACAGCATAATTGTTGTTTTTGGGGTGAACTGCAGCAAATAAGGCAATGGTGAGGGGGAGGCTGCGAGTGAGGGGTAGGTCGGGGATAATCACTGTCTCAGAGAAAGATACAACCAGAGCACTACTCGTCCTCGGATACAGTCCTAAACGGGAAAAAGGGGCGTTGGTAGCTATCCAAACAAAAATCTCAGCAAAAACAAAACTCTAACACAACAAACAACCAATTTATAATAAAAAGATCCCTGTTAAACCGGCAACCCCTCGTTGAACCATGGGCCGGTTCAGCCCTAGTAGCCCCACATCAAAAACATTCACATAAAACAATGAGACACCTTCATAAACACTTATTCATGAAACTTAATTTAAAAAAAATAGCATAATGACATTGTTTTAAAATGATAATACAAGGGTGGTTAAAAGAAAATTGAAATGATGGAAAAACTAATATAGAGGAAGAATGGTGCAACTTACCAGACTAACAAATAAAAAGTTCCGAATGCATCCTCATTAACTAATTAGTAATCATATAATAAAAGGAGAACATAAAAAATGGTCCAAGCTCTTTAGATAGTTTCCATGAGTTCACTTTTCAGCCCCACTCCATTCCTTCTATAGCCACTTCCGTAGCTTCTAAAAAACCAAATAATCATTTATACAGGCAATTGCTAACATTCTTCTAAAAGGTAGAATGTTTTGACTTAAGAAGAACTGGATACTATAATTGGATCAACTGGTTAAACATATAAACGAAATACTGCCACAGAAGATAAGAGATGTAAATTTCTAATTACAATAAGGTTGTTTCTATCAGCTAATAATAAATCAGAGTATAAACAATTCCTAGCTATTTAAAGCAGCGTAAAAATAAATCGAACATAATAAACACGTATATAAAAATATATTTAACGTGGAATACATCAACATACTTACAATTTGAACAGTAGTTGTGAAGATCATTGTTATGGAAGAGAACCACAGTGGCACGTCAACTGCAGCAAGACAGCATTAAAACCAATAAAATCCAGCTATAAGAAAAAAGGGAAATATATAAATATATATGCATAGCACACAAGTCTTATCTATTTACAAATCTAACTCATAAACTTTGATATTTACATTTATAACACTTTAGAATTTAAAAAATATGCATGAAAAGGGGAAATTCACTTTTAAAAAGCTAGTGATATTGGTATTTTTGATGTGATGCTAAAACTTTTGGTTTTAGATATCTAAATATGTAAGAACTGAGTGGCATGTATGTATACGCCCCAAAAAAATTGCTGACAGAAATTCTGAGGCTAGAAAAAATGGCTTTCATGATATGATCCTCAAACAAAACCTTGCACACATACCAACACTACTTCGCATGCTACGTTTCGTTCACTCTTCTTTCTTTTGTCAAAGAAATCTACAAACTTATAAATTCATTGTTAAAAAAAATAGAGACAACAGAACTGCACAGTACTAGCTTGAGGATTTCGAACCAAAAGACAAAACCTTAAAATTGAATTAACCTCTTTATCAAAATACAAAATATAACGAGATGGTACAAAATTAAATTCAAGTCAAACTGAGTATAAGACAATACACAGAAGAATAGAATAGATCATAAAAGACTGAACAATACTGAAGAAAGGCAAGGCACATCAAATAGCCTTAATAAGTGTCCAACAACAACAACAACAACAAAATTTTTATCCCACTGAGTGGGGTTGGCTACATGAATCCTTTTCTCCATTGCGTCCTATTTTGTGTCATATTTTCATTTAATTCTAATAAATTAAAATCATTTTTATACAATATGCCCAAGTCGAATCTAAAATATCTACTCCTCTAATCGGGTCATCTGATAGTCGACGTTTAATGTGAACACACTATCTAAGACGACTTTTTCTAATCTTATCCGTCACTGGAGCCGCACCAACCCTTTCACGGATATATTCATTTCGCATTTTGTCTCTAAGTGCAAAGCCACTCATCCACCTAATCATTTAAATTTTTCCATTCAGCCTAACTGGTACTTTTCTATCACACAATAGACCAGAAGCATTCCTCCACTTCCACCAATCAACTTGAATTCTACTAATAACATCCCCATCAAAATCCTCATCACTATGAACAATAGACCTGAGATATCTAAAGCGTTCACACCTTTTAATAATTTTATCACCCATAGTTACATTTCTGTCACTAGTGCTACTACTACTAAAATTACATTCCATGTATTCAGTTTTAGCTCTACTCAAACGAAGGCCTTTAAACTCCAAGGTAGACCTTCATAATTCAAGTTTTTCCTGAGGTTTTCCTCTTGCCTTATCCACGAGAAGGATCTCATCAGCAAAAGGCATACACCAAGGTACATCCTCCTGTAAATGTCCGATAAGACCATCCATAACTAAAGGAAAAAGATATAGGCTTAAAGTCGATCACTGATGTAAATCAACAGAAATAGGAAAATATTTGGTCAATCCTCCTTCTGTTCGAACACAAGTAACAGCTCTTGTATACACAACTTTAATGACTTGAATATAAGTCATATAAACACTTTTCTTCTCAAGAACTCTCCAAAGGATATCTCTAGGAACCTTATCATAAGCTATTTCTAAATCAATAAAAATCAATTGTAGATCCTCCTTATTATCTCTGAACTTCTCCATCAAACCACTCAATAAATGTATAGCTTTCATGGTAGACTTGCACGACATAAATCCAAATTGATTATGAGAAATCTTTGTAATACGTCTTAACCTATGTTCAATTACACTCTCTCAAAATTTTAAAATATGACACAACAATTTAATTCCTCTATAATTTGCACACACTTGTGCATCCCTTTTATTCTTACAAATGTGGACCAAAATACTCCTCCACTTCTCAGACATCTTCTTAGTTTTTAAAATAATATTAAATAGTTTAGTAAGCCAACAAACTCTCAAATCTTCTAAACATTTTCACACTTAAATTGAGATATCATCAGATCCTACAGACTTTCCACCCTTGGTTTTCTTTAAACCTTCCTCAACTTCTTTTTAACTAATGTGATGGTAAAAATGAAAAAATTTATTATTATTAACGATATTAAGATCACTAAGGTCGATCGTATTTTCTGAAACTTCATTAACAAGTTTATCAAAATAACTTACCCATCTATTTTGAATATCATTTTCTAAAAAATATCATTTTTTATTTTCATCTTTACTAAACTTTACTTGAGTTAAATCTTTACTATTCTTTTCTCTTTGTTTAGCTAGTTTATATATATATTTTTCACCTGCCTTAGTATCTAATATAAAATAAAGATCACTAAAAACAGAATTTTTAGCCTTACATATTGTTCTCTTAGACTCTCTATAGGTTGTTTGATATTTTTCTCAGTTCTCTAAGCTTTTACATTTAAACCAACTTTTATAAAATAACTTCTTATATTTTATCTTTTCTTGCACATTATTATTCCACCACCAACTATATTTATTTATAGAAATATTTTCTTTTGATTCTCCAAGTACAGCTTTTGTCACTTATTTAATAGTATTTGTTATTTTATCCCACATAGAATTTGCTTCTTCAAGAACATCCCAAATTTTAAATTCTTGAATTTTACTCGTAAAATAATTATATTTGTGTCTTTTAGATACCTCATCTAATTTTACGACGATAATTCCTAGTATTCTTTATTTTACAACTCTTCATCTTAAAATCTAGAACTAATAATCGATGTTGAGTACGCAAATTCTCACTTAGAATGATCTTACAATTTTTACATTTTCGACGATCTTTTCTTCTAATAAGAAAATAATAAATTTGTGTTTTATTAGAGTCATTCTTACAAGTAATAATATGATCCTCTTATTTCTTAAATAAAGTATTAGCAATAAAAAGATCATACGCTAAAGCAAAATATAATATAGCTCTACCTTATTTATTAATCACTCCAAAACTGTAACCATCATGAATATTTCTAAAATCTTCTATCATTCTACCGACATGTTCATTTAAATCTCTTTCGATAAAAATTTTTTCTTCAAGAGTTATCATTTGTATTAAATCTTCTAAGTCATTTTAGAATTTATCTTTCTAACCTATATCTAAACCTACTTGAGGAGAATAAGCACTTATAATAATAAAAATCTTATTATCAACAATAATCTTAAGGGCTATAATTCTATTTCCAACTCTATTAATTTTAACAACATTATCTTTCAAACTCTTATCTATAATTACACCTACACTATTTCTAGTGTGAATCATACCTGAATACCAAAGGTCAAACCTAGGTTTATGATCTCCTTAGCTTTTTTCAAACCTATTTAGTTTCTTGAACACATAAGATATTTATCTTTCAATCATAATATCAACTAATTTCATTAATTTACCAGTGAGAACCTATATTCTAATATCATATCCTAATATTAGTTTTATGGACTAACTTCTTGACCCGCATCTATCTGTAATGTGGGAACCCTTACTTATTTGGCATTACACCTGGGCGCGGTTTAGCGGCCTTTGCACACTTTTCACTGTATTCAGATCATATAGTGTGTCGCTTCCAGGGATGCCCTAGCACTTACACAATGAACAAAAGGATTCATGTCACGATTTTTCGACAAGCTTTACGCTCGCTATCGACTACCTAACACAACTCTCTACTTTTCACATCTGGGTTTGGGACCAGCAGTGGCAGTGTTAAAAAAAAGGTATAAATAGGAACAAAAGGTGCACAATCCCGACGAATTACTTCGGAATTGGATTTTATTCAAAAATCATATGTAAGAACTCTAACATTTCGTGACTAATTGGTAAATGAACTTTGATTCTCTTCTCTATCAACCAATAATGTTGAGGTCTTTTACATGGTTAAAAATGAATTGTTTGAAGTCCAAAAAGAGCATAGCATGGTACACTTTCTACCACAACATTAGTACCAAAATTACTAAAAATGTAGAAAAATAAGAAAAAAATGAATAATTAGGAATTTATCCGAAGTAGAACACTCGTATGGATAAAATTCTTTGAACCATTAACTGGAAAGACGGGTCCCCTTTTTTATCCACTATCGAATCGAAAACCTATTTATTGTATTTGTATAAAAAAGATAATCTTTTAGAAGGAAAAAAATCAAAATCTCATTTTATTCTAATAATAATGAAATTCATAATTTTGTTCAATTCTCTTTCTATTCTATCAGAATTTTGATTCGATTGATGGAATTTATTATGATTAAGATCGATGAGATTGATCTTCCAATATTTCTTCTTAGAACGTATTGATTTGACCCCATAAGTGGGACCAATACCCAATAGCATGTTGCCACCAGAAGCAGAACACCATATTTCTTCCAGAGAATCTCCTAATTGTTCCAGAACAATTAGAAATGTATGAAGTAAATTCTAATTCACAGTATAGATTGTCTAGATAACCTACTGAACTAAGCCACTTGTCACTCAACCCTCGTCACTCGGCCCTTTCTAGTCGGCCCAAGAGAAATATGACCAGACGAAATGCACAGAATATAGATATTAAATATATTATCTCTGATACATTATCCTCTGAATGTAATTATTATTTATGTATATTTTAGAATAAAAATTCTATAAAAATGGAGAATAGTGAATGTAAAAGAAGACTTTATTCCTCCACCGAGGGTAGCTATTAGAAGAAAATATAACACACACACTCACTCTCATTTTACGCTTTATTCTTAGGTGTGACACGGACAAATCTTAGTTCAAACAAGAAGAAGAGCCACAAAAGGAGAAGAAATGAGTCATAAAGAAGTAACGAGCAAAATACAATGCGTCAGAAAACTCACCGAGAAAAATAGTCGAACCCATCCACTCGGCCACCTGCGCTCAGCTTCCTGCATTCAGCTAGAAAAATAGCGCTCTTAATAACATTCTAACAAAAGAAAAAATAATTTAGGAAAACAGTCTTGTCCAAGGAAAGATAACTCATGAATGAGTAGAGTCAAGCAGCAATAAAAACCTCTTAACAACAAGGAAAGCTCACATAATTCTTTCTTATATTTATTTCATTTCATTATTTTATGTTTTTTCAAATTCTTAAGTGAGTATATTACTTGTTACATAAAAAAGAGTTTGTCACTAACACTCGGAGAACTTGACCCTTATAAGCAAATTTTCTAAGAATAAAAGAAAATGGCCTAAACTTTTAGACTCTGCTCGACTCAATAGTTGAATGCTAGGGACAACTTTGAAGAAGTTCTTTCCAAAATATAACTCGGTAAAATAAAGAATGAAGTCATTTAATCTAGAGATGAATACCACAAGATCTCAACTTAGTTAAAGTTGACAAATTATGGTGACTACTTCTTGTAGGAGAGCTAAGGCCTCAGGCGAATGACAGTCTGAATTTAACAAAACGACTAGAAAATCTTTATAACCAAGTCATATTAGAAGGAGACAGCCAATCTAATAGCACGAAAAGAGGGAATCCTTTCGCTGGTAACACTCGGGGAACTCTCCCTATAAGATAATCGAGTTAATTATAACAAAGTTGATTTAGCAATCTATAAATACTACTCTCTAAATGTGAGCTAAAAATATCCCGAGAACAGAATCCTATAGGTGTAGCCAAAGTGCCCCAAGGATGATTCCCTATAGGAGAACTAAGAGCCCCCAGGCGGATGAATAGTCGACACAGGAGATACACCATTCGATTTTATTTAAATAATTTTGTAACTTTTATTTGGAGAGAATAACGAAACTAATAAATTCATTTTTTATACCAGAGAAACATGTGCTTGTCTTATAGAGATGGACAATGTTAGTTTAATATTCATCATTATCATATTCCTTTTGCAGTTACCTTTCAAAGAGATAAGAGAATTAGGGAATTAATATGTATGAAAGAAACTATCATTCATACTTTAAGGCACTGAGATTGTCAAAATAAATTGTTGAACTCAACTGCTCGTCACTCAGCTCTCGCCACTCAGCCCTCTCTATTTGGTTCCTTTTGAGTCGACTCTCTTCAGTCGGCTCAAGAGAAATATGACCAAACAAAGCGCATAGAATATACATATAAAATATGTTATCTCTGCACATTATCCTTTGAATGTAATTATTATTTATATATATTTTTTATAATAAAATACCTCTATATAAAAAGAGGAGTGAATGTAAAAGGGGACTCTTTTCTCCGTCACAAGGTGATAGCTATTAGGAGAGAATATAACACTTTCTCCACTCACTCACGGACAAATTTGGTTCAACGGTAAGAGACCTATAAACAAACGGTTCCAATTCAACGAACTGGAATAAAAGGGGTTTATAGGGCCATCTCCAACTTTCTCTTTTCTCTACATATAAAGTTTTGAAAGATTATTTGGCAGCTTCATAGGTAACTAAACACCTTTTCTATCCATAAATTAACATTACAAATTCAAGTTTAAATTGCTTGAAGATTTAATAAACTAATTGTATTTTTAGTATGAAATTACATCACTGATAGTGCTTACTCCTTCAAAAGAATCAATGTCAGAAAAGCATAAAGCATAATAGTTTATGAGATAGGATAAGCATTTCATTTCAAGAACGCCTCATCCATAATCTTTTTGACAGAAGCAACCATTGCTGATGAAGCATAAGCTTTAGTTCCAAAACAATTACAGAAAACATAGGATAATAATGACAAAAGGTTGAAGATGCAATATTCTTACGAGTTGTGTTTGTTATTGACAGTTGACTGACGAAACTAAATTTAGCAGCAGTTCAAACCATTTACTTTGTAGTATGATTTCACTTTAATCCCGAACCAACAACACAAAAAACTAGAAAACCCTCAATCAGTACAACGTCTCTAAACCTCAAGCCAAGTAAACGATTTCAAAGCCATAGAATAAGAATCAAATATGCATATATTTCTCTCAAATAAACTTCTTAAACCTGTTAAAACAGTGGAAGAAGAAACTGAAGCGTTGCATGGTATGCAGATATAACCACAATTCAAGGCAAACATTACCAAAGTGTTTATTAGGAACCTAAATCCTTTTAAGGGGGTGTTTGGTAGCTCCCTGTTAATAGGATTTATGGTCCCAATTTACTAAATCCATGCAAACACAAAAAAAAAGAAAACACAAGTTTCATGGATTTATGAAATTTCGGATTTAAGGTTCAATTTTACTAAATCCTACTAAATATCGTTTTTGCCCAATTTTTTAGAAGTAGTCTGATTAGTTAAATCCAATGGGAGCTAGAAATAGTCCGATATTGCTATCGCTTCTTCTTCTCCCGCGAGCTCCACTCACATGCCGCTTATCCATGCAGACCTAAAGTCTAAACTAATAACTACAGACTATCTCCTGGGAAAAAGATACACCATAAGCAGAAATTCCCATTCGAGCTACATATCTCTCCAGTCGCCAATCTATCAGAAACTGATTCCAGCGACAAGCACCTGTAAACCTCCCCCCCCAGCAAAACCTTTCCACAAAAAACTTAAGAAAGAAAAAGAAACTTACTCTTAGAAAAACAAAGGGGCAGCACAAAGATGAAGAAGTAGAAAACAGCAACGATGACCGAAGGCAATAGGAAAGTCTCAGCACTTACCTCTCAAGTAAGTCCAATCATAAGGCCGCAGCCATATGTTCGGTCGGCTAAAGCTCCAAATTGTGGAGGACTCCATTTGCCCCTGCACTCGCCCCACCGCCATCATCCCCATGAAAAGCCATAGAAGCCAAAAATGGCGGAGTGGATCGGAAGCACCCATGAATCAGATTAAACGAGAATATTCCTTGCTAGAAACTTTATGCGATATCTGAAAACTCTTTTCCTTTCCCCTTGAATTGCCTTCGGTTCTTTGGAAGGAAGAGGGTGATGGGAGATTATTTCAGAGCGGAGGAGGAGAGTTTTACTCGAAGCTCCGGCGACGGCTGCGCGAGGAATGGAAGTCGGGTGGCGATAGGGGACCAGACGGACCGTTGAATCTTCGGACTTGCATCGAATCCATGTGTTCGTTTCCCCTTTTTTATTATTTTGGGGACATTGTTATATAAATACCACTCAAATTTTATCTATTTACATGTCCAACAGCAAGATGTAATTTTCACATTTATATCACACAACTTTCATTTCATACGAAAAAAGTTTATCAATTTTGATACTAGAAAATTCACGGCGGTAGAGTAAATGATTATCGCTTTAGTATTATATGAGAATTCAGCACATACATTGATAAAAAAGAAATAAATTATGGCAACTTTAAATATTTTTAGGTGGAAAACCCCTAAAGAAAAAAATCACGGGAGTCTGACCCAATTGTGAAAATTCAATATTAATTGATGATTACATAAATCTCTTGTCCCACTAACGGGAAAAGGTAATTATATTCCAGATTACAGTATCGATTGACAGCGTCTAGTTAATGGCGAGTGATGATGGTGATTAGCGGTGGTCGACAACGATAAGCAATGGTCAACAAAAGACTGCGGTAGTCGAGAGCGGTCGACGGTGGTCAACGGTGGTCAGCGGTGTGCTGAACTGCGGCTTCTCCTCGAGACTTCAAGCTCTCTCTCTAAGCTTCCTCCCCTCATGTGAGGAATGAAGGTTTATTTATAGAGTTTTGGGAGCAATCAATGCATGAATATGAACCATTTTGATCGGACGGTCCAGAAAACTTTTCTCGATTAGACGACGTTTAAGGGGCATTTTGTACATCTTAATGATATCGAATTTGAGTGATCTTAGGCTCATTGGATTCGTCTTGTCGAGACGTTCGATTCAACTATGAACTTGTTAAATTTGACATCTGTCTGACCTTCCAAATGTGTACAGGAATCTTCCAAAAGCGATGACATGACTCGATCCGGGCCTCATTTGACTCAGATTGAACTAACTTTGATGTCATTATGTTCATCTCATTGAGTCGGTCAGTTTGACTATAAGTTTGCTGAAATCAGAGCTCTAAATGACTTTTTATGAATATTTAAATATTTCTTATTTAAAATATTACCTCGAGATTAGTCTCGGATGATCAAATTTTTTTGGTGGAGTATCAAATTTAATCTTTAAAAAAAATAATCCTTTTCAGGCATATGTAAGAAAGTATGAATGTAACAATTTTAGGTGGTAAATATATAAATATGTAAGAAACAATATATATGAAAAAAAAAATTTTCCCTTACACAAATCTTAAAAAAGAGCAAATATTATATTTGACGACTGCACATCCGAACGATGATCCAGATATATCTTTGTGCAATACGTTATTACGTGGCTACATCCAAACCATCATACTTAATATTTTTTTCCATTAAATAGGATAATTTGCATACATATCACCGAATTCCTATATATTTACATATCTTACGCTTAAATTTTTATTTTTGATATTTATATCACTTAAATTGTTTATATCACATTAAAAATATATCTTATATATATATATACAAAGAAAGAAGAGGAGGTGTACACATAATACATATAAAAATTGAGTGGCATGTATTTAATTATTTATAAATAATAAATAAAAAAAAAGCCTTTAGCATATGTAATTTAGATAAGGCGGCGTTCAAAGGGACGTCAAAGTCAGACTCCAATAATTAAAGAGGACACAGCACCACCGAAAATATTATTTTTATTATTATTATATATAAATTATATCATGGATCGATTCATATAGAATGAGTTTTTAATAATCCATTAATGCAATATTTTACATTTTTTTTTATTTATAGGGGCAACGGCAATTACATACAGACCACCCTAAACTTGCTATTTATGAATAGATCACTCTTTTTCAACTATTTTTTCAAATAATTTATCAAATATAAAAATTTATAATAAAATCATAGCTCATAATTTTCATTTTTTATCAATTTTTTAATAATTTGATCGTGACACATATAAAAATATCAATATTTTGAATGTTGTATATGTAATTAACCATTTTTCTCTTTATATATATATATATATATATATATATATATATATATATATATATATATATATATATATATATGTGTGTGTGTGTGTGTGTACACACATTTCACATTTTTTTAATAGCAATAGACTAAAAATATGAGGGTACGTTTGGGACAGTTACGAATTTATTAATAATAGGTGATAAGTTGATTAAAAATAATCTGTGATAAGTTAGTGTACGAGTAACTTATTACGAAATTTTCTTTTCAGAAAAGCTAGACATGAGCCAGAAAGTTGCTGCAGCATCTAGATATGTGCGGTGTGAAAAAGTTATTTTATAGCTTTTTGAAAACACATAGTATCGAAATGCGGTTTACGAAACAGTCGGATGTGTTTTGAAATCTTAGCATGCAAATAAGTTGCCCCAAACGGACCCATAATCTCTTATAATTTCTCTTATTTCTAAAATATTATGGGGGCATTACATTGCACACAAATCTTATCCTATTTAAAAATCTTATCGTAGCTTTTAGCCTTAATTACAGATGACTTTATCTTATGCGGTGTTTAGCTGCATCAAGGATTTACGTTAAATAGAATTTAGTATATCCGAATTTATCATATCCATTTAGACGGAGGGAAGCTTCAAAGCCACCGATCGTAAATCCACTTACAACTCAATTTAATAAATCCGGATTTATGTGTTGAAGAAGACGGAACTCTGGGAAAATAAAGCAGAACATGAGAAAAATCAGTTTAACTGAGTGTTGGATTTAAGATTCCGTTTTCGGTGTTTAGTTGGATTTAAAACTGAATTCGTTAAATCCGCCTATTAATAGGCTACCAAACACCACTTTAGAATGGATATAAATCATTTTGGTCTACATAAAAATTATAGAAGGAATCTCATTAATTATTTTATTTGAAACCATCATATAGTCATATAAATTGCCATTTAAATTGGTCTAACCCTGACCAATCATAAGTTGGACTTATTCTTGAGCTTGATCCTACTTGGTCCATATATACCTACTTATTTTTTAACGTTCTTATTCTTTTTCTCTCATTGACTTAGTCTGATATCCTCTTAACTGGAGCCTAAGATTGATCTATTGTCAATCTAGTGATTTCAAACTAAATAGTTTAAACACTTAGCCAAATTTATGGCATGAGAAATGTACCATAAAATAATAGGTGGATTAATCTCAATTGACCGTTGTATGTATTCAGACCCTAATTACTCATAACTTGGCCTAGCATAATCAATAAGTTGGTGAATATAGATAAATACCTTATGAATGTGTAAATCATTGTTATCTAACCTTTTAAATTTATTTTAATATATTAAAAATATTCTAATAAATTTAAATAAACCTTTCATTTAGTATGATTAGACTAGTCTACCCAACTAGACCTAAATGGTTACATTTGACCATTTTAGGCATATATGTGTTTGAGAATATATCTTATCGTTGGATAGAATGTGCAAACCATGCACAGAGTTTTAAAATTTCTCACTTGTGATCGAATACGATATCATAAATAGTATATCGCTTCGAGAAGCAAAAAAAAAAAATTATGTTATGATAGTTCTAATTATGAATTGTTTCACTACTCGAGGAATATACATACTAGAATTTTTTCCCTTGGCCTATAGATATAAGGCATGGTTTATGTTAATATGAGATTTGGCATACCTAAAGAGGCATGCCTCTTTTAGTTAATTACAACTTATAAGATGTTAATCTCTTATAAAATCTCTCAATTAAAATCATAAGTGGTGTTTTCGTAGATCTCAAAGGTTTAATTCAAGAATATCATTTGAAATTTAAAGGGGAATTGGCTCCAATTTTGAATGATTTTTGTCGGACGCCAACAAATGAAGAGTTCGGAGCACCTAATATAGGGAGACATAATAGTGCTCCGGACTATCATATAATTGGGCTTTACAATGTAATGATATTATTGCTAAAGTTGATCTTTTTTTTATTTAGAAGGTTATAACTTATATTCCAATGAAATATATCATAAATAAGCCTATGACATGACTTATCCTGTGTAGCCAATATGACTACCTTGGACTTTAAATTAAGGTAAGCTCTACCGATATTGGTAAGAACAAGAACATGGTCTAAAAAGATAAAAGTGAGACTTACGACCTTCACTCCTATTAAGGAGTGGAATTATTTAAATTATTTACATTTTGTGCATGAGTTTTATGTTTTCAATTAAATTTAACTTTATTTTAATCTTATATGGTGGATTTTTTTTTTTTTTATGGGTTCGGATATCCATGATAGATATTAAAAGATTTCTACCTAAAAGATCGGATGCATCACTTGAAGAATAATATACAGTGATTTTTGTCATACCTTATGGGTGTATGATGAAATTTATTTTATTATGAGGTCTGTTATTTCTACAAATGTAAACCCTCGTAATTAAAACTACAACAATACGACTGATTTGCATCTGAACTAGCGTCAAAAATAAGTTTGACGCTAAATTAGTATCTGATTTGTTTCCGTTTAGTGTCGTGCATGGTTTCAAGATTAAAAGTAGTGGCACAGACTAGTTGCGTCAAGCCGGCTAC
Organism: Papilionanthe hookeriana x Papilionanthe teres; assembly: GCA_022702705.1. Classification (NCBI taxonomy): domain Eukaryota; kingdom Viridiplantae; phylum Streptophyta; class Magnoliopsida; order Asparagales; family Orchidaceae; genus Papilionanthe; species Papilionanthe hookeriana x Papilionanthe teres. The sequence goes on from CM040438.1 coordinate 43,146,509, forward strand.
ACTAATTCGATGGAACAGTGTCGGAATAGCGTTGACACTGACCGATGCTAATCCAAATTATTAGAGTTTGCCAATGTCGAGGCTAAAGCCCTAAACTATCCCTTTCGGCAAATCGAAGCCACGATTCTCTATTTTCTTCTTCCCCCCTCGTGGTCCCGTTCCCTCTGGTGCTCCTTTGTGGTTTCCAACATTTTCGGCTCATTTCCGTCACTAACTTCTTCCAAGGTGAGAAACTCTTATCCACACCTCCAAGCTTCGATTTTAGATAAGTTTTAATGTTTTTTTTTTTTTTTGTTAGATTTTGGATGCATAGGTGTTAGATCCAAAAATACATAAGCATCACTCAATTTATTTATTTATTTTATTCACAATGCATAGAGATTAGATGTTTCTACTTAAGATTTGAGTGCTACATGCTTATATATAAAAGTTTAGGTGTGATGTAATTACATAACAAATTTGTGCTATGTATGTAAGTGCACCCAAATAATGTGAGTGTTATGTGCCAATATATAAAAGTTAGGCACGAGAATGTAAATACATAAGAATTTTGTGCTATGTATGTAAGTGCATCGAAAAAGTTTGAAGAGTTGAGTGTTATGTGCCCAAATATAAAAGTTTACGTGTGAGAACGTAGATACATAACAATCTCTATTTAATTATATTTGAATTTTGTGCTATGTGTGATGTGTCTAATTACATGTTTGTGTCTTTCATGTTAAGGATTTATGGTTTATGCTTTTGGCTTTAGGGGTGTTAGGATTTTATATTATTATTATTTCTAGGATTTAGGGATTGAGGGAGTTTGGGTCAGGACATTAGTATAGTGTTTAATTTTCAAGATTTAAGGATACTCTATTAATGTTTTTTAAAGGCTTATAAGATTAGGGTTTTGGGTTTAATTAATAAGGATTTAATGTTTTAGTGTCCATGGCTCTGAATTTTGCTTAACACATCATGTGACTATTATATAAAGACTTACGTTATATAGATTTTGGTTTAATGTTTAATATTCAAGTGTTTATAGAGCTTATAAATTTGGTCCACGAAAGACATAAGCCGATGTGTTCTTTTTCTTCTTGATTTCGTGTTAAGTGAAAAATATGACACTCAGTAGGACACAATGACATTGCAATAATCTATAGAACTACAACTATGATGCAGATGGATATCTGAAATATGAGATCATGAATGTATAATAGATTATATCTCAGAAGAAAACGACTTACTGACAAGTTTATGGCCGATGTTAAGGATTTTGTGCAGGCGGCATTGCAACTCTTCGTTTTCCTTTCATAATGCAGATTTCTATGCTCCTGTGCGAAGCAAAATAATCAATTGTACCTGACCCATGACAAAGTGAAGTTGGATATATATCGTAGGGGATATAAACCCGATTATTGGCATTGGACTTACATGATGAATTTGATGCAAATGTTCAGTGCGGTCAAGCTTGAGCCTCGTCAAGCTACACCCACCCCCCTAGCGGTTCACGATTTTGGCATGTATGAGAAAATTATTGCTGATGTAAGCATATCTTATTTGTTGGAAGTGTGTCTGATGATGATTAAGAACCAAACAGTGATGCACTTTTTTTTTTGAATTATTAAATGTTGCACAACATCCTTTGCGGGAAGATGCGTCTCACATACTTGCCCTGAGAATATTGAGTATCAAATATGATTTAAATATACCCAGAAAATACTTCAATCAAGTAGCAACATTATCAAATGAGACGAATCCTGCAGATAATTTAGTTCCAGAAGATTTGTATACAACTAAAAAGTTAGTGTCGAGATTATAACTACTATCTAAAAAGATAGATTACTGTGTTAACGGCTATATGTTATACTACAAGGAAGATTCACAGGTGACGAAATGTGGATTTTGCAGTGTTCATATGTTCAAATCAGGGGGGATAAAAAGTATAAATCTGAAAAATATTTCTTACAAACATCTCTTTTACTTTCCTCTCATTCCACGGCTTCAGCGGTATTTTGCTTCTATGTGCATAGCTCCTCACATGATATGACATAATATCATATCAATTGGTACTAATACAATGACCCATCCTTTAACTGGTGAAGCTTGAAAATATTTCGATCGTAGTTAGCTTGATTTTGTAGTGTGAACCACATAATGTTAGGCTTACCTTATGTGCATATGAGTTCACACCTTACAGCTAAAACATCCTATTCATGTTGATCGGTCATGATTACATTATATAATTTTCCCCTTGATATATGTGTGACTGTGTCGTTCTTATTTCTAACATTGATCATACCAGGTACACGTAGCCCAAATGGTAAAATTGATGCATACTTACAACTTCTTATAGAATAGCTATAGGTATTATGGAAATCAACGTGTTGACTTATGATATTGCAACACAATAAAATTTTCACCTTAGAGCTGCTCTTATGTGGATTTTTGGTGACTTTCCAGCTTATGGGATGTTATATGGTTGGAGCACAGCTGTGAAATTGGTCTGTCCCTACTGCATGGACATGTCTAAAGCATTCACTTTGAAGCATAAAAGAAAACTTCTTGATTCAATTGTCATCGAAGGTTCTTATCACGTAATCACTCATTTTGGAGGAGTAAAGATACATTTTTCGTAAATAGAGTTGAAAGAACAAGTCTACCCCCAAAGATAAGTGGAAGCGATATATTGTAGATAATTAGTGAAGTGTCAAAGATCTCCGAGAGACCGAAAATAGCATTAAGTTTTCTTCCGGATTTTAGGGTTACACATAACTAGATAAGTCAAAGCATTTTTTGGGATCTTCCATACTAGAGGATCGATCTGATTAGACGTAATCTGGATGTTATGCATATTAAGAAGATGTTTTTTTATAATTTATTTAATACTTTTCCATTATCAAAGACAACATCAAAGCAAGATTTGATCTGAGGAAGTGTTGCAAGATGAGAGGGTTAGAACTGCAAAAGACAGATGCAGGTAAAATAGTAAAGCTGAAAGCTACACACTGCCTCACATTGGAGTGGTTGTATCCTTTGAAGTTTCAGAGTGGTAATATAAGTCGATGTGTTGATATGAGGACAAGAAAAATATTTGGTATGCAGTGCCACTATTATCATATTTTCATGCAGTGCTTACTAACTACTGCATTCAATGCCCTGCAAAACTCGGTACTTGATCCATTGATCGAAATCAACACATTTTTCAGAGAGTTGTGCTCAGACACTTTTAATGTTGATTCTCTGAGAAGTCTTGACGCGATATTATGTTAATCCTACGCAAGCTCGAATGGTTATTTATTTCTGAATTTTTTGACTCAATGGATGTATTCCTTCGAGAGGTATATCTTTTATTTTAGAGTTAACTAATATCTTTTTTTTTTTCCTAAAATGAATCAACTGTGCAGATATCTGAATAAAATAAAGATTGTTAAGAATAAAGTACGTCCGAATGGATCGATAACTTAGACCTACTTATTACACGAGACAATTAATTTTTGTTCTTATTATTTCAATCAAGGGCAACACACGCATAAAACTATCACTCAGAAGCCTTCGCAACAAGAATTGTCCATATTTTATATATGATATGAACTGTTAGTTAGGCATGGTATCTGCTACCTCATCGATAGAGAGCTTCAAACAACAACGTTGTATGTTTGAATGAACTGTGATGAAACGCAACTATCCAAACAATAAGACTTAATTTAATAAAAAATTTTGTCAGATATTATCTGAAATGCTCAAAAAAATAACTCAGACATAAAATTTATAATGTTGTCCGTGTGTCATTTACCGATAGTTAGAATATATGATTGATTTACTTGTAAGCATCGAAGAATTTTCAAAATAGTTCAAATCACACGTACGTTAAAATAAAGATAATAAAAAGTGCGTAAATTTAACCCAATCCACATAAAGATAATAAAAAAAATTATTTTAAGTGGATATAATAAAAAAAGTTTCAATCATATTTAAAATAAGGGGTTTTTACATACACGGCACCCAAACAATGTATTTTTGCATATATGGCACCCAAACTTTGGTATTTATATTAGAAGCATCCCAAACTTCCAAATAACCATATATTTTGCACATCAAACAACCACTCTCGTCTCTTCTATGTTTTCACTTGACAACTACATCCGGATAACGGACGCGATACACCGGACGGAGCGAATGAGCAAAAAAAAATTCTCTGGTGAATCGCGTCCCTTGTCTGGACATAGCTTACGCCAGGTCTCCAGACGCAATATTTTCTCAGCCTGACACACGAGAAAGAAATGTTATGCACTAGAAGAAGACAAAGCCGAAAAAACTTCTCCCACTAAATCGTTCTCTAGCATTAAAGCAACTAGATTTTATTTTCCTTTTCATTGGATGTAAGAATCAAATTTTTCTTAAGTTTGTTTAGGCTTCCAGAGGTTGAACGATTGCACACAGGACATCCAAAATATTGATATTTATCAATCAAACCTTCTCTTTTATCTATTTTTTAAATCTCACTCAAATATTAAAGGTCGCCATAAAATCTCAACTCATATTTTTTATTTTTATCAAATTCATAAAAGTTTCATTGTAACACTTAAATGAGGTTTCATAATTCAAAAAATTACATAAATACTTGTTTTGTAAATACTAATTTTTTTGTGCTCTGTATGTAAGGGTGTAAACGAGGCAAACACGAGCGAGCTCAGGCTTAGCTCGTGTTCGGCTCATTTATATTTCGAGCCCAAAAAGTGTGTTCATGTTCGGCTCGTTTGCTTAGCGAGTCGAGCAACGAATCATTACGAACAAAAATCATTATGATGACCATCAGCATGCTAATATCAAGATGTTAAAGGTTCGGGTAAGGTTTAAGAATTATTGTTTATATTAAAACATCATTTGAATCAAATTTAATAGTTTTTATTATATTTACTTAATTAATAATTTTAATTAATTATAAATCTTTAAAATTTTTTAAAAATAATTCCCATCAATATATATATATATATATATATATATATATATATATATATATATATATATATATATATAATTGAAGAAGAGTATTTCGAGCCAAAACGAGCCGAACAAGAACGAATAAATCTTTATTCGTGTTCAGCTCGTTAGAATTTATTAACTTAACGAAAGAGCCAAACACGAACTGTTCACGAACAACAAGCAGTTTTGACAGCATATCCCTAAATAATATTTGATGAGGCACCAAATGCCAAATGGTAGAGAGTATACTAAACAACAGCATAGATTTTTCTCAATAAAAAGTCACTGCCTCTTCAACTCCTCCTAAGCCCTAATCCATCACCGATGGGTCACCGGCGAATGCGAAGTCCGCCACCATGTCTCCTCCGTCGCCGCCTACCATTCCTTCTCCTCGCTCTCTTTTCTACCTCTATTTTTCTAGCTTCCCTCCACATCTGTGCTTCCGTACTCCGTTCCGCCAACGAGTTTGGCCGGAGATGCCTTCCGAACTCATCGGCGACTAATCGGAACCTGAAGATTGCAATGGTGAGCTTATCGGAGGAGGAGAGCGGTGACGGCGAGGGTCGAAGGTCGCACCGGCGATCGTTCCACGGCGTGATGGCGGCGGTGGGTGGAAACAAGCGGGCCTATGCGGCGCGGATGGGGTACGAGTTCATCGATGCACATCATGTTGTTGATCGTAGCCGTCCGCCGAGCTGGAGCAAGATCCTTGCCGTCCGTTCTCAGATCAAGAACCACGATTGGGTTTTCTGGAACGATGCCGTAAGCTCCACGTCTTTTTGTTTCTCTGCTGCCCTCCATTTTGAAATTTTTTGTTTGATTTTGTAATTATATATTTTCTTTAGGACACAGTGGTGACCAACCCGGACATTTCCCTGGTAATTTTAGGATTTTATTTTATTTTTTATTTTACTATTTTTTTTAATGAAAATTTGTTTGTTCTGATGATTTTTTGTTCTTCGGATTAGGAGAGTATTCTTCGAGCCGTAATTGGAGAGGCGAATTTCGAGAGTTCGCCTGATCTAGTGGTGACAGAGGATGTTAACGGGATAAACGCAGGTAATTTCTTGTTTTTATTTTCTTACATTCAAAATTTTTACCGAAGGAAACTAAAGATTTCAACGATTTCTATTTATTTGGTATATTGAATAAATAATATGAGTTAAAGTTATTTGAGAAGACGTAATATGTGGATGATCATTCTTCAAAAAGAAAAAAAAAAAAAGGAAGAAGAAGAGTTAATGTGGATTGAGCTTGGGATAAGAACTCAACCGTCATCTTCTAAACTTAAGCCGTGCACACCCTAAGGGTGTGGTAATTGTGAGCTTAGTGAAAGGTGCCGCCTAGGAGACAAAAGAAAGTAGCATTTGATTTGGGAGATATGGACATTTGAAGATCGGGGGCTAACTGATATGTCACCAAACAACTCACTAAATCAAGCAGGATTCTTGATGCAGATTAGAACAACTTATAGGGTCAAGTTTATGACCTTTCAGACTTCTATTTTAGCAATTTTATAATCAAACTGAATGACATAATGAGATAAATCTAATGATAATAAAAGTAGTTGTTATCGAGTTCAAATGAGCCAACGTAAAAAATCATGTAAAGTTGAAAATTTTGAGATATTAATTGGAGCACTAAATGTTCTCCAAATCTTGCATGTACATGGTTGAATTGACTTTATCGGCAAGATGAATTTGATGAGCCTAAGATTGCTTAATTTGGATAACATTAATGTTCTCAAATACTCAAAAAAAATTCTTGTGATCAAGGGTATCACTTGGTTTTTTGATGTAGTATTTGATTCTTTTATTATTTTTATAAAATGTCACTCTCAAAATTTATATGAGGGAGACTAGGATTGAAGTTTGCAGAGAGCTTAGAGGTTCGAAATGATCGAGCTATCTGACCACTACCATCAATCATATCACCGTTGGCCACCTCTGTTGAACTATCACCATAGTCGAACCATTGTTACCCTGAATACCATTATTAGATCGTTGTCACCGGACTATCATCATTGGATCATCGCAGCCTAATCACCATATTCAGACCGTCATCATCCGGCCATCACTTTTAAGTCGCCACTACCTAATCGTTGCCATTGGATCACCATAGTCCACTGATCATTGCCATTAGACCGCCTCGACCGATGAGTATTGTCTGGTTATGATTGCCCAACCAATGTTACTCGACTAGTAACCATCACTCGTAATGGTCACATGAGAACCTTCAACCGACCATGGCTGCTTGATCATCATTGCCCATTTATGATCGTCCGATCATAATATTAGCAACATTTTTTTTTGACCGATTCTCCTTCTCTTTTTTTTTTAAACTAGTTTTTTATATATCTATATATATATTAAAAATTGATCGAGGGCGGACCCCTTCCAGTTCATGTGCAAATTCGAGCTGAGATTCGAACCCTCGACCGAGCGCTCTTACGTCAAAGCCACCACCAATGAGCCTATATATATATATATATATATATATATATATATATATATATATATATATATATATATATATATATATAAAATGTTGGTTTGAAAAATAATATAAGTGTATTTAATTTGTAATAATTAAAGAAGAGAATATGAAGATTTTTTTCTCTTTTAATACCTGAATCATTTTTATTTATTATTTTTAAATGGACTAAGGAAGGTAGGTCGTGAGACGGAATGCAAAAAATTGGAAGGTAGAATGACGTGAATTAATGCAGATTTAATTTTTTTTTAAAAATACTATTTTAATGAAATGCATTAATTTTTAGCCGTAAACATTGGTATTTTTTGAGCCTCTAAATTGGCAAAGGAGATGAAGATGTAGGTGGAGTCCTTGACTCTACCTAGCAGGTGATCCGGGATTTCCAGAGGAAGAAGGTCTTCACAGTCCTGCGTGGCAAATGACTAACGGGATCTTCTTTCACGTTGCGGCCAAGAGGAAAGTAGCATCGACGCAACGAGATTTTCTTTCATGTTGCGGCGCAGAAGAAGATTGTTCCCACTATGCATAGGGCGACCAACGAGATATTTTTTCACATCGGTGAGATGAAGAAAGTTATCTCCGTCACTGCCCAGCAGGCGACTCAGGATTTTCTTGCTTGTTGCTGCTGCACATTTCGATGGAGATCAAGAAATGGAAGTGTTTTCCCGCATAGCTTTGATGGGGAGATTTTCATGCTTCTGTAGAGGCAATATCTTTTGTAGATTTTACACATGTTCTTATTGGTCTTTCTGGCTATTTTAATCTCTGATGTGACATTTGTAGATGATGATAATGTAATTTTTGTACGTCTTTGACGTTGTTTCTGAGGTTACTGTGGCTTTTCAATTGTACGAAATTCTACAATTAAAGTTAACACACACTATAAAATGAAGAATCACGTACTTTTTGTGGCTCGTGCCTTTCGAGGTTGTGCCCTCTCGAGTTTATACCTTATAGGAGTTTGAAATGAACCGGTACTTTCTGAGGCTCGTAGTTTTCTGAGGTATTTTATATACACGTGTCTTTCTAGGTCTTTGATGTACCTATGTCTTCCGAAGCTTATAGCCTTCTGAGGTCTTTGATGTACCTGTGTCTTCTGAGACTTGTAACATTCTGAGTTCTTTGAGTGGAGATATTGTCGACCACTTGCTCTCATGGAGTCTTTCTAGTGAAGACCCTGTCCACTACTAGCTTCCCATTGAGACTTGTCTCTTGGGCTCGTCTTTCAGGGGCATGGTAGCTTCTCATTGAGTCTTGCCTCTTGGGCTCGATTTCAAGATTATCGTATTTTCCCATCGAGTCTTGCCTTTTGTGCTCGATTTCTAGGGGCATGGTAGCTTCTCATTGAGTTTGGGAGTACCATATTTTCTCATTGAGTCTTGTCACTTAGGCTTGACTTTTAGGGGCATGGTAGCTTCTTATTGAGCATTGCCTCTTGAGCTTGACTTCTAGGAGTACTGTATCTTCCCATCGAGTCTTCCCTCTTGGCTCGACTTCCAAGGGCATGGTAGCTTCTTATCAAGCCTTGTCTCTTAGGCTCGACTTCCAAGAGTACTGTATCTTCCCATCGAGTCTTGCCTTTTGGGCTCGACTTCTAGGTGCATAGTAGCTTTGCATCCAGTCTTATCTCTTTGGCTTGACTTTCAGGAGTATCATATCTTTTCGTCGAGTCTTGCCTTTTAGGCTCAACTTTCAGGTGCATGAATGTGGATCTTGTCTACCGCGTGCTCTCAAGGGGACTTTCTCCGCAAAAATCTTTTATGAGAAAATAAAAAATTTCACCGAAATAACAATTTAAAGCAACATGAAAATAAAAGTAGGAGTTTATAAGTCAGTCTTTTATTCAAATAAGATAATTTGGAGTTACTCATTTGATAACTCTGATGATTCTATTCTGATTCCCCTCACCTTGTTCATGTAAGTAGCGACTCAAGTGACCTTGGCGTTTCAGACGTTCAATTTCTTTCTTTAATTGAAATCATCTTTCCGTCGAATGTTCTTTTGCACGTTGGAAATTATAATATTGAGACCGACCTCCACTATCTGAATTTCTTAACAGCCTTAGCCAATTGACTGTCTTTTTATCCTTGATGACCTTTAGAATGTTGGCGAGTGATGTGTTGAGTGACGTGCATTCTTTGTCTGATCATGTCTCATGATTTCTTTGTGGTCCGAACTTTTTTTGCTGTGAGATTTGATCGGTATCTCCGACGTTATTCTTGCGCTTGCCCCTCAATCGCTCAAATTGTTCTTTGTGTGCAATAATGGTCTCGTTTGCAAAGATTTAAGCTTCAACGTGATGGATGAGATCATCGTAAGAGCGTACCGTCTCTCGCATAAGTGATGAATTGAAAGGTCCTGGGTGAAGCCCTTTAAAAAAATACTCCTCTCAGTAACTCCGAATCCACTACAAGAATCTGGCGGACTTCAGTGGAGAACCTGCGGAAGTATTTCTTGAGGGATTACCCCTCATTCTAGTAAACTCCCGATAGGAGATGAATCTTTGATCCTTCTATTTGCTATGAACTATTCTACGAATAATCTGACAAGCTAATTGAAGGTGTTGGGGTGCCCGCTGGGAGAGAGTAAAACCATTGCGAACTTGAACCTTGAGAGTCGCCGGGAACACTTGACAAAGAAGCGCATCAGAAGCACGGTGAATGTGCGTGATGGTCCGACAGTAGTCGACGTGCTCGTATGTGTCAGTTAAGCCTTCATAGGCATAAGTTTGAGAGTTTAAAACAAGTTGGGATAGGGTGTCAGGGAACCATATCAGCTAAAGGAGAGGATTCTTGGAAGTTGAAGCGATACCTTTTATCCAGAGAGAACTCTTCTCGAATCAGGCTTCGTAGCTTATCTCAGATGATATCAACAAAAGTGTCAGTAAGGCAGGGCGGTGCCAGGTGAGTTGTGCATGAGATGGATGAGTGAAACTTGTAATATCGAGAAGATCAATGTTTTGTCTTGGCAGGGGAATGGTTTCACTATTAGTAGAGAAACCGATGATGGTTATTTCTTGTTGAATGCTGAACTGATGGCAAGTATGTTCCATTGTGTTATGGTTGTCGCTCCAAGTCTAGGAGATGAACGATCTCATGTTTAAACTCCTCCATCATACGTACTTGATCTTCTAGAGAATGACCCAATACACCTTCCTTAGCGAGGTAATGCTTTCTGGGAGGATGCAGAGACTTGATGACCTTGGCTTCGTGACTGTTTTTCAGGAATGATGGTTGTTGGAGCTGGATGCTTTGTTGTTGTAAGTGTTGCGCCTGGTGGTCATGAAACAATTCTTACGAGTATTTTAGTGATGAAAATGCTTTATTTCCCGTAGACGGCGCCAAATTGATGCGTGCTGAAAAATTCGTGGCGGTTGAGTGATGAATTATTGTCTTAACGTTGCACGAGAATTCAACACATATTTAGGTAAAAAGAAAACAACCATCAATGACACCAGAAGTTTTTACGTGGAAAACCCTGATAGAAAAAAAACCATGGGGCCTAGCCCAGCTGAAGAAATCCACTATAAATTGGATATTACATGTATAACCCTCTTCCCACAGGCAGGAAAGAATTGAACACTCCAGAATTGCAATGTCGGTGTACGAATGAACTTGTTGTAAGAATTGGTCGATAGTCGGATGCCGATAGGTGGTGGTCGACGGCGGCCGGTGATGATCGACGGCTGCCAGTGATGATTGACGATGGTTAACGATGATTGACGACAATCGACGACGGTAGGTGGTGATTGACGGCGTCATCGGTGATTGATGGCTGTTGGCGGTGGTCGACAGTGGCTGGAGTGAGACTTCAGGTCCTCAAAACTTCAAGCTCTTCTTTAGGCTTCAATCTCTTCTCCCTTACGAGAGGGGTGGGGCTCTATTTATGGTGTTATGAGTGCAATTAATGCAGGAATATGAACCATTCTGACTGAACGGTCCAAAAAGCTTTATTCGATTAGACGACGTTCGATGGACATTTTAGTGCGTTAATGATGTCAGAATTGAGCAATCTTGGGCTCGCTGGATTCGTCTTGTTGAGACGCTCGATTTAATTATAGGCTTGCTAGATTCAACACTCGTTTAACCTTTTAAATATATTCAAAAATTTACAAGAGTGATTTAATGACTTGATCTTAGCTTGGTTTGATTCATATTGGACTAATTTTGATATCGTTGAGTCCGTTTCATCGAGCCGTTAAGTTTGCTGAATTTGAAGCTCTTGATGACTTTTTATCAAAATTTAAACATTTATTGCTCAAAACATTGTCTCGAGATTTGTGTCATGCCTCAAGATTTGTGCAAGATGATGGACTTTTATTGATGGTGTATCAAGATCTACATTAACAAATATTGTGAAAACCAGACTGGATATTGAATCAGAAGTAGATGTTTAAGATTTAATGGTTCAATTGAGATTGAACCGAATATGGTAATAAATATTTAAATTATTTTAATATAATTTAAATAATAGAATAATGATATATTAATATAATTTCTACGACTCAACAAATAATATTTTAATTTAAGACAATATTTTGAATATTGTGAACAATATTCTAAATAAAAAATTTAAATCATGATATTTTACCTTTTTTTTAAATTTAAATATATTATTTCTGATCAGCTGATCAAAATCAAATTGCTAAAATTGAATAATATTTGAATCGGTTGATTCTTAAAAATAGGATCGGTTCACTGGTTTTCCAGTTCAACCACGGTTCTATGCAGAAACGGTTCTGAACTTGAACCGAATCGGTTGAATGACCGATTCACTGGTCAAACTGGCCGATTCGGTCCAATTTTTAAAATCATGATATTAATGACATACTTGTTACGAGGAACTCTATCACACAAACATTAATAGGTATCAATGCATCAAAATTTGCATATCTTGAAGTTGATATACATCTACAAGGCTAATTATTACTGTAGCCTAGTTGTAAGCTGACTCGACGAAATTAAGCGACTTGTCATAATGTAATTTATTATGATTATAATTGTCCTATTAGTAAGAGTAAGAAGTATGATCATATTTTTAATCATGATAGTTAAATGTGTGATAAGTTTAGGATCATAATATGCATTTTAATTACATTTAAACTAACATTTTAAAAATCTTTACATCTACTTCAAAATAAAGATAATCATTGCATTAAGAACATAGCTTGAAATAAAATCCTACAATAACCCAAACTACTAGAATATTAGAGAAGTAATATAGACTTACTTTCGATGCATGTCTTATTCTGAGTAAAAATTTTGGAAGATTAAATTAAGAAATAAGTATATTAAATATATGATGAGAATACCATTTATTAAAAAAAAGTTCATGAAAAGTAGAAATTACACCTATATAATGAATGAAATTAACACCTTACATAACACTCAACAATCATAGATGAAGAATAATTCATGAAGTTGTTAGAAACGTTTGCATGCTTTATGAGCTAATATTATTGTAATATGACATTACACTTCTAATATTTGTTTATTCATTCTGAGACTCTTCTCTATTACAGCTATATGAGCATGTGATGGAATCATACAACTGAAATAAACCTAGAAAATTGCACTAACTTCATCATACTCTGTTACAATTCAATATTTATGCACTTTGGTACATTTTTCCTGAATTATTATAATTTTATTGAATGTTAGCTCATACAAAAGGTAAAGAATACAGATCTTAAAGAATGTGACATATCTTATGATCAGGGGTGACTGTGGTTGTTGATTTTGAATCCTTCATTTCATTTCTATCCCTTCAGGGGTCTTCTTCGTACGGCGTTCTAAATGGAGCGAAAACTTTCTCGAAACATGGTGGAACCAAACATCCTTCGTGCAATTTGGATCGACGAAGAGTGGCGATAACGATGCGTTAAAGTTTTTGATTGGAAAACTATCATCTCATGAACTGAGAAATCATGTTCGAATATCGCTGATGCAGTGTCTTTTCAACTCGTATCCTTGGCACCCATCTTTGAAATCTGTATATCAACTCATCTTCTCATCAGGAGCTGTATGGAGAGGAGTATATTCCAGGGGAGATTTCATGGTGCATTTAGCAGGTATAGATGATAAGAAGGGATGGGCGGCTAGGATTGTCCAAGAGGTTGAAGCTGAGAGGAGAGATTATGTCTATGTAGCAAGGCAGAGGCCTCTCTATAATACTCTTTAGATATTGGAGTGTATATATTTCTATACGCTTAGGGGCTGTTTGGTAAGGGAATTAGGAAATTCTGTAAATTTGGATTTACTAATTTTGCCAACATCAGGATTTAGTAAATATGAGATTTAAGGCGAAACAGAAGAAATTAGATTTTAAATATATTTTGCAAACTTTTATATTTGGGCTTTATGCTAAGAATAAAGATGATATTTTTAAAGTTTTTACAGAGTTTTATTTACTATAATTATAATTTAACCAATATAATAAAACTCATGCTGCTATGAAAGCATGAGGATTAATTTCTCTCATATGATCTTTTTATAATTTCTCTATATTTATTTTTGCTCTTTTTTTCTTAATTTTGGTGGTATTAGAATTGATGATTTAGCTAACATCTACTGCTATAGGCCTATAGATAATTTATTTTGATAAATTATATTCTTTAATAAACTCTTAGTGAATATTATTAGTGTTTTTTGAAAAACCTAATCATATAGATTTTGTTGGGATTGGAATGATCGATTCATAATCAAATAACAACATGGAAAATATACTGATTTGAGAGACCTCGAGCAAAACTTGAACAAAAGTGCATAACACAAGAAACCTAGAAAATCTATCATACCCTTTTGATGATGTCATGAGCTAAAAGAAGTCTTCAATTTCAATTTTTATTCCTTTCTCAGAGGATTACTCTCATCAAAAGCATTTTACTTACCGCTCCATCTTAATGTTACTTTCTCCATACATTACACCTTATCTTAAATGCTTATAAGATAATTGTAAGGCTATTTAACCTCTTTTTTATTCGATAAACCGCTCGTTCTGATCGCAGAATTCTTCAAGTACTGCTAAGGCAAACATCCATTAATTTTTCATCATCTAAAGAGAAGTACATACAATTGGAAGAGGAAGTGTTCGTCTAAATGGCAATCTAATAATCTGACACAATGGGGCATTGGTGACGATTTGGATTCATTTAAGCAATCTAAGTCAAAACACTGTAGCCATGGGCTCCAAGCTCTCATGGAACATACTAATGGGCTTTCCTTAAATATTAAAATGGAAGCAAACTAAAGCATATTAATTCACAAGTTGGTCGTGATGAAGGGATAGTCATGGGACTATTAAGGAACAATAACGAACCGAATACGGACGAACACATCATTTTTCGTGTTTGGTTCGTTTAACAAACCGAACGAAAAAAATTGTTCGTGTTCGTCTTGTTTGCTTATCGAATGAATCCAACACAAACTTCTTGACGAACCGAACACGAACTGTTCGCGAACAACGAGCTTTTTTGACAGCCCTAGATAAACACATGTTATATTATAACAAATATTAATACAGGAATTTACATAAAGAGCTCTCAGTTATTATTCATGAACTTATACTTTTCTAGAGTGCGGAATAATCAAATCCACATTTTTATGCATAGGTAAGGTATTGTG